>JARQOC010000002.1:625297388-625313457 GCA_033576535.1 Allobates femoralis | reverse complement strand
TCTTTTCCAAATAAAATAAAGCTTTATAAAAAAAGGAATATTAACAGGCCTATAGTAGTGATATAAAGTAATATTAGTGTTCTACTGGGAAATCCTTATCCTGTCCTCTATGCAAAAAAACACCATGTGAAGTCAACAGATGCTCAACTTTTTAAATGGTTCTCTGGGACTTTAAAAAAAGATACACTTGTAATATTTTTGTGTTAAAAATCAGCCACTGTCCTCTGCGTCGGTAACCCTCGTATGTACAATTACAGGCAGCAGGAGGAATTTTCAATACAGACACTGCAAAGTCTATTTTTTTTTTTTTTTAGGGGACCCATTACATGGTTTAGAAGGTCTACTTTTATGGCATCACTTGTACCCATATTCTACGGCCCCGATTCATTAAAACAATTTCACAAGCCCTTGGAGTGCTTGCGATTTTTGACATTTTCACACTGATTCCTCCCACCTATGCAAAAATAGGTGGTGCTGGGGTATGCTGCCGCGTCTGGTCTGTTTCAGAGGCTGGAGTAAGATTTTTGGTGGGAGCACAAAGGCAAAGCCGCTTATAACACACTCTTGATTCATGAAGAGGCGTGAACCCCTTCAATGGATCAACCCCATCAAGTCTTTAAGACAGGTGAGAAAATCTCTAGTCTTGATGAATCGGGGCTAATGTCTGCTATTGAGGCTTTGCTCCACTGATATGAATAAACTACAATATCAGATACAGACCAGGCACAAGAGTGGCACTGTGCTAGGGAAGAACAAAAAATAACAACTGAGCTTCCTAATCCTGAAGAACTTATTCCTTTACCAATTCCTACTTGGTACAAATTGTAAACGTGATTCAACATAAATATATCATTCTTGAGGTCAGTATTTCATAATCTAGCATTTAGAAATGATTAAGACCAACATGTTAGGTCTCATTCACAAGTTCGTGTTGCACCTGTTTTTTTCCACGCACTCATTTTTAGTTTATGGTGCTGTTCACACATCCATTTTTTTCCGGCAACTCAGATGAAAAGGGCCAATACAAGTCTGTCTTTCGTGAAAAACAAGTAGAGCACACGGATGATATCCGTGTACAATCTGTGTGCTGTACGTGTTTATCACTGAAAAGTATAGGAGAAGCCATGTCATTTATCTATCCACCTGTGAAATACACTGATCATCTAAACAGACAAGCACCGTACACTGAGCTAAAACACTGATGACATTGGGACCATTTATTTCACATACGTGTTTAACCACAGACGTGTGAAAGAGGTCTTATGTTTCGCACTGTGGCACACATGGCATCCGCTTTTCTATAGCAGGATAGTCTTTTCTAGGGAAAGGTTTTCCTGTATTAAAAGATGCAAAAGTACAAGATAAAGCTATGCAACAAAAGGGTAAAAAACACACCAAAAATGCACTGCAAAAGACACATGAAAACCAGAAATGATAAAAACCACAACTTTACAGGTGGATGTATTGTTATCCCCTCCAGCCAGCCATGCCTTCCTACAAAGATAAGCTAAAGGGAGGCGCTATGGTACCACAGGTCACAATACTATGATCAAAAATTGATTATTTTTATTATTTTGTACAGGTTTCATAGTTTTTATGGTTGAAAGTAGACTAAGGCTCCTTTCACTTCGGCTTTCGCTGATGTGCAGCAGATCCGACAGGTAGCGCCGCATCTGACACCTAATGGCCAACTTGTGGCCCGGGTCAGGCAAGCCCCATGCATGGTCTATGGGGCTTGTGGTCCGATGTGGCAAGTGCGGTTACGCCGGATACGGCAGATCCCGCATTTGCGGACATGAATAAAAACGCTGCTTGTAGCTTTTTTTTTCGCAGCCGCAAGTGCTGGATCTGGCCGATCCGGCGTAACCGCACTTGCCGCACCGGTCCGCAAGCCCCTTAGACAATGCATGGGGCTTATCGGATCCGGGCCGCAAGTCAGCCATTAGGCAGAAGATCCGGCACCACCTGCCGGATCTACCGCACATCAGTGAAAGCCGCTGATGTCAAAGGGCCCCAAGTCCATCTAGTTGAAAAATAGATAATAGTTTAACACAGTTCATAGCTACTACTGTGTACAGAATACGGGCCAATGCAGTCTATGGGCACGGAGTTTAGTCAAATTACATTTTAGAGGTTTGGTTTGTAGTATATAGCATTAGAGGATATTTTCTCTTATCTTCAGATCATAAAGAAGTCAATGTGAAATTATACAGGAGAAGGAATAAATCTTTTTAAAATGTCCCTGAATGTAAAAATACAAGCAATAAAAATGTCCACCATCTAGGTTTCCCGTGTTAGACATTTATGGTATACTAGCTGGGTGCCCGATGCACATGCATCGGGATTCTAGAAGAGCGAGTCTCTGACTCGCAATGGCCGCTTCGCGGCCAATGCTTCGCGCTGCTAAGGCGACTCGCCATGCCCGCTGCGCGGGCATAGCGAGTCGCCTTAGAACTGCTCGCAATGGCCGCTGCGCGGCCAATGCTTCGGACGTATCCACATGACGACATTGACTCGCAGCGTGAGTGGACTCAAAGGGGCAAAAAACCCATTCGCAATTATATAATAGATTGATCTTATATAGGCCTGATCTGGAAGGGTCCACTTGCTGGGATCACCACCAATCCAAACTGGGGTATTCATTCCTCGTTGAGAGGTATCTGTACATTCACGGCCACTCTACATTATACTGTAACCTACGGGAGATAGGAGCGGTGATCAGTCCACAGCGCAGGGATCCCAGGACCGGTTCCAGAGCTGCTCGCTAACCTGTGTGTATGAACTATATCAAAAACTTTGTTTTTTTTTCATATTAATTCCACAGTGCCAATGTATTAGTCTTACACTTAGAAAAGCTGTATCGTGTTTCAGTCCTAATTTATAAACTAGATAAAAAGCGGAGAAGCTTCTGGACCCCATTCTAGTCAAAGACAAATCACTATTCCAAATTTAACCAGCAAGATATTACAGTAAACATGGAGTTTAGAAGTGACCGCAATTGAACTGCCCGCCTGTCCTGCGATATGTCTTGTGTGACTATTGACCATACCACTTAAGGTAAATATAACAATGTGAGAAAAAAGTTTCCAAATCTCACTTGGGTGGATGTTGACATGGATTGTCTGTAGTCCATGTGACTGCAGACTGACAAATTGAGACTAAAGGACTGAATGAGAAACTAAATAAAGACTATAAAGGCTAAGTTCAGACAAGAAGTAGCATGTCAATTAAGTGGTCTGATTTTTGCTGCAAAACCCGAACAGGAAAAAACGCAGCTGTTGGCACAGCATTTCAGAAGTCTCATAGACTTTGGTGGCCTGACAAAAAACATTTTTTTTTTTTGTGTGTGCAAAAAGTCAGCACAAAAGATGGATCACAAACGCACAGGGTGAATTTAGCCTTAATCCCATTCACCATTAGCTATATTGACATATCTATTAGTAGATAATTGAACTTGTTCTTTCTGTAATTCTTCCTGGCAGTGAAGGAACAGTCTGATAACCGTGTGTCTCTATTAAGTGCTAATAGTATAAAAAAAAAATGGAAAACCCTACAGACAAGATGTCAATTTCCAAAAGTGTTTCATAAAATTAAAATGCTCAAATAACTGATTCCTTTTTTCAGTTAGCCATTAAAAGGTAAGACGAAAAGCAAAGTCATTGATACTACTCCGGACTCTCCATTAGGTGTGGTATTCAGAAAGGGAAAATTATGTAAACTGCAGCAAAAAATGTGCTACTGCACTATTAGTTTTTGGGGTATACATGTATTTTCTAAGGTAGACGTGTCAGCAGCGCTAGAAGATGCCCTACACTATGGCAAATCATTCTCAGCTGATTAATGATAAACCAGGTCTTCTTTCCAGCGACCAACACTTGATAAAATACCAGTCACCGAGGTACAGAGGCTAATTCTTCCATTCACATGATCACACATGGGCTTTATCATCACACTTCATGAAGCGTATTTCATATCCAGACACTGATTAAAAAGTGCATTATTAAAATGTTCATTATACTGAATCTGATATGTAGAGAAAACTGGTCAGCTATTATACAAGGAACACTTGTAAAGTATGTAACCCCCTCCTGTCATCCCATGGGTAATCCTATTTAGGGAATGCAGAAAACGCATCAGGCCCCGTAGATAAAAACTTATTAAAATTCATGTTATTTCCAAGCTCTGTGCAAACAGCTCCGCATCTGATGAAATTTAACCACTAAAACCCCAAGTAGTGAACGCCATTAGTTAAAGAAGCACACCTCCATTACACGTTTATCTCAATTTCACAAGATATGCCAAAAATGATATATCGGTATGGACCCGCTAACGTATTATCCTGTCCCAGATGTGTGCGACCCTCTGCATTGAAGTGTATGGGATTTGTGTATCAGGTAGTAAAGGATGTGAATGTGTATGTGAGGCCTTAAAAGTTGCTGTCAAATTAAAAGAGGCCACAGAGAATAAGCCTAGAAAACTAACAAAATCTGTGAGTTGCATTAGCCAACAATGTCTAAGAAGTGACATTTCCAAAAGTACCAGAATATAGTAAGAATTGAGAGAAAACATATACATAGAATAAAGAATAAATAAATTAAAATAGTGTACTGGACAAGAGAACAACATATGAGAGGAAGTGGATAATGCAAATTGTGCTTTCAGGAGCCCATCAGAATCACTGTTCGGCTCATTTACTGTCTGGCATGTTGGGCTGGGCACCTAGTGGCCATCTATTTGGATGAAGCACGTCCCATCATATATCGTTAGCACTATGGCTCTCAGAGTATGCTGGGACATTTACCACTTGGAAAGCCACTAGGTGTCTGGGCCTAATAGCAGTGTTTCTGTGATAAAGTACAAGACTCAGCTAAAATATTACTATATACAAACATAAAAATGTGGAAATGGCCTGCTCCTATCACAACACCCTTGAAAACCGCAGAGATATGCCACCCCTCCAACAATGATAAAAGGGGCGCTTTAAATATCTAATATATGTCAAAGGATATATGTTTCATAACACAAGTGTTAAAAGTCTCGTACAAAGATCCAAATGATACAAAGTCCCAACACGACATAACACAGTCTACATGGAGCTCACTGGTCAGAGTACAGGCACACACTGGAGAGGAGTCGGTGACCGGACTGACGGGAGACCTGGCGTCTCACCAGTGCACTCACTCAGGACAGAAGATTGAGGGAACCATAAGGAAAAGCTTTGCCTCTAGCAGAATCATAAAATGAATGCGGCATTGGCCGAGGAGCAGGGAAGTGCCATTAGGTAAAGATGAGCAGATATTGGTTCTGAGAATGAAAAGGGTTTAATTATTCTAAATGATCCTCCGTCGTCTGTTCTTGGCTGGGCGACCAGGGCGGTTCTGTCGGACAATAGGTCGTTCAGCCTGTAGGGGAAGAATGAAGAATAACATATCAACATCATGTGCAGAAAAGCAAAAAAAAAAAAAAGTATGTGTACATAAAATATTTGGCTTAAATTTTATGTTCTCCTATGATCAAATTTGAATTAAAGAGTATAAAAAAGTCCACAGGTAATACAGTTTTTCGTGGATTATAAGACTAATGCCAAATTTAGATGAAATTAAGCGGAAATAAAAATAAAAAAGGTGGTTCGTCCTATCATCTAGGCGTCTCAAACAATGTGGCTTATCCAGAGCGGTAGTAGTGTAGTGGGATCATAGGAGACAGGGTCACGATGGTGGGGCCCGGTGGAGGCACGGTGGGGCAATGCTATTGGGAACCCAAGGCTGGGAGGAAGATGGGTCCCTGCAGGTGATCACTGAGAACTATTAATCTCCCACAGTTGATGCAATGGCTTAAAGAAAAACTGCTACAAAGGCTGCGCAGATAATAATCTAGGACACAGATGAAGATCTCGGCTGTTTAAGATTTTCATCTGTGGTTGCGCTGCCTTCGCAGCAGTGTTCTGTTAGGCCATCATGACAACTGCGGGTAGGTTAATAGTGCGACACCCCCCACCTCCCAGGCTTGAGCTCCTCGTAGAAATGCCCCACTTTGCCGCTGCTGACCCCCACCACCGCAAACCTGGCCCCTGTGACCCCGCTCCACAACCACTGCACCCAGGGCCGCACTGTCCATTAGACAACTTGAGCCTTCAGGTTCAGATTAAAAGAGGCATTCCTATCCACCCCCTCAATTTGGGGTAAAAAAAAAAGTGTGCATTATAATCCCAAAAAAACCCCAGATTTTTGTGTACTCATCATAAAATGGTCTTCTCTGAGCCATCATTAGGGGACACAGGACCATGGGTGGTATGTTGCTTATGTTTAGGAGGCGACACTTTGGCAAATGTGAAACAAAATAGCTCCTCCTCTGCAGTATACACCCCCTGGCTGGGCCAGGATCCACCAGTTTTAGTGAACAAGCAGTAGGAGAACAATAAAGGATCAATTCAGAAAAATGAATGTCAACATGCAACACTCAAAAGTCAAAGTAAAGAGAACAACACACGAATCGGGCAACAGGGTGAGTGCTGAGTCCCACAATGATGGCTCAGAGAAAACGATTTTACGGTGAGTACACAAAAATCCGTTTTTCTCTTTCGCCTCGTTGGGGGACACAAGACCATGGGACGTCCTAAAGCAGTCCCTGGGTGGGAAACAATAAATAAGAACCACAACCCAAGGAGTGAGGAATGACCATATACTTCCTGTGACACCTACATTGCTAGGTGGGTCACTGCCGCTTGGAGGAACCTTGTATGGAGGCTTGCATCCACAGAGGCCTGGGTGTGGACTTGGTAGTGCTCTGTAAAAGTATGTAAGCTAGACCAGGTAGCAGCCTTGCATACCTGTTCCGCTGAGGCCTGGTGCGGAATAGCTCAGGGCGCACCCACTGCAAGAGTGGAGTGGGACCGTAGGCGACAAGGAATGGGTACCTTTCGTAGTCGATAAGCTTCCTGGATGGCAGAGTGTATCCAGCAAGCTAGAGTGACCTTTGAGGCCGCCTGTCCCTTCCTGGGTCCTTCGAGAAGAATGAATAGAGTATACATTTTCAGCAAAGGAGTCATTCTAGAGATGGAATACCTAATGGCTTGCAGCAGGTCCAAGGTATGGAGGGCCTTTTCCACTCGATGCACCAGTGCAGGACAGGAGACTATGTCCTCATTGAGGTAAAAAGTCACCTTAGGGAGAAAAGTGGGAACTCTGCGCAGAACCACTTTATCTTGAAAAGGTTCTCTACAGGAAAAAGCTGCCAATTCGGAAACGCATCATATGGATGTTATGGCCACTAGGAACATGACTTTTCAGGACAAAAGGAGAAGAGAGACCTCTCTAAGAGATTCGAATGGTGGTCTCTGAAGGCCATCCAGGACTAGATTCAAGTCCCAAGATTCTAGTGGCCTCCAGTAAGGAGGGCCAATCGGGATACCCTTGGAGGAAGGTTCTGACTTGGGAGCGTGTTGCAAGACGGTGTTGGTAAAAGATGGAAAGGGTAGAGACCTTCCCCTTTAAGGAACTCAAGGCTAAGCCAGCTTGTAAACCTGACTGGGGAAAACTGAGGATCACGGGAAGAGACAAAAGAAGAGGGGAGTGCCCTTGGTCTTAGCACCATGAAAAAAATACTTTCCACATATGATGATAAATGCGGGATGAGGCCGGTTTGTGGGCCCTAATCATGGTGTTAACAACGTTCCATGAAAAACTAGCGTGTGTTAAGACCCAGGTGTCAACGGCCACGCCGTCAAATTCAGGGCCCACGAACCCTGGTGGCAGATGGGACCCTGCATCAGAAGATTCTGGGTGGTCTGGAAGACGCCAGGAGACGTCTGTGACAAATTGCACCAGGTCGGCGTACTAGGAGCGTCTGGGCCTGTCTGGGACAATGAAAATAACTGGTACTACTTCAGACTTGATTTTTCTGATCACCTTTGGGATCAAAGGCAATGGAGGAAAAATGTATGGCCGTCAGAACCAACGCCAAGATTGGACTAGCAAGTCCGCCCCGATGGAGACCAGGTTGTGTGAGCGAGCTATGAACGTCGGAACCTTGGCATTTAGCAGAGACGCCATCAGATTAATGTTCGGAATCCCCCAGCGGCAGCAGATTTGGTGAAACACATCCGGATGCAGGGACCATTCCCCCGCAGCAATCCCTGCTGGCTGAGGAAGTCTGCAGCCCAGTTGTCCACTCCCAGGATGTGGACTGCCGAAATGACTCATCCTGTAGACTCAGCCCAATGGAGAATGTGCTCTACTTCGAGTAGTGCCGCTCTGCTGCGTGTGCCACCCTGGCGATAGATGTAGGCCACTGCCATGGCATTGTCCGACTGGATGCAAATATGGTGACCCGCCAGTAGATGGTGAAACTCCTGGAGCGCTAGAGTAATGGCATGAATCTCCAGCAGGTTGATTAGCAAAGCCGATTCGTGTCTGGACCAGTGGCCTTGGGCGGCATGATGCCGGTAAACTGCCCCCCACCGAGTAGGGCTGGCATCTAAGGTGAGGACTGCCTAATTGACGGGACGGAACGACTGTCCCCTGGAGAGGGATAGAGGACGAGTCCACCAGATAAGAGCTCGCCTGACGGATGGTGTCAGAGAGAACAGTCTATCTAGGGAGAAGGGGTTTCTGTCCCAAGCTGTTAGCAGAGCCAACTGCAGTGGGCAGAGGTGAAACTGAGCGAATGGAACAGCCTCCATTGCTGCAACCGTCCTGCCCCAGAATCGAATCTGATAGAGTGTGGGATGAGGCGGAGCAGAGTGCGTACTCCCCAACGAAGGACTTGTGCCTTGTCCTGAGGGAGGGATAGCAAGCCACGAGAAGCATTAAAGGTCATGCCCAGGAAGGTGATCGACTGGGCATGATCAGAGAGGACTTCTTGAGGTTGATTAACCACCCTAAGTGTGACAGTGTGTCTATGGTGATCTGGACACTTTCTGTGCAGGTCAGGAAGGATATAGCCTTTAATAGTAGGTCGTCCAGATAAGGCAGGACGACTACTCCTCTGGAGTGAAGGATGCTCATGGCAGCTGCCATGACCTTGATGATACCCTTGGTGCAGTAGCAAGACCGAAGGGTAGTGCCACAAATTGGAAGCGTCAATCGCGGACTGCAAAGCGCAGGAACTGCTGGTGATTTGGGGCAATCAGTATGTGAAGATATGCGTCACTTATGTCGATAGAGGTGAGGAATTCACCTTCCTCCACAGACGCGATGATGGAGTATAGAGATTCCATCCGAAAACGGCGAATGTGGACGAACTTGTTTAAATGTTTGAGGTCGAGGATGGGCCGAACTGATCAGTCCTTTTTGGGAACTACGAAGAGGTTTGAGTAGAACCCTCTGAATCGTTCGGAATCCAGCACTGGAACAATTGACCTCTTGCTGCTGTAGCAAAGCGATTGCCTGTAAAAAGGCGCGGGTTTCCTTTGCAGATTTTGGAGAGGAAAAACCGGGTTGGCGGGTGAGACGTGGCATGATTGTGATGGGCAGGCTGGGGGCGGAGGTTATCTAGGCGACGTCACCCGGACGCATGAGAAGCGCTCGCCCTGTGACGTCGCATCACAGCAGTGGGCGTATCGTGGTGGGAAGCAGAATGGAAGGCCGCAAGCCGGGGCCTAAATTTGCTTTGCGCGGAGCGGGAATGAGGGGAGCCGCACAGGAGATGTACCAGGTATTAAGAGGAGCCGTCCGTCGGGTTACTGCTGGGCTCCCAGTGTGAAAAATCGGCTGTGTTGGGGAGACCTCACCTCATGCTGCGGTGTGCAGTTGGAGCCGCTGTTCCTCAACTGAGCACCCCTATGTGGGAGGCTGGGGAGGATTGAACTCAACCCAGCGTCCCTATGTGGGAGGCTGGGGAGGTTGGATGGCAGTGGAGGATGCCATGATCGAGCCTTCTAGTGAGCAGATACTGTAGGGCGCCTGTGCTCCTTGTCTGTGACCCAGGGTCCTGGAAGTGGACCGGGGAGAGCTGCTATCCATGTCCCTGATAGGTAGGGAAGTGAGGGGGCCTGCGCCAGGTGCAGAAGGGGATATGGGGAGGCGACACTCTGCGTGCCTGTCTGTTGGTGGTTGTGGGAGATCGGGTCCCCGAGGGGAAAAACCCGTCGCCCTTGAAAAATCCATAAAAAAATAATTTGGCGCAGCCCTGTGAGATCCAACGTAGCAGGAGGGGGTACATGGAGGCGACACTCCATGTTCCCGCCTATTGCTGGTTGTGGGAGAGCGGTGCCTTAAGGGGTGCCATCGCCCGTCTCGAAGTCTTGGTAAAAAAAGGGAGAAAAAATAAAAGGAGATTTTTGTGTACTCACTGTTAAATCCATTTCTCTTAGCCTCTAATTGGGGGACACAGACCGTGGGTGTTATGCTGCTGTCCACTAGGAGGCGACACTAGGCATAATCTGCAAAAGATTAACAGTGGCTCCTCCTCTGCAGAATACACCCCTGGAGCAGGCACTGCCTTAACCAGTTTTGTGCTAAAGCAGTAGGAGAGTTAACAGATAAGAACAGTAAAACAGGGCCTGTAACCACGCAGGCAACCTGTGTAAACAGATATATCTAACAAGGTAATAACATGTAAGTTGGCCTGAAACCAAAACAGGCACATGTGTAAACAGGTAAGAGTTAGCAGATTAGTAACAGTACAGCAAAATAAAGCAAGGTCTGTAACTAAGCAGGCACGTGTGCAAACAGTGAAGAGGTAACGAAGCAATAATCTTATAACAAGGCCTGTAACTACACAGGCACAAGTGTAAACAGTCAACTGGTAACAAACATGTGTAAACACGTTAACCCTGTAACAGCTGAGAATCTATGTGAGAACTGTAGAAAAAAAAAAAAAACACAAGGGCAATAGGGTGGGTGCTGTGTCCCCCAATTAGAGGCTAAGAGAAAAGGATTTTACGGTGAGTACACAAAAATCTCCTTCTCTCCTTTGCCTCATTGGGGGACACAGACCGTGGGACGTCCCAAAGCAGTCCCTGGGTGGGAAAAAGCAATGGAACTAGCAACACTGAGCATGGTCAGTGAAGAACTATGCATTAACAAACGGCCTGCTGCCGCCTGGCGAGCATATCTACCCAGCCCTGCGTTAGCCAAGGACTGAGTGCAAGCACTGTAATGGCTTGAGTATGTGCGTAGGCTGACCGTTTGACTGCCTATACGCTTCTTGCGCTGACACCTGGTGCCGAACGGCCTAGGAGGCCCTCACGGCTGTAGTAGAATGTGCCGTGATGTTGCCGGAAGGAATGAGTTTTCGATGGTATAAGCGTCTTGGATGGTTAGACGAATCCATCTATTTAGAGAAAACTTAGAGGCTGACGTGTCTTTACGTCAGCCCTCTGGAAGAAGGAGGAAAGAAAATCTGATCTCTTCGAAGGGCGCTGTCCCCGATACCGAGATGCGTATAGCCTTAACAAGGTCCTACATATGTAAGTCCTTCGCAACCGGATGGACTGAAGTTGGGTGCAGCGATGTCAGAGAGATGTTTTCATTTAGGTGGAAAGAGTATACTGCCTTTAGGAGAAGGATGGTTTACATGAGAGCGCTGCAAGTACCGATACCTCTGCAGAGAAAAAGTAATTGCTACCGAAGCATACCACTGTTTGGATGAGAATGCTAAGGACAATAACCCCTAGAGTCTTAAAAGGTCGTTTTTGTAAGACCGTGTGGACGAGTTCAAATCCCCACATGTAGTCCTGTTGTATGGAGACCTTAAATGGCAGACCCTTCAAAGGAAGGATTTCCTAGAAGTCTGGTGGCAAGACGTGTGGAAGAAGGTGAAACGGCTGAAACCTGCTGTGTGAGAGACCCTAAGGACAGACCTGAGTCTAGGTCTGAGTGGAAGAAACAGAGAGTTCTTGGTATGAGATAGGGCCAAGGGGAATGACCTGTAGAGGTGTCCCGAGCAAAAAAACAAACGATTACACATGTGTGATGGTATATTGTTGACAACGCTGGTTTTCTTGCTGTGACTATGGTCACTACACTATCTTGGGAAAAAAAACCTTGGGTTAAGTTTCAGGTCTCAAGTTCTACGCCATTAATTTCAGAGTTGAGGAATTCTGAGGGAGAACTGGAAATGAGAGAGCAGGGCTGGACTGTCCATTAGTCGTCCTTTTACTGCTGCTATGAATTGGACAAAAAGTGCGTAGGCATCTGGGCCAGTCTGAGACCACAAGTATGATCCGGTGACATTCTTGTTTGATATTCCGCACTATCCTGGTAATGGGGAAAAAGTGTAGGGGAGACGGATACAGGTCCAGTCTTTGACTAGTGCGTCTGTCCTATTGACTGTGGCTCATGGGACCTAGCCAGGAAGGTTGGAACCTTGGTATTGAAGCATGACTCTGTCAGGTCCATGTCTGTGGTTTCCTGGTGCTGGCAGCCTTGACGGAGGACATCTGGATGAAGGGATCGTTTCCCCGAGTCCACCCCTTGTTGGGTTAGGAAATCCGCTTCCTAGATGTGTACACCTGGTATGAGAACAGCCGACAGTACCGTGTTGAAGGATTCCACCCGGTGAAGGATGTGACGAACGTCTGTCATCGCTTGGAGACTGCAGGTTCCACCCTGGTGGTTGACGTATGCCACGTCTGTGGCATTGTTTGACTGGATCCCGGACATGTCCGACTGCCAGAAGGTGACTGAATGAGTTCAGTACTAGAAATACTGCCCGAATCTTCGTAGATTGAGGGACATCTTCGAGTCTGGATCACTCCACATCCTGTTCTCGTGCCATGCCTAAGCATGGATAATTGAAAAGGCCGGAGATGCAGCAAAGCCAATGGAACTGCATCGTATGCTGCCACTATCCTGTCTAGCAAAAAGAAAAGGAAAAGGGCGTATCTGTAGACACACAGGGCTATTTGTATAAATAAAAGTGCCAGTACACTCACCTATGAGGCTAATTGGTAAAGAACGCATTATATAGTTTTGCAATGACAGGGTTAATTGATTGCAACATGTGGTCTAAATTATGTAAAACATTGCCCTTTTAGAAAGCTGTCATTGTAACATTCTCCTTTACCCCACCTGATGAAGACTGCTTAGACCGTCGAAACGTGTTTTGGCAGTGGTAGTGGAGGAAGAATCAAGGTCGTTTTTTTATATAATAATTTGTCCAGTATTCCTTTGGCGCTCCCTGAGACCGCTGTACTATTGTTTTTATGTGAACTATCCTGTCTAGGACTCCATGGCGGTTGTGAAGGATTAAGAAGACCGCTGAAGGAGACTGCGGATTCCGAGACGAAGAAACCGTGCCTTGTCTGGGGAAATTTGACTAGAGCTATGGATGTATTGCAGCTAAAGGCCGCTGTTTTCATCTGATGCTGCGTGTCCAATATGGTTGATTCCATATGTGATGTTGCAGCATGTGGTGATCAGGAGCATGCAGCGAAGTTGGGACTCCTCGAGTGTGCTGTGCTGCAGCACATGCCTTGGAAGTGCGGTATACTTGTGGAGGTTGATATACCAACCGAGTCTTCTTAACGTGCACAGTGAAAGTGACACTGTTTGCAGTCCCTGAAAGTCATGCATTGATGAATAAGTCGTCCAGATAAGGGAGACTGCTGGAATGCAGTATAGACACTGCTAACTTCAGGCTGGGAAAAAACTTTGTATTTATGCACTTTAGGTTTCACAGTATTCTCTTTTGACTCCTGAGTCGAGAAGGGACAGACTGCGTGGAAGAGGGTTCAGGCCACAGCCACACGGGGGACCGGAGGGCCCATCCATTGGGTTAATGCAGTCAGGGGTCTGTGAGGTCCTGCTTAGGAGCGGGCTGTGTAGAGTGCTTGCACGTGTTATCTCAACCCAAGTACCTAAGATAGGTGCATTGAGGATATTGACAGCTGGGCTCGTGTTCCACGTTATGCGACCCAGAGTTTCGTTTTTGTAGTCTGGGGAGGGAGGCCGGGTAGGCCTTGTGCAGTCGCAACCTCAACCTGACAATGGGGAGTCGAGGAAGGAGGATGGTGTATAGCAATCTCGGCTACGACCCAGCGCCCCCAACAGTGGAAGCGTCATCCTCGTCATCTGGGGGGCGTGGAAAAGGCCGCGGCTTCGAGCTAGGCCGAAGCTGCAGCCTAAATTAGATTCCAGCGGCCGAAAAAGGGCTCCAGAGCGGCGCGGAGGTCCAGGGAGGGTCCGGAACGGACCCAGACCCCGCCGGACCCCCTGGGCATCATAGTGGTGGCATGGTGGGTCTCCCACAGAGGACCCAGAGCGCTGGGTCCTCTGCAATCCGATCACTGTGCAGCTGTGATGCTGGCTGCTGCAGGGGCACAGGCAATCTGTGCCCCTGATAGTGCTATGACTGCCCCAAATGCTGTTCCCCAGGCCCCATCCAGAGAACACAGCGAAGCTGTGTCTCCTGGGTGTGCTGCAGCAGCACGTGCTGCAGCCTAGTTCCAACGGAGTGACTCAGCAGAGCTGAGGCTCCTGGGGTGCTCAGAGGTGCTGCACCTTCTGGCCCTACCTGTGGTGTCTCAACCTAAAGGGACCCCCTGAAGGGTGTTTAGGGAGGGATTGCCGTCCACCATCAGCAGGCTCGTTCGGAACCTCGACTTCAACCCAGTGACCCCAACCGTGGGGAAATGGGGAAGGAGGACCGTCGTCTCAACCTCAACCCAGATCTCAACAGTGGGTGGCTGAGGAAGGAGCAGCATGTGGATTGGGGGTCTCACTTCAACCAGGCACCCCCAACAGTGGTGGGCCGAGGAAGGAGCATTGCCGGGAGTCTCACAGAGACCCACTTTTCATCTTGAATAAAAAATCCAAAAAGCAAAAAAATTTCGTAGGAAATTAAAATTTAGGTGTGCCTCCTATAACACTAAGCAAAAACTGGATAAGGTATGCCTGCTCAGGGTATACTGCAGAGGAGGAGCCACTGTTAATCTTTTGCAGATTATGCCTAATGTCGCCTCATAATGGACAGCAGCATCACACCCATGGTCTGTGTCCCCCAATGAGGCAAAGAAGAAAAATACATATCCAGAGTAAGAAATAAAGAAGTGCCTCCTACGGACACTAAGCTGAAACTGGTGGATCCTGGCCCAGCCAGGGGTGTAGCTAATTTGTTTCACATTTGCTTAATGTCATCTCCTAGGTATAAGCAGCATAACATCCACGGTCCTGTGTTCCCCAATGAGGCGAGAGAGAAATACGGTATTCCAATGAAGCTGTACAACTGTCACTCCACATGTGCGCAGACACAGACTGCGCTTCCCCGCTGTATGTCAGTGATGGACTTGAAGGGACTCATTGACAGAGTTAATTTACTTGTCCACTTCACTTTCTCTGCATAAGCACTGTCTATCAGAGTCGTCCTACATATTACTGAAACAGAGGGAGGAGTCCTTTGCTGCCGAGGAAATCAGAATGGAGCTTCCTGAACCGCGAAACAGGCATGAAAAGGACCTATATCAGCACGTGCTATCTAGGCCGCCATCAGGGGGTGACAGCCCTGTCTGGAGTCAGGGGCCCCGAGCCCAGGGGGGCCCGGCCGTGACTCGAGGGGGCGTGGCCATTTGGAGCAGGCTCCTCCAGGCCCCGCCCCCATGTCTTGCAGGGCCCCCCCCCCCTCCTTCTAAAACCGCCAGCGCCCTGGAGTTGCGGGAAAAAGCTGTGGAGGAAGCTGCGGCAGCGAGCGGTGGGCGTCGCCATGTTCTTTGTGGCCGGCGCCCACTAACTGTACAGCCATTCGGTCGAGGTTGAGACTTCTACACAATGGCCGCGGATCTCCATTTGGCCGCGGGCATTTTGTTGAAGTCTCAACTTCTACCGACCGGCTGTACAGTTAGTGAATGCAGCCGGCCACAAAGAACATGGCGGCGCCCACCGCTAGCTGCGCCTGCCGCAGGCCCGCAGCTACTCCCCACAGGCAGCTTCAGTCCTGCAGATGTGCCTCCGGGCTCCGGCACCCCCGCTCCGCATCCACAGCTCCCTCCAATGGTAAGATATGGGTGGGTCCGGGGGAGGGATGGGGCAATGTATACAGAATAGGGGGCCATATATAGGGAGGAGGCTGTCGGGATCTAGGGAAGGAGGCTGCCTGTCGGGATCTAGGGAAGGAGGCTGCCTGTCGGGAT
>JARQOC010000002.1:625007641-625297288 GCA_033576535.1 Allobates femoralis | reverse complement strand
GTCTATTGTTTTGTTTAATCTGTCCACAGAACATATTCCCAGAAGGATTGTGGTTTGTCAAGGTACTCTTTGGCAAATATCAGTCATTACTTTTTATGTTTTTTTTCAGCAATGGTTTCTTCCTTGGCCTTTGACCATAAATTGCTGCTTAGTATAGTGTGCGGCGTATGGTACTTGTTGAAACCATGACTGCAGACTGTTCTAGGATGGCCTTCAGAAGTCTTTGGACTATTTAACGTGCTGTTTTTTCCACCATTGGCACCAACCTTCGAAGACATCCCTTGTCAATTTTCCTCATCTCACCATGTCCAGGGACATTCTTGACGGTTCCATGCTTGGCAAACTTCTTACTAACATTGCGCACTGTTGAAAGAGGGATACCAAGGTCTTTGGAGAAGGCCTTATTCCCTTTGGAAGTCTTGTATTTGGTAAAAATAACAGTTCTGATGTCCTCAGACAGCTCCTTTGTCTTCACCACTGTGACAAATGAACAGGTCCAAACATGTGGCTTTTTAAAACACTGAAGTCATAATTCATTGGATAATTCATGTCACATGGGCACCAATAACTTATCACAGGTGATTCTCATTTGTGATTTTCCACAGGCGAGGCAATACTAATATTAGTCATTCTAATTTAATGTAAACGGTCCCAACACCAGTGTCACAGCAAGCTTTATGTTTTTCTATTTTTCTCTCCCATTTGTTTTTGATTGTTGTTTATCATTTGCTCTTTTGTGTTTAACACGAGTCTCAATACAAAAAAAGCTGTTTCACTTGAGTCATTTTTTTCAGGAGATATGCAACATTATGTATTTAAACCTCATGGGTGCCAATAACAATGAGCAGGACTGTACCATGATAGGGACCATATACCAAGATGGGGTCCATATACAAGAATATGAGACATATACCAGGATGGGTCACATATAGAATAGAAAAATTGGAGCCTGGCTCAACAGGAATGGATTTTTCTTTTCTTTTTCAAATGAAAGTAAAGTGCATACAAAAGAAAAATTTACATGGTAGACATGACCCAGTCAACTAAGCCAGGGCAAGGCTGGTGTCTGAGCTCCAGGTGGATGAGCATCAAGCAACTGGATGAGCTGGAATCAATTTTCTACTATGGGTCACATATACCAAGACATGGGCAATATACCAGGATGCAGCACAAATATCAGAATATGGGCCATATACCATGATATGGGCGATATACCTGGATATGGGTCATATATCAGGATGGGATCCATATACAAGGGTTTGGGCAATATACCAGGATGAAGTACATATACCAGGATGGGGGTCATATATATCAGGATGGGGAACACATACCAAGATGGAAGACATAAATACCTGGAAGGGTCCCCGAATGGGGGACATTAGTGCAGAATTTGAGGACATTACCCTCATAACCGTGTCAGCAGCAAATCATCCCTCCCATAATAATATGTCATGACAATTTCCTGCTTCAAATTATTTTCCTCCTCTAAAACCTGGGTTCACAACAGCCGGAGCATAAACTTAACCTGATGGAAAACCAGGAAAGGCGCTCTACAGGAAAGCGCGGCCAGCTCAGAAACACGACGGATAGAGGTTATCGCCACAAGAAAGGCGACTTTCCAGGACAGGAAGCAAAGGGAAACCTCCCCGAGAGGCTCAAGGGGGTTTCTGAAGGATGTCTAAGACCAGATTTAGGTCCCACGCTTCCAGAGGTCTCCTGTAAGGGGGAGCCAGATGGGAGACACCCTGAATAAAGGTCCTGACTTGAGGCTTTACAGCAAGGCAGCGATGGAAAGGCACCAAAAGTGCAGAAATTTGAACCTTGAGAGAGTCGGGAGAACGACCGGCATCTAATCCTGACTGAAGGAAGCCTGGAATTACACTGTGTGCAGAATTATTAGGCAAATGAGTATTTTGATCACGATATTTTTTATACATGTTGTCCTACTCCAAGCTGTATAGGCTTGAGAGCCAACTAACAATTAAGTAAATCAGGTGATGTGCATCTCTGTAATGAGGAGGGGTGTGGTGTAATGACATCAACACCCTATATAACGTGTGCTTAATTATTAGGCAACTTCCTTTCTTTTGGAAAAATGGGTCAGAAGAGAGATTTGACGGGCTCTGAAAAGCCAAAATTGTGAGATGTCTTGCAGAGGAATGCAGCAGTCTTGAAATTGCCAAACTTTTGAAGCATTATCACCAAACAATCAAGCAATGTTCATGGCAAATAGCCAAAAGGGTCGCAAGAAGCGTGTTGGGCAAAAAAGGCACAAAATAACTGACCATGAATTGAGGAAAATTAAGCGTGAAGCTGTCAAGATGCCACTTGCCACCAGTTTTGCAATATTTCAGAGCTGCAATGTTACTGGAGTATCAAAAAGCACAAGGTGTGCTATACTCAGGGACATGGCCAAGGTAAGGAAGGCTGAAAAACGACCACCTTTGAACAAGAAACATAAGATAAAACGTCAAGACTGGGCCAAGAAATATCTTAAAATTGGTTTTTCAAAGGTTTCATGGACTGATGAAATGAGAGTGACTCTTTGATGGGCCAGAGGCTGGATCAGTAAAGGGCAGAGAGCTCCACTCCGACTCAGACACCAGCAAGGTGGAGGTGGGGTACTGGTATGGGCTGGTATCATCAAAGATGAACTTGTTGGACCTTTTCGGGTTGAGGATGGAGTGAAGCTCGACTCCCAGACCTACTGCCAGTTTCTGGAAGACAACTTCTTCAAGCAGTGGTACAGGAAGAAGACGGTATCGTTCAAGAAAAACATGATTTTCATGCAGGACAATGCTCCATCACATGCATCCCAACTACTCCACAGCGTGGCTGGCCAGTAAAGGTCTAAAAGAAGAAAAAATAATGGCATTGTCCCCTTGTTCACCTGATCTGAACCCCATAGAGAACCTGTGGTCCCTCCTAAAATGTGAGATCTACAGGGAGGGAAAACAGAACACCTCTTGGAACAGTGTCTGGGAGGCTGTGGTGGCTGCTGCACGCAATGTTGATCGTAAACAGATCAAGCAACTGACAATCTATGGATGGAAGGCTGTTGAGTGTCATCATAAAGAATGGTGGCTATATTGGTCACTAATTTTTTGAGTTTCGTTTTTGCATGTCAGAAAAGTTTATTTCTAAATTTTGTGCAGCTATATTGGTTTACCTGGTGAAAATAAACAAGTGAGATGGGAATATATTTGGTTTTTATTAAGTTGCCTAATATTCTCAACAGTAATAGTTACCTGCACAAACAGATATCCTCCTAAGAGAGCCAAATCTATAAAAAAAAACACTCCAACTTCCAAAAATATTAAAGAGGACCTGTCACCCCCTGCTGCATGTCAAACTAAATGCAGCACTGAATGCAGCATGTCTGCTGCATTCAGGGAAGGGGTCCCCCATGTGTGTGTGCTGTGTACCCCGAGATATACACTTTAGAAAGTTTAGAGATCACGAGTCAGGAGGGTGTGAACTTATCTCGGAGCTCTGCTTGTCACACGTCCTCCCCTCCTCCTGCCTCTCTGTTCTGCCTTCTTGTTCAGCAGAAGAGGAGGGGGGCCACACACACAAGAGGCAGTGGAACACACAGGCTGAACAGAGAGGCAGGAGGAGGGGAGGATGTGTGACAAGCAGAGCTCTGAAATAAGTAAAGTCCCTCCTGACTCAGTAAATGTAAGATTTATAAAGTGTATATCTCAGCGCACAGGGAGGCTATAGCCATGGGACCCTTTCCCTGCATGCAGCAGACATGCTGCATTCAGTCCTGCATTTAGTTTGCCATGCAGCAGGGGGGTGGCAGGTCCTCTTTAAGCTTTGATATTTGAGTCTTTTGGATTGATTGAGAACATAGTTGTTGATCATTAATAAAAATAATCCTCTACAATAGAACTTGCCTAATAATTCTGCACACAGTGTACAGGTAGAGAAAACACAAGAGGCAAGTGGTTCTGAGCCTTGCACCAAGAGAAAAAAAAGAGAATTTTGTTTACGTACCGTAAATTCTTTTTTCTTGAATCATCAATGGGAGACCCAGACAATGGGGTTTAGGGCACTGCCCTCCGGAGGCCACACTAGGTACTACAAGATTTGTAGACACCGCCCCCTCCGCTTATAAACCCCTACCGCAGGGAATATCCTCAGTTTGGTCCATAAGCTGCGAGGAGACAACAGAAAAACCACACCCGAAACCTCGGGAAGACACCGTGAACAGACGGTTCAACAACCCGGATAAACTGCCCCAACAGGAGACAGATCAACCGTAACATATAACGGAACACTGGGTGGGTGCTGGGTCTCCCATTGATGATTCAAGAAAAAAGAATTTACGGTACGTAAACAAAATTCTCTTTTTTCTGATCATCATAATGGGAGACCCAGACAATGGGGATGTCCTAAAGCAATACCCCAGGGCGGGAAAAAGTTCCTCAAAAGACGTTTGCATACGCGATCCCCGTCAAAGGTGGGCAACCGCCGCCTGGAGGACCCGCCTGCCCAAACTTGCATCCGCAGAGGCATGGGCATGCACCATATAGTGCTTAGAGAAGGTGTGCAGACTGGACCAAGTGGCCGCCTGACACACCTGTAGAGCAGAGGCGCGATGTCGCAAGGCCCAGGAGGCACCGACAGCTCTGGTCGAGTGCGCCTTCAAGCCTACCGGAAGAGGCAAACCAGAAGAACGGTAAGCCTCTTGAATGGGTGCCTTGATCCATCTGGCCAAGGTTGATTTTGACGCCGCTGACCCCTTACAGCGACCTGCCGTCAGTACGAACAAGGAGTCCGAACTCCGGAAGGAAGCAGTTCTGGACACATAAATGCGTACAGCCCGTACGAGGTCCAGAGTGTGGAGGTCGCGCTCAACCTGATGAACAGGAGCGGGACAAAATGATGGGAGAACAATCTCCTGGTTCAAATGAAAAGTGGAAACCACTTTTGGCAGGAATTCCGCCCGCGGGCGCAACACCACCTTGTCTTGGTGAACCACCAGAAAGGGTGACTTGCACGATAGTGCCGCCAGTTCAGAGACCCGTCTCAGAGACGTAATAGCCACCAGAAAGACCACTTTCTGTGACAAATAAGAGAGAGAGACTTCTCTCAATGGCTCAAAAGGTGGTTTCTGTAAAGCCGCCAAGACCATGTTGAGATCCCAAGGGTCCAGAGGTCGCCTATACGGCGGAACCACTCGAGACACCCCTTGGAGAAATTGACGAACCTTCGGGAGGAGCGCCAAGCGCCTGTCGAACAATACAGACAGTGCTGATACCTGACCCTTCAGAGAACTGAGGGAAAGGCCCAACTCCAAACCTGACTGCAAAAAAGCCAATAGGGTCGGGATCGACAAAGGCCAAGGTACGTGTCCCCCAGAGGTGCACCAGGCGAAGAAAATTTTCCACGTTCTGTGGTAAATCTTCCGTGACGTGGGCCGTCTAGCTCGATTCATGGTGGAAACCACCGTAGGGGAGAATCCCCTGGATGTTAAGAGCCAGGCCTCAAGAGCCATGCAGTCAATCTGAGGGCCCTGGAATTGGGGCGGAAGAAGGGGCCCTGCGCGAGTAGATCTGCGCGGTCTGGAAGAGCCCACCGGTGTACGCCGGACAGATGCCACAGATCCGGATACCAGGACCTCCTCGGCCAATCCGGAGCCACTAGAATGGCTGCGCGACATTCCATCTTGATTTTCCACAGAACCTTGGGTATCAGCGCCAGAGGCGGGAAAACATATGGCAGGTGAAAACCGGACCAGTTCAGGATCAGAGCATCCGCCCCTAGAGACTGAGGGTCCCATGATCTTGCCATGTACTGTGGCACCTGATGATTCAGCCGTGAGGCCATCAGATCCACGTCCGGGGTACCCCATCTGATGCAGATGTCCCGGAAGACGTCCGGATGAAGAGACCATTCTCCGGCGTCCATCCCCTGTCGGCTCAGGTAATCTGCCTCCCAATTCTCGACACCCGGGATGTATACTGCGGAAATCAAGCAGTTGTTGTCTTCCACCCATGATAGGATGCGGTGGACTTCCGCTAGGGCCTGTGCGCTCCTGGTTCCCCCTTGGTGATTTATGTAGGCGACAGTCGTCGCATTGTCGGACTGAACCCGAATTGGTTGTCCGGATAGGAACACCCGAAAGGCCAGGAGTGCCAGATAGACCGCCCTGAGCTCCAGCACGTTGATCTGCAACGTCGCTTCTGAACGTGTCCAGAGACCTTGAGCTCTGTGGTGTAAGAACACCGCGCCCCAGCCCTTTAGACTGGCGTCGGTGGTCACCACTAACCATGACGGTTTCAGGAAGGATCGTCCCTTCGACAGGTGACTCGGCTGAAGCCACCACTGCAGAGCATCTCTGGTCGGCTGGGAGAGGACCACCAGCTGATTCAGAGAGGACGTCCTCTTGTCCCACCTCTGGAGGATTTCCAGTTGCAGAGGACGTAGGCGAAACTGTGCGAAAGGCACCGCCTCTATTGCTGCCACCATGCGTCCCACCAGCTTCATCAATACCCGCAGGGATGAATGTGGTGACCTGAGGAGATCGAGTACTCCTGATTGGATGGCCAGCTGTTTGGCTCGTGGTAGGGACACTAGAGCAGAGTTCGTGTGGAAGTCCATGCCCAGATACGTCAGTGACTGGGTTGGAACCAGGGTGGATTTCTGGATATTGAGAAGCCACCCAAACTGTTCCAGAGACTGCATGGTCGCCTCCAGGCTTCGCTGACACAGGTGCTCCGATGGCGCTCTGACCAACAGGTCGTCTAGATAAGGAATGACGGCGTGTCCCTGCGCATGCAGTAGGGCCATCATTGACGCCATCACCTTCGTGAACACCCGGGGAGCCGAGGCCAACCCGAAAGGCAGCGCCACGAATTGGAAGTGCTCTTCCCCCACTGCGAATCTCAACCAGCGTTGATGAGCCAGTGCAATGGGCACGTGAAGGTAAGCGTCTCGAATGTCTATGGACGCTAGGAAGTCCCCCTGCGACACAGCCGCGATCACGGATCGCAGAGATTCCATGCGGAACTTCCGAACCAACACGTGGCGGTTGAACAACTTGAGGTCCAAAACCGGGCGGAAGGAGCCGTCCTTCTTTGGGACGATAAAGAGGTTGGAGTAAAAACCCCTGAACCTCTCCCCAGTGGGCACTGGAACCACCACTCCGTCTCTGCGAAGTCCCTCCAACACCAGATAAAAAGCCTGAGCCTTTTCTGGAGACGGGACAGACCGATGGAATCGGTGTGTGGGCTGTGATGACAGTTCTATCCTGTAGCCTCGTGAGACTACGTCTCGAACCCACTGATCTTGAATGTGGAGTCGCCATGTGTCCTGAAATTGTGACAGGCGACCCCCCACCTGTGGGGAGGCAGGAAGAGGGAGCGAGTCATGCGGAAGTGGGTTTGGGGGCGGCAGCTGTTGCACCTGCCGACTTCTTCTGGCGACTCTTGGGGCGCCACTGCAGAGAAGTCTTGCCCCCACGGTCCGCGCGAGCGGAAGACGCTGACGGCTGCGAGCTGGAACGAAAGGACCACTGTTTAGGGTTCCTTTTCACGGTATACCGTGGCTTAGGCCTGTTCTGTGGTATCTTGGACTCCGTAGAGTCCTTGATCAACTTGTCCAGCTCGGCACCAAACAGCCTGTCACCAGAGAAGGGAAGATTCTGCAGAATCTTCTTTGACGTGGCATCTGAGTCCCATAGACGCAGCCACAACAATCTGCGGATCGCTATCGCATTGGCCGAAGCCACAGCAGAGCGGGTGGCAGTCTCCAGGGACGCCGTCCTGGCATAATCCGCATAGGCTTTTGCCCTCTCGGTAAGTGCCAGGACTTCTGAGTTGAAACCTGCTAGGTCAGCAATACCATCCAGACAGGATGTGATCGCCTGCAGGGTCCAGACCGCAGCAAAACTAGGGGCAAAAGAAGACCCTACAGCCTCATAAGACGACTTGGCGAGTTGTTCGACCTGTCTGTCTGTCGCGTCCTTCAGTGAGGAGCTATCAGAGGCAGAGAAAAGGGAGCGTGCAGCAATCCTGGTCATGGAAGCGTCCACCTTCGGGGACTGCGACCACTCCTGAAGCACCTCCTGTGGGAAGGGGAAGCGATTGTCCTTGGATTTGCGGACATAACGCCGTCCAGGGTGCACCCTGGGAGCTCTAACCACCCTTCCAAAGTTAGTGTGGTCCATAAAGGAACCACATGGTCTAACTTCAGGTTGTAACCATTGATAAGCCTCCTTCGGGTGAACGGCTGTCTCCTGAGGGGGTATGACGAGGCGCAAAGTCTCGTTGATGGAGGACACCAGATCCTCCACCCCTTCAGATGGTTCAGACACCGACCCGAGAGTTGAACCCCCATCATCCTCGTCACCTTCAGAGTGACGCTCCTCCTCAGAAAGAATCTGGAGCTCGGGTGAATCATCACGGCGAGCCCGCTTAAGGGGTCTCACGGTGGAAGATGGAGACACCCGGGGGTAGCTTGAAGGAGTAGCTGGAGCATCCAGTCTCCTTGCTAGTGCCTCCAGGGATTGCGACATGGAGGACAATTGGGATAACATAGAAGCATTAATCTCGCTTTGTTTTTCCCATGGCCCTGGGATCACCTGAACCTCAGGGTACAGCACTGGAGCTGCTGACTCAGCAGTGACAGTCCGGGCGTCTGGTCGTCCGCAATTATTGCAGGACCCCTCCACCAGTGTCCCGTTGCATGTAGCACAGACAGGTGTGGAACTGGCCGCCTTAGCAGCGCCTTTCTTCCCTGAGGACATACCCACAGTAGGGGAATAAGTCAAACAGGAGAAAATTCACCGGAACACCGGTGGCTTACCGACCGCTGCACAGCGGTGGTGAAGGGAGCGGTGTGTGTGTGGCCTCCGCGAGGTAAGGAACCTGGTCTCCCCTGGAGTGCAGCAGAGCAGTCTCCAACGATCCCAGCAGGGAAGTGAGGGGGAAAGATGGCCGCCGCAGTGGAAACTGAGGGCGGAGCCGAAACACGCGGGAAGCACACACACACGCCCATCCAGGTCACATGGGCCGCTCCACATCTCTCCCGGACGCCATTACAGTAAAGTAGGCGCCGGAGCCCGCAGCGCGGGAGGTATAAATATAAATACCCAGGCTTGCCGACAAAAATCTGAAGCCCACGGCCGCAGCCCCTGTGACTCACAGGGCGGTCAGCCAGGTTGACCCCAGCACAGGGTCACCGCCAGAACCGCGGACCCTAAGGCAACGCGCGGTCTGAGTGTCATGAACACGTCAGTGTCAGACACTACCCCCAGGCACACCGGAGACACCGGGGTATCTCAGTGCCTGTCCGGTCTGTAAGCACCATATCATGGGAGGCCTCGGACGGGGGTTCAGCACCAGTCCGGTCTGTAAGCACCATTTAGGGAGGCCTCGGACTGGGCTGGCTCTAGTCCGGTCTGTAAGCACCATTTAGGGAGGCCTCGGACTGAGCTGACTCCAGTCCGGTCTGTAAGCACCATTTAGGGAGGCCTCGGACGGAGCGGAGCTGTGCAAGGCTCCTATCTCCCACTTTCCAGAGCCCCCAGGGGGATGGAAGGAGCGCGGCAGCGTACCGGGAGACACCGTGTGTCCAGGCTCTCGGCCCTCCGGTACCTCGACCTGCGTGTTCCCCGAAGGTGGGCAGGGAGACTGCCGGAGGTCCCCGACTGGGACCCTCTTACCTTGTCTTCATACGCCATCACGTAAGCTGTGAGAATGCAATGAAGTGCAAGCAAAGCGTGTGATACTTCCGAGCACACTAAGTTTAAAACTGAGGATATTCCCTGCGGTAGGGGTTTATAAGCGGAGGGGGCGGTGTCTACAAATCTTGTAGTACCTAGTGTGGCCTCCGGAGGGCAGTGCCCTAAACCCCATTGTCTGGGTCTCCCATTATGATGATCAGAAAAAGTCTTCCATGTGTGGTAGTAAATGCGAGCCGAGGCTGGCTTCCTAGCTTTGATCATTGTATTGATCACTTCTGAAGAGAAACTGGCCTGGGTTAAAAACCAGGTCTCAACAGCCACGCCGTCAAATCCAGGGCCATTGAGTGTTGGTGGCATATTGGACCTTGCGTTAGCAGGTCCGGACAGTCATGAGTCATGAAGATGCCAAGGTGTGTCAGCGACGAGCCGTACTAGGTCGGCATGCCAGGCGCGCCTAGGCCAATCTGTTGCTATTAGAATGACGGGGACGCCCTCCATCTTGATTTGCCTCATCACCCTCTGTATTAGAGGCAGAGGGGGAAAGATGTAAGGCAGGCAAAACGGAGTCCAAGGCTGAACTAGTGTGTCCGCTCCTACAGACAGCGGGTTGTGAGACCGAGTTATGAATGTAGGCACCTTGGCCTTCAGTCACGAAGCCATAAGATCCGTGCCCGGAGTCCCCTAGCGATGACATACCTATTGGAAGACTTCCGAATGCAAGGCCCATTCCCCTGACGCAATACCCTGACTGTTGAGGAAATCCACCTCCCAACTGTTGACGCTCGGAATGTGAACTGCTGAGAGCACGGATCGGGTTGATTTGGCCCAGCGGAGAATGGGCTCCACCTTGCGCATCGCCTGTCGGCTGTGGGTCCCTCCCTGGTGATTCACATATGCTACAGCTGTGACATTGTCCAACTGGACATGACTGTGGCGGCCTGACAGAAGACAATGAAAGGATTTCAGGGCCAAAAATATGGCCCGAATCTCCAGAAAGTTGATGGGCAGAGTGGATTCTGGTGGGGACCAACGATCTTGTGCTGTATGGTGGCGGTAGACCGCTCCCCAGCTCATCAGGCTGGCGGCAGTGGTGAGCACTGCCCAGTGAGCAGGGAGGAAGGACCTCCCCTGCGAGAGGTCGCAGCTACCAGCGAAGGGCCTGCTTAACCTTGGGGGAGCCTACTAAGATGGTGTCTTCTGTGGACGACAGCGAGTCAGGATGATGAAAACTTTGTTCTGGAATGTTTCGACCGGGACTGCCAGGCCGTATTCGATTTTTTTGTGGACCGAGTGCCCCTGTCCCTGCGTGGAGAGCGGTTTGTACTCTGTGACGGGCGGGAGGCCAGCCAGTCAAATGAATTCCGAAAGGTGCGAAAAAGCGTCTATTGACAGACAAAAGGGCGTCTAGGCGTATGTTGGGGAGAGAGGTACTCTTGCCTCCAGTGGTGTCTGAAATTAGTTTATCTAGCCGCTCTACAAAGAGGCGGCCGCTAAGGTAAGGAAGACTTACCTTATTTTTACGATTTCTTTGAAGCGGAATTCGCTTTCCACTCTCGGAGCCAGAGTGCTCTGGGTATGGTAATAGCATTCAAGGCTGCAACGGCTGAGCAGTTAGCTGAATCCAAGGATGCATGAATAAGATATTCCCCTGCTACTGCGATCTGGGCCGCAAAGTCCGTCAACACAGACTGGAGACTGCTATCCTGAAGGAAAGAATGTAGCTTATCTACCCAGGTCATGATTGCTTTAGCATCCCATACCAAAGCGAAAAAGGGTGAGAGGGTAAAACCAGTCGCCTCGAAAACAGAGCAAGCCAGCTGTTCGACCTGTCTGTCGGTTGGATCTTTAATGGAGGATCCATCTGGCAAAGAAAGCAGAGTTCTTGCGGCTAAACAAAAAACTGAGGGTGTCACCCTGTGGGGTATCCGCCCAGTCCTGGGCTAGGGCAAAGAGCTTTGATGGCCTTGCAGTTTTCCAAACCGTTTATCTGGATGGGTCCTATGTTTCTTTAAGATATTCTGGAATTCAGGATGATCTGCAAAAACTTTTTGTGGGTCTTTTAGCAGCTTGAAAGACACAGCATGGTCTGGGACTTCACATGGGGGGTCGTTGACTTTAAGCGTCTAGTAACAGCTGTGATCAAATCCTCGACCATGGCCTGTGTGTCAGGAGTGTCTAGGTCAAAAGACACATCTGAGTCAAGATCTGAGTCAGGATCGTGGAAAGCATCGGACAAGGGTGATGTCGGGTCTAATTCCCTGAAAGGGGAGGTATGGGAGCCTAGTGAGGATGCAGGAGAAACACTCCTATGATGTCTCTTTCATGCTGTCCCAGCCAGGGATTGTTGTCTATCTTGTGGCCTGCCCCTATGTGGTGTGCTCTCTGGTGCCGGAGTGTTCACCTGCGATGCTGGCTGTCTGAAGGTGCAGGGCATGGGACAACTCTGCAGGGCCTGGACCAGGGTAGTAGAGAGCTTGTTCATGGATTGTAACATGGACTGCAACACGGATTGTGTAAGAAACAGAGCTCAGTCGAGTGGGTTAGGGAAGCAGGGAGGTGCGGCGTCGGCAGAGGACTCCTGGGCAGTATTGGGGTCACAAGTCTGGCAGTGCTGAACAGTGTGTCCCCTAGGCAGCTGAGAGCGGCATGTAATGCAAGAGGCATACGAGACCATATAAGTCTTGGGTGGCCTTCTTTGTGGTCTATGAGCTCTGCATGATTATGTGGCAGAGGATGTAATGCAAAAATAGTCACACTGTAGGGCACAGGAGTATACTTAGACAGGGAGAAGAAGTGAGTGAGCTGCAGCAGAGCAGGATCTGCTGAGCTCATTACCCCAGACCTAGGGATCAGTCTCCAGTGGTAGCCTTGAGCCCCGTGGTCCGGTGTCCGCCTGTGCAGGGATGTGCTCCAAGCTGGTATGCTGCAGTAACCGCCGGTATAGCGGCAATGGCAGCTACACATGTGAGGAGGAAGTGGGAGGGTCGCAGAGAGGGCGCGCAATGAGGTCTCGTGAGAAGAGAGAAGCGCCGAAAGAAGTCGGACCACCCCTTCTGGAAAGCAGCCGGGGGGCGTTCCAGCCGAAAATGAAGTCACTCGGAGGCGGGCGGCCGGCCGGGGGGGAAGCAGGCTGGAGCCAGGGGCTGAATTAATTTGTGACCCCGGGGACAGTGCATCGACGGCGTGGTGGTATGGACGGATCTGCGTGTGGAACCGCCGAGGGATTGAGGGAGCACTCCGCCCGCACTGTACTCCCTCTGAGGTAAAAGGGAGACTCCCAGTAGCTGTGACTCTGCAGAATGCTCTGCAGACATCGTGCCTCAGGGTCCCTGGAGGATGGGGGCATAGAGGCATTACCTGGTGCTGGCTCCTACGAACCATAGTCCCTGAGAGGGGAGAATGGGGAGGGCAGTGGATTGGTTGATGGCAGTGGCACCTGCAACCCAGGGTCCCTAAGCAGGGAGGATGTGTGGAGCCCACTGGGACGGGGTACTCGGTGCCGGACCGGGGTACTGCTGGGGGATGTCACGGCGGTCCTGGTCCGGACCGTGTCCCGGGCCCGCACAATAAAATGGGGGTTATCTACAGGGGATTTGTCACTCGTGACGCCACCCACATTATGTGGTCAATAATGGGGACCACCGCTGCTGCAGAACCTCCAGGGTTGATGAGACAGCAGCTAGGATGGTGTAGTTCCTGTGGGCAGAACTGGGTATCCCCGGGGCAGTGGTAGTGAAAGTCAGTGATGGTAATTGTAGGCTTTGCAGAAGAAAGGAATGATGTGGAGATGGCTCCTGACGGGGCTAGATGGAGAACTGACAGCTTTTCATACCTGAAATCGGACACAGACAACGTAGCAGGGTTCACCGGGGTTTACTGTTCTTATCCTTCAGTCAAACAGGCACGGTACAATACAATTCTTTACAGTTTTGCCATATTGAATCCGGTATACTGAACCCACTGCAGCCAGGTTATCTTTCCTAGACTCCTCTGTCTTTCTACGTGTCCTTTCTGGCTATTTCTCAATGTTTTCTCCTCAAAGTGGATTAAGGAGCGGCAGCTCGGTCCCTTTTGGCAGCTTCCCCCTTTTATTTTTTAGGCGGTAAGCCGGGTCCTATCTATGCTGCTGTGCTCCCCAATCTTATAGTGGGAATATAGATCTGGAATCTGTATTCCCCATCAGGTTGTCTGGGGCACCGGGTAAATCGTCAGTCCCCTTCAGAGCGGACACTCTGCTTTCAGCCAAACCACAGGTATCCCTACTTCTCAAGAGATTACCGGGTCCCTTTCCTTTCTGTGTAACTTCTTGGTATAATCAGGGAAACTTTCTTATCAGTCAGTTGCTGGTCTTCACTACTTTTCTGGACCTGATGGTACTGGTCTTGTCTTGACTGCTCGGTACCTGCCTACTGGCTAACCGCTTCCTGTCACTCCCTTATATACCCATCCGTTACCATGACTACGCTCCATCCACTCATATCTAGCCTATTACCCCTTATCTGCCTAGAGTCCCAGACAGAGTTAGGTCTCCATGCAGTGGATATGTGTGCGAGGTGTTTGTTAAACAAACTGTCTCCCCTCCTACCTGGCTGCAGTACTACCTGTGGCCACCCTGGACGCAGGGGCGCCACAGATGGGGAGGGCCGGGGGTCCCAGATGTGGCACCGGGCACCTTCAACCCAGTGTCCCAACTGTGGGAGCTGGGGAGGGCCATAGGATCTCTGTAAGGTCAATGGACGCCTCGACCCAACATCCCAGGGAGTGGGAATGTGGGGAGAGCAGGCAACAAATCACCAGTGCAGAGGGAAATACAGGGATGTAACATTACGCGAGCCCTTCCAATGGATGGTGGAGATCGGAACGCAAAGGAACCGTCGCCAGTGTAAAAAAGAATAGAAAAATACTGTCCCTCGTCGCAGAAGAGGGTACATGTAGGAGACTCTCCACATTCCCGTCTGTTGTTGGTTGGGGGAGAGGAGTGCGCGAGGGCACCATCGCCCGTGTAATCTTGATCCAGAGGGAAATTAATAATAAACAAATCATAAAGATAGTAATAATAATAAAAAAAATAAACAATAGACGTGGGTCAGTAGACCGCATCTGCCTCCTACTGACACTAAGCTGAAACTGGTTCGGCTCGTGCCAGCCAGGGGGTGTATACAGCAGGGGAGTAGTTACTCTGTTTTTTTAGATTCCACTTAGTGTCAGCCTCCTACTGAACTGCAGCATAACACCCATGGTCCGGTGTCCCCCAATGAGGCAATTGAGAAATCCTGACAACATCACCTGTTGGTGGACTTGAGAACTGGAGTTGAGTTGGGAAACCCTGGTCTAGGTTACCAGTTTCTGCAGCATTCTAGCAGAGGCGGCTGAACATGTGCAGTGCTGATACATTGTTTTCTTATAGAGCTGGTAAGGCTGGTTTCACATTGCAATTGAGTTAAATCCGATGCTGTCCGATGAAAATCGGACAGCATTGGATCCGAATCAGCCCCCATGTTATCTAATGGGGATCGGATCGGATTTGGCATAATTGCCATCCGATTTGCCTCCAATCCGATTCTGAACGATTTTTTGCAGGAGCAAAGATCGTAGACTGCTGCGATTTTGGCTCCTGAAAAAAATCGGAGAGAATCATTTATGCCAAATCCGATCCGATGCCTTTAACATGGGACCCTATGGAGCAGGGTCCGAGGAAACATCTGATGTCTCCTCAGACCCAGCATGCTCAGTACACTAAAACTATTGTGTGCCGCCTAATTTCACTTCCGCAATGTATGTAAGTGAAATATAACTAAAATCAAGTGTTTAAAATAAAAAATCTTTATTCTCACCTGCCAGCACTCCCCCGACGTCTCCATCAGCTCCCGCTCGGTAACAGGACCTGGGATGATGTCACAACCCGATCAGCTGATCGGGTCACATGTGCGGTTACCAAGGTAACCGCTCATGCGACCAGATGACGTTTCTGACATCATCGCAGGTCCTGTAAAACCGATCGGGAGCTCTATGGACACGCTGTGGGAGCGCTGGCAGGTGACACAGATTTTTTATGTTGGAATGACAGGAGGAGCGGGGAAAAGAGGAGAGGGGAGAACAGGGGGAAAGCAGGGAGAAAACAGGGGGACAGCAGGGGAACAACGAGATGACAGGAGGCAGAGAGGAGGGGGAGCGAGCTGACAGGAGACCAAACTGATCCTGCAAAATGTCAGAATCGGATGCCTATTTGACATCCGATTAAAGGGATCAGATTGGATCCGATGCTGTCCGATTTTTATCGGACAGCATCGGATTTAACTAAATAATTAGCTTGTCATCAGGCCAGCTTCAGTGTGCTTCTCCAATTCTGCACAGGTGAGGCTGTCTCATATAGCAGCCTCAGGGGCACACAACTCTTGCCGCACACTCCTACAGAAGATGAGCGCAACCCTGTAACTGAGGAGTGTATAAATTAACAACAACCACAATTATTTTAATTCAACCTACTTTTGTCCTCTTCTTCTTCCTCTGCGGGAGCGTTTCAGCAGCTGGGGTGGCACCTGATGGGCAGAGAACAGTCTAGTTCAAGAGGACTATATGTTTACACCTGTTGGCTTAACTTTTTATTTTACTTCTGTAGTTAGTAATAAGAACAGGATTATGCTTCCGATAAACAAAATAAGTTCTAAAGCTTGTTGTGCATTACTCGGTTTAGATGGCCGTACATGGCACCCAGTGTTTGATGCTTTGAACAACTCACAGGACATTTAAGGGAGTCTGTCAGAAAAAAAAAATGTTCAAGCCAAGCATGTGATCTCGCTGCACCCTTGCTGTGGCCGAACAGTTCGGTGCATCTATTTTTGCCCTACTTTGGCTGTTATGAAGAGGCAATACGAAAGGCACAATAAGGAGCAGTGCCAACATAGTTTCATGGTTTTTAAGGCTGAAGGTAGACTACAAATCCATCTAGTTCAACCAATAGCCTCAGAAGAAAACACCATGGGGCAAACAATAAGCTCCACATTTGGGAAAAAAAAAATCTTTACTGACTCCACATACAACAATCAGACTAGTCCCATAGATCAACATTCTATCACAGAATCCAAAACACATAACCAGCAATATATTTTTCAAGAAATGTATTCAGGCTCCGCTTAAACCATTTTAACATCTTTTCGTGACCACAACTACTTGGACTTGAACTGTTAGACCTGTGGTTCATCGACTTTAACTATATTATCCTCTTCTGGAATCATACTGTTCTTTATGTTTAAGTGTACCGTAATGTATACCCTTTAATTGAAAAATGTTTAATAAATATACATTTACAAAAAAAAACAAAACCATTTTAACATCAAAAGTCAGAGAAGTCCATAGGCTTACTGCTTTTACAGTAAAGAATCCATGTATGTAATTATGATTAAACCTTCTGTCCTCCAGACGTAGAGGATGCCCCCTTGTCAGAGTCTTAGGCCTAGGTGTAAAAAGATCATTAGGAAAGGTCTCAGCCCTAAGACTCCATTATTCCAAACTGAATAAGCCCAAGTGTAACAACGTGTCTTGGTATTGCAGACCCCTCAGTCTTCTAATAACCTTGTTCGCTCTTCTCTACACCTGCTCTAGTTCAACTATGTCTTTCTTATACACCGGAGACCAGAATTGTACACAGTATTCTAAGTGTGGTCGCACTAGTGACTTGTATAGAGGTAAAAGTAAGTTCTTCTCTTGAGCATCTATGCCTCTTTAATGCCCTATGAGTTACGCCCTTGAGTAAGGTATAACTAGGTTTACAACTTACGTTGTATATTGGAAGCATAATCCGAAGTCCAATTTGAATAGTTTATGCGGACTTAAAGGAAGCTATCTGAACCTAGAGCATTCAGTGTTAAACATGACACAGCTTACAATATCAGCCTTAGTATGATGGAGAAAAACGGATTATAAAAAAGAGAATTTTGTTTACGTACCGTAAATTCTTTTTTCTTTAATCATCAATGGGAGACCCAGACAATGGGGTTTAGGGCACTGCCCTCCGGAGGTCAAACTAGGTACTACAAGTTTGTAGACACCGCCTCCTCCGCTTATAAACCCCTACCGCAGGGAAAATCCTCAGTTTGGTCCACAAGCTGCGAGGAGGAAATAAACCACACCCGAAACATCGGGAAGAATGCCGTGCACAGACGGTTCAACAACCCGGCAAACACTGTCTCAACGGAGAACAGAGCAAATGCAAAACATGCAAAGGAACAACTGGGTGGGTGCTGGGTCTCCCATTGATGATTAAAGAAAAAAGAATTTACGGTACGTAAACAAAATTCTCTTTTTTCTGGTCATCATAATGGGAGACCCAGACAATGGGGATGTCCTAAAGCAATACCCCAGGGCGGGAAGAGTTCCTCAACAAGACGGATAACACATGGTTCCCTTTTAAAGGTGGGCAACCGCCGCCTGGAGAACCCGCCTGCCCAAACTTGCATCCGCAGAGGCATGGGCATGCACCATATAGTGCTTAGAGAAAGTGTGCAGGCTGGACCAAGTGGCCGCCTGACACACCTGTAGAGCAGACGCTCGATGTCGCAAGGCCCAGGAGGCATCTACAGCTCTGGTAGAGTGAGCCTTCAATCCCACCGGGAGAGGCAAACCAGAAGACCGGTAAGCCTCTTGAATGGAAGCCTTAATCCATCTGGCCAAGGTTGACTTTGAAGCCGCGGACCCCTTACAGCGACCTGTCGTAAGAACAAATAAGGAATCCGAACTCCTAAAGGAGGCGGTCCTAGACACATAAATGCGTATAGCTCTCACGAGATCCAGAGTATGGAGGTCGCGTTCAACCTGATGAACGGGAGCGGGGCAGAATGATGGGAGAACAATCTCCTGGTTCAGGTGGAAAGTTGAAACCACCTTCGGCAAGAATTCTGGCCGTGGGCGCAACACCACCTTGTCTTGGTGAACCACCAGAAAGGGTGACTTGCACGATAGTGCAGCCAATTCTGATACCCTCCTCAGAGACGTAATTGCCACCAGAAAAGCCACCTTCTGGGACAGACGCGATAGAGAAACATCTCTTAGCGGCTCAAACGGAGGTTTCTGTAATGCCGCCAGGACCATGTTAAGGTCCCAAGGGTCTAGAGGTCTCTTGTAGGGCGGAACCATCCGTGACACCCCCTGCAGAAATTGACGAACCTTCGGGAGAAGCGCCAATCGCCTGTCAAACAGCACAGAAAGTGCTGATACTTGACCTTTCAAAGAGCCAAGGGATAATCCCAATTCCAAACCCGACTGTAGGAAAGCCAACAACGTCGGGATGGACAAGGGCCACGGAGACCGTCCACCAGAGGCACACCAAGTAAAAAAGATCTTCCACGTTCTGTGGTACATCTTCCTGGAAACTGGCTTCCTAGCCCGATTCATAGTGGCAACCACCGTAGGGGAGAAACCCCTGGACGTCAGCAGCCAGGCCTCAAGAGCCATGCAGTCAATCTGAGGGCCCTGGAATTGAGGTGGAAGAATGGGCCTTGCGCGAGTAAATCTGCGCGGTCTGGAAGAGCCCACCTGTGTCCGCCTGACAGTTGCCACAGGTCCGGATACCAGGACCTCCTGGGCCAGTCTGGAGCCACTAGAATGGCTACCCTGCATTCCGACCTGATTTTCCACAGCACCCTGGGAATCAGAGCCAGAGGCGGGAACACATATGGTAGATGGAATCTGGACCAAGTCAAGATCAGGGCGTCCGCTCCCAGAGACTGGGGGTCCCATGACCTCGCCATGTATTGCGGAACCTGATGATTCAGCCGCGAGGCCATCAGATCCACGTCCGGAGTGCCCCATCTGCTGCAGATGTCCTGGAAGACGTCTGGATGAAGAGACCACTCTCCGGCGTCCATCCCCTGCCGGCTCAGATAGTCGGCCTCCCAGTTTTCGACCCCTGGGATGTGAACTGCGGAGATCAGGCAGTTGTTGTCCTCCGCCCAGGATAGGATGCGGTGGACTTCGGCCAGAGCCTCTGCACTCCTGGTTCCTCCTTGATGATTTATATAAGCGACGGCCGTCGCATTGTCGGACTGAACCCGAATGGGTTGTCCTGAGAGGAATCTCTGAAATGTCAGGAGTGCCAGATAGATCGCCTTGATCTCCAGTACGTTGATCTGCAACGCCGACTCCGACTGAGTCCAGAGGCCTTGGGCCCTGTGGTGCAAGAACACCGCCCCCCAGCCCTTCAGACTGGCGTCGGTGGTCACCACTAACCATGACGGTTTGATGAAGGACCGGCCCCGAGACAAGTGACGTGGCTGTAGCCACCACTGCAGGGAATCCCTGGTCGGTTGGGAAAGGGTCACCAGCCGATTCAGAGAGATCGTCCTCTTGTCCCACCTGCGGAGAATCTCCAGCTGGAGAGGACGGAGGCGAAATTGTGCGAACGGCACCGCCTCTATTGCTGCCACCATGCGCCCCACCAGCTTCATCAACACCCGTAGGGATGATTGTGGTGACAGGAGGACTGCTTGTACTCCTGATTGGATCGCCATCTGTTTGACTCGTGGCAGAGACACCAGGGCTGAGACTGTGTTGAAGTCCATGCCCAGATATGTCAAAGACTGGGTCGGAACTAGCGTTGACTTCTGAATATTGAGGAGCCAACCAAACTGTTCCAGGGACCGCATGGTCACATCCAGGCTCTCTTGACAGAGGTGTTCTGATGACGCCCTGACCAGCAGGTCGTCTAAATAGGGAATGACGGCATGTCCCTGCATGTGCAGGAGAGCCATCATGGAGGCCATCACTTTTGTGAACACCCGCGGTGCCGATGCCAACCCGAACGGCAGCGCCACAAATTGGAAGTGTTCTTCCCCCACTGCGAATCGCAACCAGCGCTGATGAGCCGGTGCAATGGGCACGTGAAGGTAAGCGTCTCTGATATCTATGGACGCTAGGAAGTCCCCCTGTGACACATCTGCGATCACGGAGCGCAGTGATTCCATACGGAACTTCCGAACCAACACGTGACGGTTGAACAACTTCAGGTCCAGTACTGGGCGGAAGGATCCGTCCTTCTTCGGGACGATAAAGAGGTTGGAGTAAAAACCCCTGAACCTCTCTCCGGAAGGCACCGGGACCACCACTCCGTCTCTGCGGAGACTCTCCAACACCTGGTAAAAAGCCTGAGCCTTTTCTGGTGATGGGACCGACCGATGAAATCGGGATATCGGCTTTGACGTCAGCTCTATCCTGTAACCTCGCGAGATCACGTCTCGAACCCACTGATCTTGAACGTGAAGTAGCCACTTGTCCTGAAAGCGAGACAAGCGGCCCCCCACCTGTGGGGAGGCAGGATGAGAGAGTGAGTCATGTAGAGGCGGGTTTGGGGGTGGTAGCTGCCGCCCCCGCCGGCTTCTTTGGACGACTCTTAGAGCGCCACTGAGAAGCGGGCTTTCCCCCTCGGTCCGTGCGAGCGGACGGTGCTGATGACTGCGAGCTGGAGCGAAAGGACCACTGTTTTGGGTTCCTTTTAACGGAATACCGTGGCTTAGGCTTATTCTGCGGTATCTTAGACTCAGCAGAATCCTTTATCAGCTTGTCCAGTTCGGTGCCAAAAAGCCTGTCACCAGCAAACGGAAGATTCTGCAAAATCTTCTTGGATGTGGCATCTGAGTCCCAAAGACGCAGCCACAACAACCTGCGGATCGCTATAGCATTGGCCGAAGCCACAGCTGAGCGAGTGGCAGTTTCCAGAGTCGCCGTCCTGGCGTAGTCCGCATAGGCCCTTGCCCTCTCGGTAAGTGCCAGGACCTCTGGACTAGATCTTGCCAGGTCAGAGATACCATCCAAGCAGGTAGTAATCGCTTGCAAGGTCCAGACCGTGGCAAAGTTAGGGGCAAATGAAGACCCCACAGCCTCATAGGAAGACTTGGCGAGTTGCTCGACCTGTCTATCCGTCGCATCCTTCAGCGAGGAGCTATCAGAGGCAGAGAAAAGGGAGCGTGCAGCAATCCTGGTCATGGAAGCATCCACCTTCGGGGACTGCGACCACTCCTGAAGCACCTCCTGGGAGAAGGGGAAGCGATTGTCCTTGGGTTTACGGACATAACGCCGCCCAGGATGTAACCTGGGAGCTCTAACCACCCTTCCAAAATTCGTGTGGTCCATGAAGGAACCACTTGGTCTAGCCTCTGGTCGCAGCCATTGATAGACCTCCTTCGGGTGCACCGTCACCTCCTCAGGGGGTGTCACGAGACGTAAGGTCTCGTTGATAGAGGACACCAGATCCTCCACCCCGTCTGGTGGTTCAGATACAGACACAGACCCGAAAGTTGAACCCCCATCATCGTCCTCACCATCAGAGGAACGCTCCTCCTCAGAGAGAGCCTGGAGCTCGGGTGACTCCTCACGACGAGCCCGCTTAAGGGGTCTCACAGCAGAAGAGGAGGACACCCGGGGGTAACTGGACGGAGTAGCTGGGCTATCCAGCCTCCTATTAAGTGCCTCCAGGGATTGCGACATGGAGGACAGCTGGGACAACAGAGATTCATTGATCTTATTCTGAGTCTCCCATGGCCCTGAGATCACCTGAACCTCAGGGTATAGCACCGGAGCTGCTGACTCAGCAGTGCCAGCCCGGGCCTCTGGGCGTCCGCAGTTATTGCAGGACCCCTCCACCAGCGTTCCATTGCATGTAGCACAGGTAATGGTGGTCTCTGCCGCCTTAGCAGCACGCTTCCTAACTGAGGACATCGCCACAGTAGGGGAAAATAAGCCAAATTGCAGACAACAAAACCGGGAGTCCCGGTGGCTTACCGACCGCAGTAAAGCGGTATGAGGAAGCGGTGTGTGTGTGTGACCTCCGCGACGGTTTCCGGTCTCCCCTTTGGAGTGCAGGCGCACGCTGCATACAAATCCCAACGGGAAGTGAGGGTAAAGATGGCCGCCGACAGTGAAACTGTGGGCGGCGCCGAAGACACGCGGGAAACACACACACGCCCATCGATGACGTCACCGCACGGGCTGCTTCCCATCCTCCAAGCAGCCTCAGCATGAGGGAGCCGGAGCCCGCAGCGCGGGAAAAAGTGTAAAATGTTATACACAGACTGCATGCACAAAACAAAACATCTGCAGCCTACAGCCTCAGCCCCTGTGACACACAGGGCGGTCAGCCAGGGTGACCCCAGCACAGGGTACACCCGCAGAACCGCGGACCCGAGGGTAACGCGCGGTCTGAGTGTCATGAAACACATAAAGTGCCAGACACTACCCCCAGGCACACAGGAGACACAGAGTGCCTCAGTGCCGGTCCGGTCTGTAAGCACCATTTAGGGAGGCCTCGGACGGGGGTGCAGCACCAGTCCGGAGTGTAAGCACCATTTAGGGAGGCCTCGGACTGGGCTGGCTCCAGTCCGGTCTGTAAGCACCATTTAGGGAGGCCTCGGACGGAGCGGAGCTGTGCAAGGCTCCCATCTCCCACTCTCCAGAGCCCCCCAGAGAGGGATGGAAAGGAGCGCAACAGCGTACCGGGAGAACACCAAGTGTCCAGGCTCTAGGCCCTCCGGTACCTCCACCTGCGTGTTCCACAAGGGTGAGCGGGGAGGCTGTCGCAGGTCCCGACTGGAACCTTTTACCTTGTCTTCAGACGCCATCACGTAAGCTGTGAGAATGCAGTGAAGTGCAAGCAAAGCGTGATCCTCTGAGCACACTAAGTTTAAAACTGAGGATTTTCCCTGCGGTAGGGGTTTATAAGCGGAGGAGGCGGTGTCTACAAACTTGTAGTACCTAGTGTGACCTCCGGAGGGCAGTGCCCTAAACCCCATTGTCTGGGTCTCCCATTATGATGTTCAGGGGACACTCCAGCCCACACTTACACGTTCCATCAGTTACTAGGTAAGCCCGCAACTGATCCATAGAGGTAAGAATTGTGCCACTTGGACTGCAATACAATAAAGACCAATCACCATAGTTATCAACAGGACTAAGTTTTTTTGTAAGGCTACATTCAGTTTTTGATGAGTTTTTTGAGGATCTGTTTTTCAGCTGCAAAAACTGGATCAGCTTTTCAAAAAAAAAAAAAAAAAAAAATGCATAAAAAAAAACGGATGATCCATTTTGGATGATTTGTGAGTATCCGTTTTTTAAGCCCATAGACATTGGTTTCAATGGAAAAAGTGGATAAGAAAAACACCACACAGATATGCTCATTCTTTTTGAGGATCAACTTTCATCTACAAAAAGGAATCATTCCAAAACGAAAGTAAGAAAAAAAAAAATAATAAGGTCAGATTTTACATTTACCCTGCATCTGTCTCGTTTTCCTCATGTAAAATTTGCTGTGAGCCTGGTTCTGTACCATAGGATGGTGCATAGCAAATGTAGTGCCAATATTGAAAAAGGAAAAAAAAAATCTGAGCCTGGAAATTATAGGCCGGCAAGTTTAACTGCCACTATAGGTCAAATCCTTGAGGGTTTCCTATGAGATGCTATACTGGAGTATCCCAAGAAGTATAACCCCATGACCTAGCATCAACATGGGTTTAGGGATTGTTCCTCTCAAACTAATTTTATCACATTCTCTGAAGAGGTAAATTCTAGATTAGACAAAGGAAATGCAGTCGACGTTGTCTATATGAACTTTTCAAAGGTGTTTGATATGGAGCCACACAAAAAGTGGGTACATAAAATGAGAATAATGTGGATAGGGAAAAATATGTGTAACTCTATTAAGAACTCTCTCAGTGATAGGAAACAATTGGTGGTTTATTAATGGAACACACTCAGACTGGGTCACAGCTAACAGTAGGGTACCACAGGGGTCAGTATTGGGCCTGCTTCTTTTTAACATATTTATTAATGACTTTGTAGGGGCATACAGAGTACAATCGTAATATTTGCAGATGACACTAAACTCTGCAGAGTAATCAATGTGGAAAAGGACAATTTTATATTACAAAAAGATTTATGTAAGATGGAGGCTTAGGCTGAAAAATGTCAATTGAAATTTTATGTGTATAAATTTAAGGTCATGCACTTGGGCAGAGGAAATAAAATGTATAAATATGTGCTTAATTATAAAATACTGGGTAAAACGCACTGAAAAAGACTTAGGTGTATGGGTGGATAGCAAACTTAAAGGGATCCGGTCACCTCCAAAATGCCACCTAAGCTAGCAAAACATATCCCTGCAGCATCCTATCACTAATCTCACACTCCTTTTGTCTCCTAAAAGCATCCTGTGAAAGTGAACAAAAACGTTTTAATACTTACTCATTAGTGATTATAATTAGCAGGGGCTATATTCTTTAGTCACCAGGGCATGTTGTTTTGCAAAAAACTCACCAAAATTTGGTCGCTTTTTTCTACCCCTTGCATTTAGCAGGTGGCTGTAAACTCCCCCAGCCACCTGCTAGATGCAAGGGGTAGAAAAAAGCGACCAAATTTTGGTGAGTTTTTTGCATTATCATGTTATTTTGCAGCCTGAAAGATCCACACTCTCTCTGTCTGTGCTCCTGTGATGTGGAGCTGAAGGCAGGACTACAGGACTAATGATTTGCATTCTGTGAGTGATAGAGAGGGGGGAGGGTAATGCCTGCACAAGCAGAGCACACAGACAGAGAGAGGGTGGATCCTGGAGCCTGCAAAACAGCCCGCCCTGGTGACTAAAGAATATAGCCCCTGCTAATTATAATCACTAATGAGTAAGTATTAAAACGTTTTTATGCACTTTCACAGGATACTTTTAGGAGACAAAAGGAGTGTGAGATCAGTGATGGGATGCTGCAGGGACATGTTTTGCTAGCTTAGGAGGCGTTCTGGAGGTGACAGGATCCCTTTAACTTTTCTGACTAGTGTCAGGCAGCTGCTGCCAAGGTTAATAAAATAACGGGATGCATTAAAAGAGATATTGATGCTTATGAGAATAACATAGTTTTGCCGCTATACAAGTCACTAGTGCGACCACACTTAGAAAATTGTGTACAATTATGGTCTCCAGTGTATAAGAAAGACATTGCTGAACTAGAGCAGTTCCAGAGAAGAGCAACCAAGTTTATTAGACACCTGGGGGGGTCTACAATTCTAAGGAGCTTTTCACATCAGCGGTAAAGCGCTGATCATAGCAGTTGCGGTATGCCGCTTTTTTTCGCGGCCGCACCTGCCGCAAGTGTCGAAACCGCACTTGCCGCAAGCCCCACAGACATTGTATGGGGCTTGCCGCAAGTAAACCGCAAGTGCGGCCGTTATGCGGTAATCACGGCAGTTGCGGTTTTTTCATCAGCAGAAACCGCTGATGTGAAAGGGGCCTTAAAGTCTACCTTCAACCTTAAAAACTGCAAATCTGAAACAGGGAAGTAGGCTGATTCTACTTTTAGGCACACTCTCTGATTAACGAAACTCAGGAAATTTTTTCAAGATACATACAATAAAGAGCTACAATAATTTATTAACCATTTATTTCAAATGGCAGCAAACACTTTAGTGTAGGTAGAGCTGTTGAGAGGGACTTACCTAACATACACCACAGTGCCTGGCTCCACCCTCCTATGCCAACCAATGGGCACCTGCACCATCGGGACCCCTCCATAGTTATCTCCTCCTCCACTTTCATTGCCGCCATTCATTTTGTTCTCTCTTCTCTCTTGTACCTATCATACAAATAGGAAACATCACAAACCAACTCCGGAAGATTACTCTTGACGACTGGTCAAATATAGAGGAATAAAATGCCATTTGGTTTAGTTGTGGAATTTAAACAAAGCAGGGATTAGCCCTGAAGGCTCTACTCCATCATCTGTAAGGTTCACCCCATCAGCACATGGAAGTCTTGTTGTCAGATGCCGGCTAAGTGTCACTAGCAGTGTGGGGCATGTACTTGCGTATAACTTTACCTGCTCATTGCGGCACAGTATGGGCGTTAGGTCTGCATGCGATCCTCACGGCCCAGCATGGCACAGTCACTGTGTGTCAGGTTCCCGTGGTGGGATGAGGCAGAGTTGGGTGCTCTTCGCCCGCTCCCTTAGTGTTCCTATGGAGCTGCAAGACGACTGCACTCAAATTGCTAGGGATCCATCTTTTCTGTAATAATAAGAAAAAAATAAAACTATTTTTCCCCTAATAACAAGACAAGAGGAAATGTAATAGTTAGCATGTATGAGGAAGCCATGTTCGCAATCGGCAATTCTGAAGTTCACTCTACACTTTGGATCTGTGTCCAACGACACAACTCTCCACCATGAAATGAACTGTCGTCCTGCATGATGTCGGCGGCTCTGCATTACAAAGGTTTATTAGACCATTATCCCAATACTCACCCCCTGTAATGCTGCATTCGGTGATTTCCAGCCTCACATACCTATGACTAGATTAGCATTATAAATGGCTATGCAGGCGGCAGCCTCAATATCATAATTATCACATGGTTCCTGGAGCAGCCATACGCAGGAGTGGATTTGATAACCTCCCCCTGCCCTCACCCAGCTGATTACTGACAGCCCTCCACCAAACCCCCCTGCAGACATCTCCAGGCAGGAGCCTGTATTGTGGACTCCGGCAGGGAGCCCCAGGCTGTTTCCGCTGCCATATTGCTTTTGGCTGTAATAAGGGAGTAAGGTGCTTGTGTCAGTGTGTAGTGTGACTGCACAGACAGGGCTGGGAGTGGATGGGGGAAGAGACACATCATCCTCCACACTCTCTCGCCTCCAACCAGATGAAATAACCAGGACAAAGAGCCTGCCAGCCAGTAAATTGATATTTATTACCCTCAGGAAGAATAGCAGTCATTCCCACAAGACAGAAAAGGCATCTGGAGGAGGAGTCGGGAAGGAGGGGGTCAGACGGAATTAACCCTTCACCACTCAGAGGAATGCATTACCTTTACTTCATACACTGGCAGAATATGGCGAATATTAATGTTAACACTCAGATGACAAAGGCATTGTTACTGTGTCGCCTGGACATGAGGACATGCTGCACATCCCGACTGCTCCGGACTACAATCCTGCTATGGTGGCAGCAGGGGGAAGAGGATGTACAGGAATTTAGGAATTTATTATACCCCATCCTTTACTAGGAGTAAAAAAAAAAAAAAAAAGGAAAATTACGAAAGGTTATTATGGGGACAGTACATACGGAAAATATAAATTACAACAAATAAGTTCACAGTGCCAAATCTCTGCAATGGTGGATCCCCGGTAGGTGGCCCGGCGGGCCGGTGCCCAGTACCGGTCTTCTACTTGATTTTTGTTGTGGCTTTTTCTAGAAACGCTGTACAGAGGACCACTGACCAGTGAGCCACAGGTATTAGACACTGTTAGGTCTTCGTCATATTACGTTTAAGACATTTAAAAAAAAAAAAAAAAAAAAGGTGATGAAAAAAGCGTGACATGATCACAAATAGGATATAAAAAAGTAAGACAAGTGTGCCAAACTCATTGGTATATCTGCCATATTTATATACGGTAATCAAAATTGTGACCGCCTTAAGCTTAGCAATTTGCTATAAAGCTTTTCTTCACTTAGAATTAACTGTAGTTTTCCAAAGCATAAAACCCCCCAAACCAGTGAGCCTAGATATAAGGTGTGATCTGGTCTTTTCAAATGATGCTCTGTCCTTCAGATAGACCATCATTGTATAGAACAGGGATCTCCAACTCCGGGCCTAGAGGGCCACAAACAGGTCAAGTTTTCAGGATTTCCTTAGTATTGGAATCATCACCAGTGCAGGTGACTCAATTATCACCTGTGCAATACTAAGGAAATTCTGAAAACCTGACCTGTTTGTGGCCCCCAAAGCCGGAGTTGGAGATCCCTTGTAGAAGGTGGATTGTACTGCAGTTCAGCACCACTCACCTGACCAGGCTGCACAGCCAACTTATATCCAGGGTCTAACTCTAAATGGCCACTCCCATCTCCAAGATCCTAGCCCAATATGCAGTAGGTGTAATTATAATAGAAAATACATACAATACAAAATGTGGTATGGTTCTCTTGATATAGCCATGTCTGTTACCTCATGTGCAGGACATTGCAACTTGGATATCCATGGTTAGGACCACTCATATAGTGACAGTCAGTTGCTCTTGGTCGTAACCATGGATACCTAAGCTGCAATGTCCTGCACATGCGGTAAGAGATATTGCTAATCAGGAGAAATGTACTACATTTATAAGTACAGGTACTTGCTAATATTATAACTAGATGAGGGCTCGATGCTATCGCATCGGGTGGGCGGTGACATCATGATGGTGGCAGGCTCTCCCCCGTGTGGTCTCTTCCCTGTCCACTTTATTTCACTGCCCGCTTTCTGCCCTCCTGTGCACACTTTCTCCCCCCTTCTTGGTCGCTCTCTGCCCCCTCCTGAGCGGGCTCTGCGGGGTGTGAGCGAGCTATGTGGCATGTGAACAGCCAGAGCGGGCTGTGTGACGTGTGAGAAGGCTAAGTGGCATGAGCAGGCTAAGTGGCGTGTGAGTGGGCAATGTGGCGAGTGGGCAGGTGGAGCGAGCAATGTGGCGTGCAAGCACCTGGCTAGTAGTCTCTGTGCGTTACAGGACCTGTGGTGATGTCATGGTCATTTGAGCAGTGGCGACAGCATGCTGGTGACTGTTGTGTCGGCATTTTTGTAGGAGTACGGTACCACTAGTATTAGTCAAGGGGCCAATACCGCTAGTAGATGCCATAATTTCACACCCATCACTTGGGTGTGGAAATATGGCTGCCACAGTGGAAATCAAATGCACGTGATAGGAGGACATCAGGACAGAAGTCAGGAACAGACGGAACAGCGCGTTTATGTAAGTAACTACTACATATTGGGATAGGATTTTGAAAATAGGAATACCTCTTTTGAACTCGCACACACCGTTTTTCAGTAACCACAGACATTGGCAGGAACAGACTCTTGCACCGCCCCCATTTTGTTTATATAGAAGCATTATCTGAGTATGCTGTAATTTGGGTGAAGGTCACTGTGCAGAGAGGACGGTGTGTGTGAGAAGTGACATCACTAATTGCAAATGGTAGACCCCGTGTCATCAACTGTGTAAAAGGAGTGCTACTGCTCATTGTCTGACAATAACTGCTGAAAAGGCATCACAGCAAGTGTAAGCAGCATTAAATCCATGAACACACTCCTCTCAACGTTGAAATTTCATCACCAAAAAGAAAAAGACATGGAATTATGGCTATCACAGGATGGATGAAATGATAATCTGCAAATGATGAATAAATGGAAACTTGATTTGTTCAGTATCCCAGTATGAGCACCACACATAGAAATACCGCTCTTAAAGGGAACCTGTCATCCCGTTCTAAGCTGTGCCCACCAGCTGTCACATGCTGTAATAGGGATTCCTATAACCCAACTATATGCCCAGACACCCCCCTGCATACCTCAGTAATTAACTTTTATTCTCTCCCAAGCTGTATATAAATGGTTACTGAAAAGGTCCAGGGGGAGTCTGCTCTCTCTGGTCCTGCCCCCTGCCTGGAATACCCGCCCCGCTCTGTTCAAACTGCTGCCCCCTCCTGTGTATGCATGTTGAGCGACAGGCAATACTCTCACGTCTGCACAGTGGCGCGGGTCACCATGCTCCATTGAAGCTGCTCAGCGCCCGAAGTCTTACGAGATTTGTGAAGTCTTGCGCCTGTGCAGTAGAATCTCGCGAGACTTCAGGTACTGCGTCTTCAATGGAGCACAGTGACCCACACACTGCGCAGGAGCGAGAGTAGTGCCTGTCACTCAACATGCATACACAGGAAGAATGGCAGTTTCAATAGAGCTGGGCGGGTATTTCAGGCAGGGCGGCGGCAAGGACCACAAAGAGTTGTCCCCTCACGGACCTTTTCAGGAGTCATTTACATACAGCGAGGGAGAGAATGAAAGTGTATTTCTGAGGTATGCAGGGGGACATCTGGGCATATAGAGGGGTTACAGGAACCCCTTTGGGCCATTCCATGGCAAGTGAACCAATGATTATTACATCTATATTTTAATGCTTTTGAGATTTTAGTATTTGATAATAGCATGTCAGACAATGCAAAATGTGAAGAGAAAAATGAAAAAAAATGTTTTTTTTAAAGGATTTTCAAAATTCTAAAAAAGTGTGAATAACTCAGGCTACAAATAAGATAGAGAGACAAAATAAACACCATTCTACTCAGAACTGTACAAGCTTTCACTAGATATGTCACAAGAGTATCTTTGTTAATGTTTTACCCATGCAAATGCAAAATTTTAAAACGCATTTCCGAAAAATCTGCAAATTTCAAGTTGGAATCGAGATGGGATCATATTTTAAAGTACCGTATATACGCGTGTATAAGCAGAGTTTTTCAGCCCAAAAATTGGGCTGAAAAGACCCCCCCTCGGCTTATACACGGGTCAATACGGTAGTCGGGGCTGTGTCCGGGGCTGGGGAGGCTGGGGGAGGCTGGGGGAGGCTGCTGTATGAGCGCCCCGTAACGTGGGGCCTCTCATTATATATGCAATGCTTCCCCCTGTCAAATCAGCGGCAGGGGGAAGAAGTGCATATCTAAATATATGGCCCCCAAATGCTGGCACTCGCCCCCCCTCTGTATACCACACCACCGGGGCTGCTGCATACCACACCACTGGGGCTGCTGTATACCACTGGGGCTGCTGTATACCACTGGGGCTGCTGTATACCACTGGGGCTGCTGTATACCACTGGGGCTGCTGTATACCACTGGGGCTGCTGTATACCACTGGGGCTGCTATAGGTAACCACTGGGGCTGCTATATACCACTGGGGCTGCTATATACCACTGGGGCTGCTATATACCACTGGGGCTGCTATATACCACTGGGCTGCTGTATACCACATCACTGGGGCTGCTATATACCACTGGGGCCGCTATATACCACTGGGGCTGCTGTATATACTGCTGGGGCCTGTATATGCCACTGGGGAGGCTGCTGTAATACAGCTGGGGCCTGTATATGCCACTGGGGAGGCTGCTGTATATACTGCTGGGGCCTGTATATACCACTGGGGAGGCTGCTGTATACTACCACTGGGGAGGCCTGTATACCACTGGGGGGCCCTGTATACCACTCTGCTGGGGGCTGTATACCTGTGCTGGGGTCCACCCTCGGCTTATAGACGAGTCAATAGGTTTTCCCAGGTTTTGGGGGCAAAAGTAGGGGCTTATACACGAGTATATACCGTATTTTACTATTAATAGCGTCAATGGGTCATTCCATATCAAGTGATCTAAATAAGAATGTTTTTTTACCTGATGTCTTTAGATTTTTTTTTTACATTTTTTTTCTACATGAAGTACAACTTTAGTTAATTACAAATAAAAAGTAGAATTTTTTTCTTCATCAGTTAATTTTTTACAGATTTTTAAAGTTTAAAAAAAGCGCGAATTTTGGCCTGGTATGACTTTACATTTTCTATCATATCTCGGGCTAGAAATAAGATAGAGAAACAAAATAGACACCACTCTACTCAGAACTGTCCAGGCTTTCACCAGATATGTCACAAGAGTATCTTTGTTAATTTTTTACCCATGCGAGCGCAAAAGCAAATTTTTAAAACGCATTTGCAAAAAATCTGCATAATTTAAAATGTTCCAAAACTGCCCATGTGTCTGCTGTGTTCTTAGCCTCATCTGTACCAAATTTCAAGTTGGGATTGCGATGGGATCATATTTTAAAATATTTAACTATTATAGTGTCAATTCGAAAATCTTGAATTCAGATCTGTTCAGCCTGTGATCTAAAAGTGTGGGGTCTATATTCACCAAATAATCCATGATTTTTAGACATTACTGTATTATTTTGATATGTTACAGCTTAGAAGCAGGAGAAGACATATAGGAGAAAGCTTTGTTAGAGCTCAACCTGAGAATGAACAGGGGTAGACAGTGAATGCAGAGCAGATGACAGGCCAGCAGCTCTGTCAATCATGTTAAGTATCTGCCCAATACAGTCAGGAAGTAAGACAGAGCTTCGGACCTTTCATGTCCTGACATGTCTGGACATCTTCACTCCTGAACAAACAAGGCATCTAGGGACTCTGTATACTACAATATGAGTGAGTGTGGTTAAAGCGAACCTGTCACCCCCCCCCGGGCATCAAAAGCTATAATAGCCACCTTCTGCAGCACTAAGGCTGCATTCAGAGAAGGTGGCTATAGGCTTTTGATGCCCTTTATAGTATGAAATATTAAGTTAGGTAAATGCTCACTCTTCTGAAGACCGAAGACCGGGAGGCGGGGTTTCACGCTCCTCCGGCCCGCCCCCTCTTGTCAGTCATTGTGCGCGCCTGCTGCTGCCTCCCCTCAGTGTGGAAAATGAACGCGCGTCTCCGTTCTCATGCACGGAGCCGCGCATGCGCTGTGCGCCCGGTGTCGACTTCCTGGACACCGGGCGCACAGCGCATGCGCGGCTCCATACAGGAGAATGGAGACGCGCGTTCATTTTCCACACTGAGGGGAGGCAGCAGCAGGCGCGCACAATGACTGACAAGAGGAGGCGGGCCGGAAGAGCGTGAAACCCCGCCTCCCGGTCTTCGGTCTTCAGAAGAGTGAGCATTTACCCAAGTTAATATTTCATACTATAAAGGGCATCAAAAGCCTATAGCCACCTTCTCTGAATGCAGCCTTAGTGCTGCAGAAGGTGGCTATTATAGCTTTTGATGCCCGGGGGGGGGGGGGAGGGGTGACAGGTTCGCTTTAAAGATTGAGCAAATCTATATTAATAGTTTAATGCTTTTCTTATTAAGGGCTAATAAACACACAGTGCTATTCTTAGTGATCATCGTTCAGAAAAACAGTCCCCATTGATTTCTATGGGGTTAAACACATGCAGTATTTTTTGAAACACTCATGGCCACTTTACACGTCCCAACATCCTTCGATATTGTATACAATGGCACGAGAGCGCGCATTTTTTGGGCTGAAATCCAAGATCGTATAGGAGCTGTCATACAGGGAGATATCGGCAGGCAACACAACCGCGATGTCTACGCCCCCTTGTACGCGCGAACCAGGGAACGACCATTTAACATGGGAGTGAATAGGGGAAATTGCTCTCCAAGTCGGTGTTGGGCTGTCACACAGCACGATCCTGCCAGATCGTCCATCCAATATCGGGCAGTTGGAGAGCCTGCACAATTCTTCCCCGATATCGTTTTGGCATCGTTCAGGCATCGAATTGGTCATTTACACCACACAACACACGAACAATATTGTTGCCAACGCACGAACCACGTGACTTTTTATCGAAGTTGGACGACGATATCGGGACGTGTAAAGTGGCCATCAGAGTGAGTAAATCACTGCTTGAGCTACTTTTTAATAGCTGCAATAAATGCAGCATTTATCACTATTTATATAAAAAAGCTAATGCAGATGTGGTAAAAACTTGGTAGAAAAAAGCTGCCAAAACTGCAACATTTATCCACAGACAGAAAAAGCTGCGTGTGCGCTAGCCCTAATACTCACTTTATAGTAATACACTTCTATCTCAAGTGTACTGTAAATCTCTATTTTTATTACCCATCTTCCTTACTTAATATTCACTGTATTTTTCTCACACAGCAATGGCTGCTACTTCTCAAGGAACAATATTTTTATCATAGACGCTGTTGCAATCCTTTTGAAAAAAACTGGACACACAACAATAAAAAATAAAAATCTTAGGCTAGTACAAGACTGGATGTTTCATATAAATTCATCAATCAATGAAGGCATGAAAATTTGTGACAGTTGTAGAAAGCAACTTACAAAAGAAAAAAATACTCTGCAGGCAGAAAATTCTGAAGAACCTGTAACTTCCAACAGAGAGGATTTTATCAATCCTGATTTAACAATAGAGGATTTGAATAAATCACTTTCCAACTTCAAAAAATCGCCCATTGCAAGAAAAAGAATCCATCATCCAGGTTATTGCCAAAAAAAATTAGAAAAATTTACAAAAAAAATGACCCTTGAGCTGGTAGGGGAAACAGTAGAAGGTGAAGGAAAAAAATGACACTGATTCAGAGATCATTCTGCAGCTTAAAGATAAATTTAAATCCACCCATAGCAGAAGTGAACAGTTCATGATGCTAACTACATTACCGAAGAGTTGGACATGCAAAAGAATAGAAAATGAATTTAATGTTAGCAATAGAATGGCTAGAAAAGCCAAATCTCTAGTTGAACAAAAAGGTTTCATGTCTTCTCCTGATCCTAAACCAGGCTAAACATTGAATGAAGCTATAATGGGTAAAGTGAAAGATTTTTACAATAGTGAAGTGAGCCGAATTATGCCTGCCAAGAAAGATTGTGTGTCTATGAAAGTGAACGGTAAGGCTGGCTTCACACCACGGCGCAGTCCGGTCCGGAGCTGTCAGGCATGAACCTGACAGCCCCGGACCGGATCAGCACACAGAACCGGAGGGCCAAATGTGCCTGGTCCTGTGTGCAGCCGGATGGCTGTAATTGCAGCCGCAGCTGCTGATTTTTCAAGATCGCGGCTAGCAGGGAGCTAGCCGCGGTCCTGAAATAACAGCGGCGTGCAGCCGCCGGTATACTGTTCCCGGATTTGCCCGAACCGGAGCAGTCCGGCCCCATAGGCTCCCATGTTTGGGAAAACTGGATTGCCCCGGATCCGGGAGAATCTGGGACAATCCGGGCAAATCCGGGATCCGCCTTTTTGGGGGTGATTTTTCTCCCCAGACACAAACACATTGCAAGCAATATTTTTGTGTCCGGTGAGAATAATCCGAATTCTCACGGATTCCACCGCAGAGAAGAAACCGGATGGCAGAGAGCTGCCATCCGGCTCCATCCGATCCCATAGCTACTATGGGGCCAAAAACCAGTCCAGGGCTGTCTGGTTTACACCGGACAGCCCCAGACCGGACCTTGCCGTGGTGTGAAGCCAGCCTAAGAAAACTCATGTTCAGAAGAGGCTGGTGCTTACCAATTTGAAAGAAACCTATGAACTTTTTAGAGAAAAAAAATCCACTTCCCCCAAAATAGGATCTTCAAAATTTGCTGAACTGTGACCAAAGAATTGTGTCCTGGCTGGTGGTAGTGGTACACACTCATTAAGCGTATGTACAATACATCAGAACACTAAGCTCATGATTGAAGGGGGTAAGCTGAAAGATATTCAGATTAGTGAGTCCAACCTTGGCGATTACAAAGTATGTATGTCTCAAATATTGTGTCCAGAAAAGAGTTGGAGTTGTTACCTCAATATTTGCAAAAAATGTCCTTCAGTATTGGCTCTCGAAGAAAAAATACATTATTTTGAAGAGACTATAGTAGATAATATAACTTACAAACAGTGGATATCTGTTGACAGATGTACTTTTGACACTGTTTTTAAAAGTGCAGAAGATTTTCTAGAATGTTTTTGTGAACAGCTGATAGTCCTTAAGAAACATTCATTTATAGCTCGGCAACAGTCTGACTACTACAATCACCTCAAAGAAAGCATCAAACAGAATGAGGCAGTAATAAGCTTTTTCAGAGAACTATTCCTTTGTTGTTCAGGATGAAGCACAGTCATTTCACTGGAACAATGAACAAGCAACTGTGCACCCTTTTGCAATCTATTACAATGAGAATGGAGAAATAAAGTACAAAAGTGTAGTTATGATATCTGAGTGCTTACTTCATGATTCAATAGCTGTTCATTTGTTCCAAAAAAAATTGATTTCAGTGATCAAAACAGATATCCTACCAAGTTTGAGCAAGGTCTACTACTTCTCGGATGGCTCTTCTGCACAGTATAAAAACAGGAAAAATTTTATATATGTATGTCATCACAATAGAGATTTTGAAGTGGAAGCTGAATGGCACTTTTTTGCCACTGCTCATGGCAAAGGTGTATGTGATGGTTTAGGAGGCACAGTGAAATGCTTTGCAGCTCGTGCTAGCCTCCAGAGGCCATGTTCAGACCAAATCTTAACACCCATGCAACTTTTCAAATGGAGTGAGAAAAATATTCTTAACATCCAGTTCATTAATTGTACAAACCAGGACTACGAAGAGGAGGAGAGTTTGTTAAAACATCGGTTACAGGAAGCAGAACCCATCAAAGGGACTCCGCAATCCCACACTTTCATTCCATGTAGTGAAACAGGAATAAAAACAAGGATTTTTTCATTCAGCAAAGACAGTGAAGTCCATGATGTGGTAGAAGGCGGCACAAGATTGGCAATGGATGACATAACTGGCTATGTGACCTGTGAATATGGTTGCCGCTGGTGGGCTGGCTACTGTACTCTCCAAAGATTGTGAAAATGAAGAAGTAGAATTGAGTTTATTGCATCCTTCTGGTCCAGCGCCATCCTTTGTGTGTCCAAGAAAGCCAGACATTTTAAAAGTGCACAAAAGTCAGATAGCTCAGGTGGAGCCGAACACAGTGACAGGCCGGACATACTCTTACACAAAAGGAAATGGCGATTGCTAGTAAGCGCTTATGGACAAGATTACATTTCACCCACTAGAAGGGACAAATTGATGATAAAAAGCCACTTTAAAAACATACTATTAATTTTTTGATTAGTTCATATTTTATAGAATGATAATTTAACTTGTGTACTATTCTTATTAAACACTTCATAAAGGACATGTTTAGTAATAGAATAGAAAACAAATTTACATGTATAAATAGGGGTTAACATTTTTGGTTCTTTTAATCTCGTTTAGGGCCGCTTTACACACACCAACTTCTGAGACCAACTTCTGAACAGATCTCTGGTTGCAGTGAAATCATGAACACATTGTTCCATTTTGTGGCTGTGTACAAATGGAGCAATGTGTCCATGATTTCACTGCAACCAGAGATCTGTCCTGAAGTTGGACACAGAAGTTGGTGTGTGTAAAGCGGCCCTTAATCAAACCTGAGGATATGACCACCTTTTTGCTTTGGTTTGTTCAATGCATTCAGGTTGAAAATGCTGAGCAAGTTGTGTTCTGATGATTAAGATATATTTATCCTGGCACTCACGGGATTTGTTTTTTGTGTTTCTTTTTTGTTGCATATAAATGTTTTATTCAATAAGTTGTAATAACTCATACAACCATAAAATAAAAATATATACATTTGACAGGTCCCAAGTTGAATCTCTGCACAAATATAACCAAGAACACAACTAAGGCTGCTTTCACATCAGCGGTAATCGCTGATCGCGGCAGTTGCGGTGAAAAAAACGCAACTGCCGCGATTACCACATAACGGCCGCACTTGCAGTTCACCTGCGGCAGGCCCCATGCAATGTCTATGGGGCGTGCGGTAAGTGTGCGGCAGGTGCGGTTTCGGCATTTGCGGCAGATGCGGCCGCGAGAAAACCGCGGCTGACCGTGTTTTTTTTCGCGGCCGCATCTGCAGCAAGTGCCGAAACCTCAACTATACCGCACCTGCCGCAAGACCCATAGACATTGCATGGGGCCTGCTGCAGGTGAACGGCAAGTTCGGCCGTTATGTGGTAATCACGGCAGTTGCGTTTCTTTCACCGCAACTGCCGCGATCAGCGATTACCGCTGATGTGAAAGGGGCCTAACACTCAGGCATTTTTTCACAATTTTCAAACTAACATTTATTTCACAATTGCGCATCAAAATTTTGAATTTGATTTTTCCCACACAAATCTAAAAAAACAGTCTTGTGACATATCAAATGAAAGCTGTTACCATTCTGAGTAAAATTATGCCTCTCCCATTTCATTATCTTATTTCTAGCCCGACCAGGCCAAAATTCGCACTTTTTTAAAACTTTAAATATCTGTAAAAAATTAACTGATGAAGAAAAAACTTCAAAACTTTTAATTTGTAATTACGTAAAGTAGTACTTCAAATAGAAAAAAAATAAAAAAAATCTAAAGACGTCAGGTAAAAAAAATATTCATATTTAGATCACTTGATATAGAATGACCCATTGACGCTATTAATAGTAAAATATTTTAAAATATGATCCCTTCACGATCCCAACTTAAAATTTGGTACAGATGTGGCTAAGAGCACAGCAGACATATGGGCAGTTTTTAAAATATTTAAATTGTGATTTTTCAGAAATGCGTTTTAAAATTTTGCATTTGCGATCGAATGGGTAAAATATTAACAAAGATCCTCTTGTGACATATCTGGTGAAAGCCTGTACAGTTCTGAGTAGAATGGTGTTTATTTTGTCTCTCTATCTTATTTCTAGCCCGAGATATGATAGAAAATGTAAAGCCATACCAGGCCAAAATGCGCGCTTTTTTAAAACTTTAAAAATCTGTAAAAAATTAACTGATGAAGAAAAAAAATTCAAAACTTTTTTTTTTAATTAACTTAAGTTGTACTTCATAAAGAAAATTTTTTTAAAAAAAATCTGAAGATGTCAGGTAAAAAAAATATTCATTTTTGGATCACTTGACATGGACCCTATTACATCATGTTACAACTGGTGGGCACAGTTTAGAACGCCCTAAGGAGGTGACAGGTTCACTTTAACCTCATTGATAGCAGCCAAGATGTGCATTAATAGTTCAATAGTCGTCTAGGACTCAGCCAAGGCACTGGATGTGCTGGCCCACACTGACACCAATCCAAGGGTTTATCTGACCCTACATAAGAGGACAGAACTGAACACATACCAGGGGGTTCACTGATTAGGACCAATTCACAAATTTTAAGGTACTCTATGAGGGATATTAACCATAACCTGTTCATCACAACCGGGCCTCAGGACACCAACTACAAAACATACTGGAGTTTAAACATAACCAGCATAACCACTGAAAATACATGAGAGACACCTGGAAAGCTATATACAGGTTATAAGTTTGTCAAAACCCCGCAGATACCTAAAACTATATATACAACAGCCTAACATTAGTGATTCCCTGACTGTGAATATAGCAGTGACTCTGTGAACAAGGCCTAATTGGAGGCCGAAACGTTGTCCTGCCAGTCACCTACTACACCAGTGTTTGTTTTGAAATAAATCACATTTTAGGGCCCTTTCACATCAGCGTTTTTTTCAAATCGCGGCAGATGCGGTGAAAAAAACGCATCTGCCACAATTACCGCATACCGGCTGCACTTGTGGCACGGTTGCGGCGCGGTTGCGGTAAACGCTATACAAGGTATAGGCGGACTTGCGGCAGGTGCGGCAAGTGCGGTTTTGGCACTTGCGGCAGGTGCGGCCGCGAAAAAAAATGCTGTCAGACGCGTTTTTTTTTCGCGGCCGCACCTGCCGCAAGTCCGCCTATACCTTGAATGGCGTTTACCGCAAGCGCGCCGCAACCGTGCTGCAAGTGCAGCCGGTATGCGGTAATCGCGGCAGATGCAGTTTTTTCACTGCATCTGCCGCGAATTTCAAAAAACGCTGATGTGAAAGGGCCCTAAGCAAAACAAAAAAAAACCTGAATGAGTGCTTGGATTTAATTCTCGTGCATTAATAGTTGTCTGAAAAATGTTCTGCCATGCTGAACACACTTAAGCACACAAATCATCAAGATCCATTGCTGTCAGCCCCCTTTGTAAATTCTGACGTATGACATAATAAATGTACGGTACTCAATTGGAGACAAGACTGGAGACCACGATAAGTTTAGGCCATGCAGACAGCTCACAGCAGCATAAGTAACAGGCAAATACATATACAGCCAAGGTGTGCAAGCACATGTATTTCTGCGCAAGGCACTCATACAGTTTGTTTTCATTTTTTCATTATTTGCATATTATTGACATCATTGGATCCTACGATTTCCATAATTCAACAACTTTTACTTCTTTGTCTAACAATTTCAATGTTGGCGACTGAAGATATTGAGAATTGAAAAGTTAAAAAAAAAAAAAAAAAAAAATATCTTTCAAAAATAAATTTTATATTTAACATAAATAGCGGATTTAAACAATAGTCCATTTTCTGATGATACATTCCTGGCTGGTCATTAAAGGGGCTTTCTCCAGTATGGAACGTATCCCACATCCATGGGATAATGGATAACTTTCTGATCTCAGGTGGTCCGAATGCTGGATCCAGAGAATCTAGAGGGCCCTGTATGAAAAGAGTGGTGGTCGACCATGAATACAGTCGCTCCTTTCACTGTTAATGGGAGCTGCGCTCAGTTGGTCTTTGGCACTACCACTTGAAGTGGACATGATGGCCTTCCAATTTCACAGGTTTTTGGGATTGCCAGCAGTCAAACTCCTAGCGGTTCGAAATGTACAGTTATCCACTGGATAGGGGATAATGGTCACATTGGAGAGTACCCATTTAAAGCCCTGGGCCTGGTCAACAAGGGGTTAAAAAGGCTAATTGTGAACCAGATGTATGTGGCTATATAAGTTCAGCTTTTTTTTTACCGCATTTATATGAAAGTTGCCTTTCTTCTCTGTGAAAATGGCCAAAGACACACAGCAATAATGATGGTTATATCTGGAGCCACCCATTTCCAGAATGAGCCTCATGTAAAATCTATTCTAAATGATCAGAATCTCCAAATAGATTAAACATGACATTTACTCACATTTTAACCCGGCAAAGAGTTTTAATTGAATAATGTTAATGCTATTTGCTCATGCCCACTTTCAATGTCTTGAACTTTGTAAAGGCTGAAAGCCACACTCACATGGTGCCTGGAAAGGTCACGAAAATGAATCTGAACACATTCAGATGTGCAGAGGAAACCTCAACGTCCCATGCATGAGGCCTAAGATTTAGTATTTAAGGTATTTATCAGTAAAAATTAAAAACGAATATATACTGTACAGACCAAAAGTTTGGACACACCTTCTCATTTAAAGAGTTTTCTTTATTTTCATGACTATGAAAATTGTAGATTAACACTGAAGGCATCAAAACTATGAATTAACACATATGGAATTATATACTTAACAAAAAAGTGTGAAACAACTAAAAATATGTCTTATATTCTAGGTTCTTCAAAGTAGCCACCTTTTGCTTTGATTACTGCTTTGCACACTCTTGGCATTCTCTTGCTGAGCTTCAAGAGGTAGTCACCGGAAATGGTTTTCACTTCACAGGTGTGCCCTGTCAGGTGTTAAAAGTGGGATTTCTTGCCTTATAAATGCGGTTGGGACCATCAGTTGTGTTGTGCAGACGTCTGGTGGATACACAGCTGATCGTCCTACTGGATAGACTGTTAGAATTTGTATTATGGCAAGAAAAAAGCAGCTAAGTAAAGAAAAACGAGTGGCCATCATTACTTTAAGAAATGAAGGTCAGTCTGAAAAATTGGGAAAACTTCGAAAGTGTCCCCAAGTGCAGTTGGAAAAACCATCAAGCGCTACAAAGAAACTGGCTCACATGAGGACCGCCCCAGGAAAGGAAGACCAAGAGTCACCTCTGCTGCAGAGGATAAGTTCATCCGAGTCACCAGCCTCAGAAATTGCAGGTTAACAGCAGCTCAGATTAGAGACCAGGTCAATGCCACACAGAGTTCAAGCAGCAGACACATCTCTACAACAACTGTTAAGAGGAGACTTTGTGCAGCAGGCCTTCATGGTAAAATAGCTGCTAGGAAACCACTGCTAAGGACAGGCAACAAGCAGAAGAGACTTGTTTGGGCTAAAGAACACAAGGAATGGACATTAGACTAGTGGAAATCTGAGCTTTGGTCTGATGAGTCCAAATTGGAGATCTTTGGTTCCAACCACCGTGTCTTTGTGCGACGCAGAAAAGGTGAATGGATGGACTCTACATGCCTGGTTCCCACCGTGAAGCATGGAGGAGGAGGTGTGATGGTGTGGGGGTGCTTTGCTGGTGACACTTTTGGGGATTTATTCAAAATTAAAGGCATACTGAGCCAGCATGGCTACCACAGCATCTTGCAGCGGCATGCTATTCCATCCGCTTTGCGTTTAGTTGGACCATCATTTATTTTTTAACAGGACAATGACCCCAAACACACCTCCAGGCTGTGAAAGGGCTATTTGACCAAGAAGGAGAGTGATGGGCTGCTACGCCTCCACAGTCACCAGACTTGAACCCAATCGAGATGGTTTGGGGTGAGCTGGACTGCAGAGTGAAGGCAAAAGGGCCAACAAGTGCTAAGCATCTCTGGGAATTCCTTCAAAACTGTTGGAAGACTATTTCCGTGACAACCTCTTGAAGCTCATCAAGAGAATGCCAAGAGTGTGCAAAGCAGTAATCAAAGCAAAAGGTGGCTACTTTGAAGAACCTAGAATATAAGACATATTTTCAGTTGTTTCACACTTTTGAGTTAAGTATATTATTCCACATGTGTTAATTCATAGTTTTGATGCCTTCAGTATGAATCTACAATTTTCATAGTCATGAAAATAAAGAAAACTCTTTGAATGAGAAGGTGTGTCCAAACATTTGGTCTGTACCGTGTATGTGTATATATATATATATATTTAAATGACTTTCATTTTTGTATAATCTAATAGATATTAAATTAAATTATTTCTCCCTTCAATTGCATTGCAGTTTACAAAAGAGTATTAACATCTTAGGGTGCCTTCACACTTGCGTTTGCAAGCGCAGCATACCGAACGCAGCCAAACGCTTGTGCACTGCGTTCCTATGTTTAACATGGGAACGCATGTGCCTGCGTATTGCCTGTGTTTGCGTTCGGAGGCCCACAATTTGTGCGCACTCCTCCGCCCTCCGAAAGCAGCCTGTTGCATTTTTTGTGCGGTCGCAGGCGCTTGTTTTATCTGCAAGCACCCGCAAGCGCACAAATAATGCATGGATCTCAATGGATCTGCAGTGTCCTCCGCATGACAGAGCAGGAGAATGCTGCGAATCACATTGAAATCTCTACCGGTGGCCGTCGGTGATCAGCAGTGGCCACCGGGAGATCAGCTGGAGCCTCCACTGCTCTCCCGCCGGTGTCGGCGCGGGAGATTTGAAGACACAGCTGATCTGACAGCTGTTTAAATCTCCTGCACCGACACCGAATAGGTGATGTCGGCGCGGGAGATTTGAAGCAGCGATCAGCTGTTTCATATCTCCTGCACTGATATCGCCCTATTCGGTGTCAGCGCGGGAGATTTAAACAGCTGTCAGATCAGCTGTGTCTTCAAATCTCCCGCGCCGACACCGGCGGGAGATCAGCTGTGCCGGGAGGAGGAGATCTCTGCCGCTGATCTCCTCGCCCCGGCCGCCTCCAGAGACAGCTGATTGGCTGCCCGGGCACCGTACTTATGTGAACGCATGCGGAGATTCTCCGCTGCATTCACATAAGTATGTGCTGCATTGCACTGCGTTTGCGTCTGCATGCCCTGCGCATGCAGGCACAAACGCAAGAGTGAAAGCAGCCTTACAAGATGGGATTGACGGATAAAGGTTTACAATTCTAAGGACGGCAAATTAAAAGAGGTACCCAAAGTTTACAGAAAGTCTACTTATTAATAAACTGCCCAATCCAATGTAATAGTTATTATTATTAATTTATAGAGCACCATTGATTCCATGGTGCTGTACATAAGAAAGGGATACGTCCCATGCATGAGGCCTAAGGCCTAAGATTTACTATTTAAGGTGTTTATCAGTAAAAATGAAAAACTAATATATACAGTACAGACCAAAAGTTTGGACACACCTTCTCATTCGAAGAGTTTTCTTTATTTTCAGGACTATGAAAATTGTAGATTCACAATGAAGGCATCAAAAACAAATTGAAAAATACATTGAACAAACTAACAGTGAGATTGGTACAGAGGGGAGAGAGGACCCTGCCCTTGCCAGCTTACAATCTACAGGTAATAAAATGTTATCTGCCAAAGCCACTAGACTGCTGTGTGCGCCTCATCCTAGTCCTGTCTTCTGACTATAATATTCCCTCTTAGGAATCCTTCACATGTCCGTATAAAACAAATACATAAAAAATTGGTACAGAGTCAGCCGTGCTTTGGATCAATGTGTCCATTTTTACCATCAGTCATCAGTGTTTTTTCGGTATGGATAAAGAAAGAATGGAATCACAAAGCTTTTCCTATACTTTGCAATGTTAAACAAGTACAGTTCCAGATGGCACAAGGAGGCCATCCGTGTGCTATACATGTTTTTCATGAACCCATATTGTATTAACCCTCATCATCCTTTCTGAGCATCCCTCACGGACATGTGAGCAGCCCCATAGGTTATAATGGCTACAGGTGGTAGTCATGAAAAACAAAAACTAAGAAACAAATGACACATGTACTGAAAACACGCATGTCTGAAGCAGATCCTACTACAAATTCTCTTATACCTTGGCATCAGAGAACTGGCCCTTTTTTTAGATTTCATCATGCCTCACACTTGTACACCACCTTCTTATCTCACTCTTCCCCTTCTTGGTGTCCCTCAAGGCTCTGTCCTAAGACTCCTAATTCTCTCCTCCTATACGGTCATCCTGGGACAACTTAAAGTCGCTCAGGTTCATGTACCTCTTTTCTACTTAAAATTATCTCTCTGGCCCTCTCTGGCTCTACTCTCCGGACTCCCAGAGTGTCTCTCAGCTATACATGGACAACACTTAAATGGGATATCCAGGATTTAGGGAAAAAAAACAAAACTTGTACCTAAGCACTAATGGGCAGGTATGTGCCACCTACCTGCCTGTTGTGCCTGGCGTCATTCATGGCTCCTGTTGGCGATTCTGCAACTACCGCTGAAGTAACATCAACAGAGAGGTAGCTTCTCCACTTTGTTGATGGGAGTCATAGCCGACGTCATGCTTACTGACAGCCGGCTACCCCAATTAAGCAGCAGGGATCCAGCTGTCAATCAGCATGATGTCAGCTGTCCCACCCCTTCCTCAGAGCAGAGTGGAAAAGCCACCGCTGCTCTGTTTACACAGACATTTTCTCTCTGTCAGCAGCGGTCTGTTACAGCTCAGTGCTGGCGGTGAATGGCACCAAGTACAACAGGCAGGTAGAAGGGAATTACCTGCCTGGTAGTGATTGGGCACATTTTTTTTATTATATATAAAAATCCCGGATATAATCTTAAAGAAATGGGTAATTTCATAACTGAACCTGAAAACTTTTGAAAATATGTAGAAAAGTGCTTTTGATTCATGTAGAGGCCATTAGGCAAGTGCTGTGCATCGCACCATAAATGTTACACTAGACAGGGTCTAGCGATCTAATAATTTGATTGTCAGCTACTGAAAATATATGGCCTTTGGATTTGATGTGAATTGATACACAGGCCACGTTAAAGACAGGGGAAAAATATATTTTTTTAATATAGCCAAACCTACCTTATTTGCATTACCATGAATGGAAACTGGTCACTAAATCATCCCTACAGCTTGTGAGGCCAGGTGTACAGCAGTTCAAACATACCAAAAGCCAGAGGCCAAAAGTAAATGGGATGGTAGATTTATCCACCTGCCTTGGACTGTATCCTATAGCTGATACCGTAAAGTGTTTTGAGTGCTAAAATTGAAATCAGATCTTTTTTTGGCACATGTCCCTCAAGGGTATGTGGCCACAATCAAGACTGGCTGCACTGCTGTGTGTCTTGTCTTGCAGAGACGCTAGTATTCACTGTGGGGGAATGCAGTGTTGGTGCCCATGATCAGTATTCTGGGCGTAGGAGATTTTTGCTGTGTTTTTCTGCTGAGCATACTCATGTCTCCACAAACATATATTGACACACTGCGGATTGGGAAGATGTGTTGTATGTCAGTTTACACTGCAGGAGAAAAAAAAAGAAAGAGAAAAGGGAAGATTTCTATAAATCCCATCGGCTGTGCTTGTACTGTACAACACCGCGCTTTGGACCCAGACAAAACACTACATCCAAAACGCTGCTAATCCTGATTGTGGGCACTCGCTCTAAAGGATCAGCAATCCTAGAGGCGGTTTCTGATTTATCCACATAATGTCTGTGATATCTGACGTCTTTCAGTTTTCTCACGTCTGGAAAAAATGTAAAACACATGAATCTGTAAATGGAAACAGAGCTAAACTGAGGAATTAATCTAAAATTCATTATAGAACAATCTGATTAATATTACAGACTGAAATGGAGCATGACACAGGGTGATGTGTACCAAGCTTCTGTGTCTCTATCAGGAGAAAACTAATCCAGCTGAAACACTACGTCATGCAAGATAGACTTTATGATAAGGGGATGTCCAGCTGAAGAGAAAAGTTCTTTTTATGTATGTAAAAGGAGAAAGCCGAAGAAGACTATCTTAAGATGTCAATTCAAGCTTCTTTTAAACACAGAAGCGTTTCCCAAGTTGAAATGTGACCATTGCTGTATGTAGGGGGCTGGCTGAAGTCTTATTTTATCAGATAAGAGATTATGATTTATACAGTAGGGCTATGTGCCCACTGGGCATTTGTGCTCTGTTTTAGGTGATCAGTTTTTGGTGCATTTTCTGCAGCCAAAATTGATCCTTTTTTTTATCTTTTTTTTTTTTTTTTTTTTTTTTAGCAAAAAAGCATCAAACACCATCAGTTTCTGTAGCTTTTTTGCTCCGTATCTTAGTGCTGTGCTTTTTCCTTTTTCAGAGCAAAACACAATATTACTCCATAAGAGAGACACATTCTTTGTTACCTTCCCCAAGGTCCAGGGTGTCCAGCGATGGGTTACTTCTGGGTATAGTGCAGTAAGAGGTCACCTGACTGAGTCACATGGCCAGGTCCCGTTACCGATGCCTGAAAGGAACACATTGCTGGAGCATGCCACGGAATTGACGGGGGTTAAGTAATTGGTGCATTTGTGGTGTGGAAAGTGCAGCGGAAAAGCATCATGCAATGCTTTTTTTTTCTTATTATTGGAATGGAGTTCATAGTTTATACCTACCTCGCCGTGCTCCCTTGATGACCCCCGCCAGGTTGTAGCGAGTGCGGCCTCTAGGACCCTGTAGCACCATGTGACCAGTGATGTCGCCTGGTCACATGGTGCTGTTTAAGGTCATGAACTAGGTCCCGTGATGTCAGTATGAAGACAGCTCTCCGAGGGAGCGTGGCGAGATGAGTAAAAAGCACGCTGAAAAAAAGTGCAAACAATTGACATGGTCATTCTTTTTGCGGATGCGCTTTGCAGCACAAATCACATCCGCAAAATGACAGACCATATGAACGCATTTCAGCAAAAGCCATTGCTTTTGCTGAGATGCGTAACGGAGCTGCGTTTCACTCAAATTACGCAGCACTATACAGAGCTGCGTAAATGTCGAAATACGCTGAGTGTGAACTGTGGCCGTGTTCACATAACATTTATGATGTTCATTAAATACAGTGAGACCTCAGACAAACATGCTAAATGTATCCAATGTGTTACATTAACCAAGCAGAAAGAAAAACTGAGAACATTCAACTATGGTTTTACGTTGTAGATGGAAAAAAAAAAATTCTTGTCCTTAGATTCACTGATGCGAGAGTCGGACGAGGCTTGCGAGTGCTTTCCGAGTGCAATCCGTTTTTTTCCTCAGCAGCTAGTTACTGTATAATCATTTACAGGTGCATTTTGTACAGTTGTCTGAGCTACAGAATGATAATGTATCAATTAAAACTCGCATCAGACTCGGATGGTGCGAGTGTGATCTGAGTGCAATCCGTGGTTTTTGTCGGACCCATAGACTTGCATTGGCAAGTCTCGTCCGTGACTCGCATAGAATCGCAACAAGTTGCGATTGACTCGCAATCCGAGAATCGGATGCGGAAAAGGCGTATGAGACTTGGAAATGTGCTCTCAGACATTAGTTAACATTGGTCCTAGAGCAATGCGATTTTTCCGCACAGTAAACTCGGACGAGATTCACTGATGTGTGTCCGAGCCCTTATGGCCACTTTACACGTCCCGATATCAGCGTCCAACTCCGATACAAAGTCACGTGGTTCGTGCGTTGGCCCCGATATCGTTCGTGCGTTGTATGGTGTAAATGTCCAACACGATGCACGAACGATGCCAAAACGATATCGGGAATCAAATGAGCCTGCTCTCCAACGGCCCGATATTGGATGGACGATGTGGCCGGATCGTGCTGTGTGAAAGCCCAAAAACGATGTGGAGTACAACTTCCCCTATTCTCTCCCATGTTAAATGGTCGTTCCTGGGTCGGCCGTACAAGGGGGCGTACACATCGCTGTTGCGTTGCCTGCTGAGATTGCCCTGTGTAACATCTCCTATGCGATCTTGGAATTCTGCCCAAAAAATGCGCGCTCCCGCGCCGTTGTATCCAACTTCGGACCGATGTTGGGACGTGTAAAGTGGCCATTAGAGTTTCTTACAATTAGGCAAAATGAATGTCAAATGAAAAATAACACATGACATATAACACTATCATTATTTATTTGACTAAAGTCAAAGCCAACATGCAAAAGCAGTGTGTGAAAGTCAGATTAAGTGCACCCTTAGGCTACATTCAGACTGTGCGTTTTTTTTAATCAGTTTTTTTGCAGTGTACTACAGAGAACGGATCACTCAAATGACATCCCAGCAAAGTCTATGGGTTTTCATTTTTGCCATTCAGACTGTGCTCTTTTAAAGCGATCTGTTTTTTACTTTAGGAGGCTCCGTTCTTGAAAAGAACATGTCAATGTCTGTGGTGTTTTTTCCTGCTTTTTTCCCATAGCAGTCCTTCAAAATGGGGCAATAACGCAGCTGTCAAATTTTTTTTACCATTCAAAAAAAACTAATCCAGTTTTTCTGCAGAATACAACAAAAACGCAGCTCAAAACAGAGGAAAAAATGCACAGTCTGAATGTAGCCTTACTGCTTTCATATGAATAAAGTAAGTGGCACCAGGTGCTGAGAATCAAAACTCTGATCTCGTCGGCAAGTGGGTCCACCTCTATCGAGGCAACCAAGAATTTAGCATTTTTATGAAATGTGTGATTGCTTCTGTCTGGTTGCTGTGATGCCATGTTGCTGGTGATTTTAGTAAAATGTAAGCAATTCACACACGTTTTTGCTGAGTTTCTTTGAGGATCTGTTTTCAACTGAAAAACTAAATTCATTTTCCAAAAAAACGCATCACCTATTCACACTGTGCATTTTTGATCCGTTTTTTCCCCCTCTATGTAAAATGGTTCCCCATGGTAACAATGCAGGAGAAAAACGCCACAAAAACTAACAGGCCCTTTTCTTTGAAGGATGACTTTTCCAGGAAACAAAACATGTCCCTCAACAAAATCCCTGTCTGAATGGCAAAAAGTGGAAACCCACTGACTTTGCTGGGATTCAATTTAAGTGATCCGTCCACTGCAAAAAAGAGAATTTTGTTTACTTACCGTAAATTCTTTTTTCTTGAATCATTAATGGGAGACCCAGACAATGGGGTTTAGGCAGTCTGCCCTCCGGAGGCCACACTAGGTACTACAAGTTTTTTGTAGTCTCCGCCCCTCCGCCTATAAACCCCCACTGCAGGAGCAGATCCCCAGTTTAGTTCACAAGCTGCGAGGAGGCAACCCACACCACAACTCTAGGCATGGCTGCGAACAATGCTAGCCAAAGAAGCCTGAGTCAATAGGTTCAAAACACAACAAAACGTCCAACGGGACAACTGGGTGGGTGCTGGGTCTCCCATTAATGATTCAAGAAAAAAGAATTTACGGTAAGTAAACAAAATTCTCTTTTTTCTGATCATCATAATGGGAGACCCAGACAATGGGGATGTCCTAAAGCAACACCCCAGGGCGGGAAAAGAGTTCCTATGAGACGTTTGATTTGCGGGGCACCTCAAAGGTGAGCCACCGCCGCCTGTAGGACCCGCCTGCCCAAACTCGCATCCGCAGAGGCATGGGCATGTACCATGTAATGTTTGGTAAATGTATGGAGGCTAGACCAAGTGGCTGCCTGACAAACTTGTTGAGCCGAAGCCCTGTGCCGCAGAGCCCAAGAGGCACCCACGGCCCTGGTAGAGTGAGCCTTCAATCCCACCGGGAGAGGCATACCAGAAGAACGGTAAGCTTCCTGAATAGGAGCTTTGATCCACCGAGCCAAAGTAGATTTGGAGGCCGGGGACCCCTTACAGCGACCAGCCGTAAGGACAAACAGAGAGTCCGAGGTGCGTACCGATGCAGTACGAGACACATAAATCCTGATAGCCCTCACCAGGTCCAGAGTGTGCAACTCTTTCTCACACCGGTGAATCGGTTTAGGGCAAAAAGAAGGGAGAACAATCTCCTGATTAATATGGAAAGGTGACACCACCTTAGGCAAGAATTCGGGCCTCGTGCGCAACACCACCTTATCCTGATGCACCACCAGGAATGGGGACTTGCACGAGAGCGCTGCCAGTTCCGAGATCCTCCTGAGCGACGTAATGGCCACCAGAAAAAACACTTTCTGGGAAAGGCGAACTAGAGAAATATCCCTCAAAGGCTCAAAAGGAGGCTTCTGCAAGGCCGCCAGGACCACATTGAGGTCCCAAGGATCGAGAGGACGTTTGTACGGCGGAACCACCCGGCTAACTCCTTGCAGAAACGTACGGACCGTTGGTATCTTAGCCAAACGCTTGTCAAACAGCACCGACAGTGCCGACACTTGTCCCTTCAGAGTACTGAGAGACAGTCCCATCTCCATTCCTGATTGAAGGAAGGACAGCAACGTTGGGAGACGGAATGGCCAAGCCTTCTTCCCAACTGAAGCGCACCAGGAAAAGAAAATTTTCCAAGTCCTGTGATAGATCTTCAACGAGGCCGGCCGTCTGGCCCTGGTCAAGGTGGAAACAACCGAGGAAGAAAATCCTCTGGAAGTCAAGAGCCAGGACTCAAGGGCCACACAGTCAACTTGAGGGCCGCGGAATTGAGATGGAAGAACGGACCCTGAGACAGGAGATCCGGTCTTTCTGGCAGTCTCCACGGCTCCCCGTCTGCGAGCTGCCACAGGTCCGGATACCAAGACCTCCAGGGCCAATCCGGCGCCACTAGAATGGCTCTGCGACATTCCGTCCTGATCTTGCGCAGGACCCTGGGAATCAATGCCAACGGCGGGAACACATACGGAAGATGGAACCTGGACCAATCCTGGACCAATGCGTCTGCTCCTAGAGCCTGCGGATCCCATGACCGCGCCATGAACTGCGGAACTTGGTGATTGAGCCGAGAGGCCATCAGATCCACATCTGGGGTTCCCCATCGTCGACAGATGGACTGGAAGACGTCCGGGTGTAGAGACCACTCTCCGGCGTCCATGCCTTGCCGGCTTAGGTAGTCGGCCTCCCAATTGTCCACTCCCGGGATGTGGACTGCTGAGATCAACGAATCGTTGTCCTCCACCCATGACAGAATGCGGTGGACTTCGGCAAGGGCCTGGGCACTTCGAGTCCCGCCCTGATGGTTGACGTACGCGACGGCCGTCGCGTTGTCCGTTTGAATTCTTATGTGTTTTCCTGCCAGAAAACGGTGGAAAGCCAGAAGGGCCAGGTAAATCGCTCTGATTTCCAGGACATTGATTTGTAGGGAGGACTCTGACACCGTCCAGAGACCCTGAGCCCTGTGGTGCAAGAACACCGCACCCCAGCCAGTCAGGCTGGCATCCGTGGTCACCACTAACCACGAAGGTTGCAGGAAAGACCGTCCCCGTGCCAAGTGACGGGGCTGAAGCCACCAATGAAGAGATTCCTTCGTCTGGTGAGAGAGAGACACCACTCTGTCCAGAGATGATGTCCTTTTGTTCCACTTGTGGAGAATCTCCAGCTGCAAAGGGCGGAGATGAAATTGCGCAAAAGGCACTGCCTCCATTGCCGCCACCATGCACCCCACTAGCTTCATTAATCCCCTCAGGGAAGATCGTGGGGAATGAAGAAGAGCTCGAACCGCCGACTGGATGGAGATCTGCTTCTTGTGGGGTAGCAACACCAGGGCCGGGGCCGTGTGAAAATCCATGCCCAGATAAGTCAATGACTGCGTTGGCACCAGTGTGGATTTTGGGAGATTCAAGATCCACCCAAACTGTTCCAGAGCCTGGAGAGTCTCATCCAGGCTCCCCTGACACAACTCCCTCGACTGGGCCTTGATCAGCAGATCGTCCAGGTAAGGTATCACGGCATGACCCTGAGCATGCAGGGTTGCCACCATTGCCGTCATCACTTTCGTGAAGACCCGCGGGGCCGAGGCCAGACCGAACGGCAACGCCACAAACTGGAAGTGTTCTTCTCCCACTGCAAACCGGAGCCATCCTTGATGAGCTGGCGCAATCGGCACATGCAGATAGGCATCCTTGATGTCCACGGATGCCAGGAAGTCTCCCTGAGACATGGCTGCTATCACCGAGCGCAGGGACTCCATGCGAAACTTTCGCACTTGCACATGTTGGTTGAACAATTTCAGATCCAGCACTGGGCGAAACGAACCGTCCTTCTTCGGAACAATGAAGAGGTTGGAGTAAAATCCTCTGAAACGTTCCCCAGATGGCACTGGTATCACAACTCCGTCCCTTTGAAGACCAATCAGGACTTGGTGAAAAGCCTGAGCTTTCTCCGGTGACGGGGAGGAAAGAAAGAAACGGTTTGGAGGAAAGGACTTCAGCTCGATCCTGTAGCCCCGAGAGACAATGTCTCTCACCCACCGGTCTTGAACGCGAAGAAGCCATACGTCCTGAAACAGGGCCAGGCGTCCTCCAACCGGTGGGGTGGCAGGAGTCGGGAGCGAGTCATGCAGATGTCGCCTTGGGGGCGGCAGCTGCTGCGGCCCCCGCTGGCTTCTTCTGGCGATTCTTGTTATGCCAGGGACCAGAGGTTTTACCTCCTTTGTCCGACCGCGCGGACGAGACAGACGAGTGTGAGCTGGGACGAAAGGACCGCTGTCTGTGGTTCCATTTCTGAGATCTCTGCGGCTTGGGTTTGTTCTGAGGGATCTTCTTCTCAGTAAACTCCTTAATCCGCTTATCCAGCTCGTCCCCAAAAAGTCTATCGCCCGAAAAAGGCATGACTTGCAAAATCCTCTTGGACACCTTATCCGAGTCCCAGAGGCGCATCCACAGCAATCTGCGCAAAACCACCGCATTAGCAGAGGCCACGGCAGTCCGATTAGCTGTTTCAAAGGCAGCCGCTCTGGCGTAATCAGCATAGGCCTTAGCCTTGTTGGCAAGAGCTGTCACCTCCGGGTCAGACCCCGGGATATCGGTGATCCCCTCCAGACACGCAGTAATGGCCTGCAACGTCCAAACCATAGAAAAGTTTGGCGCAAAAGAAGAACCCACAGCCTCATATATAGACTTAGCATATGACTCGCATTGCTTGTCAATAGGATCCTTCAGAGAGGAACTATCCTCCGCCGAAAAAAGAGAATGAGCGGCAACTCTGGTCAAGGAAGCATCCACCCTAGGGGAGCGCGACCATTCCTCCAGAACCTCCTTAGGAAAAGGATAACGTGAATCCTTAGTTTTCCTAACGAAACGCCTCTCAGGATGCTCCCTGGGCGTCCTGACCACTCGCCAAAAATTGGAGTGGTCAGTGAACAGACCACGTGACTGACCTAATGGTGGCAGCCACTGGAAAGATTCCTTCTGCGGTCTATCCACCACCGCAGCCGGGGGGACGAGCCCCAGGGTCTCGTTAATGGAGGCAACCAAATCCTCCACACCGTCCCCTGGACCCTCTGAGGGAGCCTTGTGGTGCCGGGGCTCAGGGTCAGGGTTTCTTCCCTCATCCTCACTATCAGATGGACGGTCCTCATCAGAGGAACGATGTTCACCATCCTCGGGGGTATCCTCCCAGCGAGGTCTCTTATGAGAGCTCTCTCCCTGCATGGGGTTAACCCCTAGGGACCCTGCCTGGGGGGCTGAATCAGACAGCCTCCTCAGTATAGCCTCCAACGATTGCGACATGGAAGACATTCTGGACACTACAGTATCATTAAAAGACCTCTGTACATCCCATGGCCCTGCTTCCCCCTGAACCTCAGGGGAGAGCAGTGATGCTGTCGCATCTGAGGCAGAACCACTGGGACCAAGCCCAGTGAGACCGCAAGCTGCGCAAGTGCCATCCCCAGCTACCTGTCCCATGCACTGTTTGCAGGCCTTGGACCTCGTGGCAGTAGCCTTCTTCCCAGCTGCATCCATACTGGCGCCGTACCGGGCAGTAGGGGTTTAACACCGGACACCCAGCGGAATACCGACCAGGGAAGCGGTGACTCAGAGCGGCAAGTGTGCGACCCCCTCGGGCAAACTGCAGCGTCTCCCCGTAGCGCGATGTGCACGCCTCAAATCCCTCACAGGAATGAGGAGAAAATGGCCGACGCGCCACTAATGAGTGGGCGCGGCTAAGCAGAAGCCCGAGGAGACCGAGTACCCATAGGCCGCGCGGAGCGTGACGTCACCGCCCAGAGGGGGACGTGCTCCGGATCCTCACACAGTGGGAAAATAAGGCGCCAGAACCTTCTGTAATGGCGGCCGTCACCCACACACTTTGCAAACACCCGCAATACGGATGATAATAAGAGGTGCCCGTCATGCAGGGCCCCCCTCCCAGAACCGCATGTCCCGAAGGAACCGAGGTTCCAAATACATGGTCACATAAGTTACACACACCATGTCCCCCCAGGCCCACATAGGGAGATACAGAGTACCTGTACCCAATGGGTCCACGTCCGGTACCGGTCCAGCGGGCAGCGGACGGGGGGTCCAGGCTCCGGTCTGCATGTTACGCTTCCATGGATAGGCCGCAGACTGGAACGGAGCTGTGCAAGGCTCCAGGGCTCCCACCTCACCAGAGCACTTCAGAAGTGAGTAGTGAGGGAGTACGGCATAGTACTAGGCCAGACAATAAAGTCCGCGTCCAGGCTCGAGGGCCACGGACCAAAGTACCTCGACCTGTATGCACCCAAAGGTGGACAGGGAGAATGCCGGGGATCTCCTGTCCAGGGGACCCACTTTTCTTCATGCTGCATCACAAAAACCCTAAGCAAATCTTCTGTGATGTGCAAGTCAGAGGTGTGATCTCCGAGCACACTGAAGTAAGACTGGGGATCTGCTCCTGCAGTGGGGGTTTATAGGCGGAGGGGCGGAGACTACAAAAAACTTGTAGTACCTAGTGTGGCCTCCGGAGGGCAGACTGCCTAAACCCCATTGTCTGGGTCTCCCATTATGATGATCAGAAAATACGGATCATAAACATTGTGTGTGAACGTAGCCTGAGGCTCCCATAACATCACGTGTTTTGCACATCTGTGGTGATTCTTAAATTTCAAGGATCACACGGACAGTCACGGATCAGTGATGACAGATGACACTGATGCCCACAGATCCCTGTTTTCCACAGTTCCGTCATCAGCAGAGATAGGGATTTACCTTGCTTCTGGGCGTGCGCAGTACAGCAAATCGGATCAGTTTTCAGGATCCGATTTTTTGATGGATCCATTTTTATCCGTCACCATAGAGCTCCATGTTATTTGAAATGGACAGCAACGGATCCATTTCTGTCCGATTTTTTCAAGGCAGCCCAAAATCAGAGCGGGCTCCGATTTTGAGGACGGGAAAAAAGCGTACACAAATGGATCCATTACAAAACTGACACAATCGGATGCCAATAAGGACCAATCCGTGCCCATAGGGATACATGGAAGCCAGATCAGATCAGCTTTACAACGGATAGACACGGATCCACAAAAAATGTGATGTGAAATCTAGTTTGACATTATTTTATCTCTTTATATGTTTCCACATTTCCTGGGCCAAATATTTTACATGTTTTGTCAAGGGTAATTTTGCCTAAAGTTTTCTTTTTCTTTGTGCTTTTGGTTTTTTCAAACATGGCAAAGACAGTCAAATTTATCCCCAGATGTCAGGAAGATTATTATTCCATGAGTGAAGTCAGGCAAAAGCCATGTTACCCAAACAAATATTGCCCATCTCTTAGGCTACATTCAGACACAATGTTTTTGATGCGTTTTGTGAGGATCCGTTTTTCAGATGCAAAACAAGATCAGGTTTAAAAAAAAAAAAAAAAAAAAAAAAGCATCAAAAAACAGATCATCCATTTTGTTGTGTTTTGTGAGGATCTGCTTTTTAGACAATGGTTTCAATAGAAAAAGAGAATTTTGTTTACGTACCGTAAATTCTTTTTTCTTTAATCATCAATGGGAGACCCAGACAATGGGGTTTAGGGCTCTGCCCTCCGGAGGTCACACTAGGTACTACAAGTTTGTAGACACCGCCTCCTCCGCTTATAAACCCCCACCGTAGGAGACATCCTCAGTTTAGTCCATAAGCTGCGAGGAGAAAAATAAACCACACCCGAAACATCGGGAAGAATGCCGTGCACAGACGGTGTAACAACCCGGAAAACACTGTCTCAACAGAGAACAGATCAAATGCAAAACATGCAACGGAACAACTGGGTGGGTGCTGGGTCTCCCATTGATGATTAAAGAAAAAAGAATTTACGGTACGTAAACAAAATTCTTTTTTTTCTGGTCATCATAATGGGAGACCCAGACAATGGGGATGTCCTAAAGCAATACCCCAGGGCGGGAAGAGTTCCTCAACAAGACGGATAACACATGGTTCCCATTAAAGGTGGGCAACCGCCGCCTGGAGAACCCGCCTGCCCAAACTCGCATCCGCAGAGGCATGGGCATGCACCATATAGTGCTTAGAGAAAGTGTGCAGGCTGGACCAAGTGGCCGCCTGACACACCTGTAGAGCAGACGCTCTATGTCGCAAGGCCCAGGAGGCACCTACAGCTCTAGTAGAGTGTGCCTTCAAACCCACCGGGAGAGGCAAACCAGAAGACCGGTAAGCCTCCTGAATGGGAGCCTTGATCCATCTGGCCAAGGTCGACTTCGAAGCCGCGGACCCCTTACAGCGACCCATCGTGAGGACAAATAAGGAATCCGAACTCCTAAAGGAGGCGGTCCTGGACACATAAATGCGTACAGCCCTCACGAGATCCAGAGTATGGAGGTCGCGCTCAACCTGATGAACGGGAGCGGGGCAAAATGATGGGAGAACAATCTCCTGGTTTAGGTGAAACGTTGAAACCACCTTCGGCAAGAATTCTGGCCGTGGGCGCAACACCACCTTGTCTTGGTGAACCACCAGAAAGGGTGACTTGCACGAAAGTGCAGCCAATTCTGAGACCCTTCTCAGAGATGTAATCGCCACCAGAAAGACCACTTTCTGGGACAGACGAGAGAGAGAGATGTCTCTCAGTGGCTCAAACGGCGGTTTCTGCAGTGCCGCCAGGACCATGTTGAGGTCCCAAGGGTCCAGAGGTCGCCTGTAAGGCGGAACCACCCGCGACACCCCCTGCAGAAATTGACGGACCTTCGGGAGGAGCGCCAAGCGCCTGTCAAACAGCACTGAAAGTGCTGATACTTGACCTTTCAGAGAGCCAAGGGACAATCCCAACTCCAACCCCGACTGTAGGAAGGCCAACAATGTCGGGATGGACAAAGGCCACGGTGAGCGTCCACCAGAGGCACACCAGGAGAAAAAGATTTTCCACGTTCTGTGGTATATCTTCCTGGAAACAGGTTTCCTTGCCCGATTCATCGTGGCAACCACCGTAGGAGAGAAGCCCCTGGATGTCAGCAGCCAGGCCTCAAGAGCCATGCAGTCAATCTGAGGGCCCTGGAATTGAGGTGGAAGAATGGCCCTTGCGCGAGTAGATCTGCGCGTTCTGGAAGAGCCCACCGGTGTCCGCCTGACAGTTGCCACAGGTCCGGGTACCAGGACCTCCTGGGCCAATCTGGAGCCACTAGAATGGCTACTCTGCATTCCGTCCTGATTTTCCACAGAACCCTGGGAATCAGAGCCAGAGGCGGGAACACATATGGTAGCTGGAAGCTGGACCAACTCAGGATCAGGGCATCCGCCCCCAGAGACTGAGGATCCCACGATCTTGCCATGTATTGGGGCACCTGATGATTCAGCCGTGAGGCCATCAGATCCACGTCCGGAGTGCCCCATCTGCCGCAGATGTCCCGGAAGACGTCTGGATGTAGAGACCACTCTCCGGCGTCCATCCCCTGTCGGCTCAGGTAGTCGGCCTCCCAGTTCTCGACCCCTGGGATGTGAACTGCGGAGATCAGGCAGTCGTGTTCCTCCACCCAAGCTAGAATGCGGTGGACTTCGGCGAGGGCCTGAGCACTTCTGGTCCCTCCCTGATGATTTATGTAGGCGACGGCCGTCGCATTGTCGGACTGCACCCGAATGGGTTGTCCTGACAGGAATGTCTGAAACGCCAGGAGCGCCAGATAGACCGCCTTGATCTCCAGCACGTTGATCTGCAACGCCGACTCCGACTGAGTCCAGAGGCCTTGAGCCCTGTGGTGCAAGAACACCGCGCCCCAGCCCTTCAGACTGGCGTCGGTGGTCACCACTAACCATGACGGTTTTAGGAAGGACCGGCCCCGTGACAAGTGACGTGGCTGGAGCCACCACTGTAGGGAGTCCCTGGTCGGTTGTGACAGCGTCACCAGCCGATTCAGCGAGATCGTCCTCTTGTCCCATCTGCGAAGAATCTCCAGCTGGAGAGGACGGAGGCGAAACTGTGCGAACGGCACCGCCTCTATCGCCGCTACCATGCGACCCACCAGTCGCATCAATACCCGTAGGGATGACTGTGGTGACAGGAGGACATTCTGCACTCCTGATTGGATCGCAAGCTGCTTGGCTTGAGGTAGGGACACCAGGGCCGAGTCCGTGTGGAAGTCCATGCCCAGATATGTCAATGACTGGGTCGGAACCAGGGTCGACTTTTGAATGTTGATAAGCCACCCGAACCGTTCCAGAGACTTCATGGTCACCTCCAGGCTCACCCGACAAAGGTCTTCCGATGGCGCCCTGACCAACAGGTCGTCCAAATAGGGTATGACGGCGTGTCCCTGCGCATGCAGGAGAGCCATCATGGAGGCCATCACCTTTGTGAACACCCGTGGTGCCGAGGCTAGCCCGAATGGCAGTGCCACAAATTGGAAGTGCTCTTCCCCCACTGCGAATCTCAACCAGCGCTGATGAGCTGGTGCAATGGGAACGTGAAGGTAAGCGTCCCTGATATCGATGGACGCTAGGAAGTCTCCCTGTGACACAGCCGCGATCACGGAGCGCAGGGATTCCATGCGGAACTTCCGAACCAACACGTGACGGTTGAACAACTTGAGGTCCAAAACCGGGCGAAAAGAGCCGTCCTTCTTTGGGACAATAAAAAGGTTGGAGTAAAAACCCCTGAACCTCTCTTCCGTGGGCACAGGGACCACCACTCCGTCTCTGCGGAGTCCCTCCAACACCAGGTGAAAAGCCTGAGCCTTTTCTGGAGATGGAACCGACCGATGGAATCGGGGTATCGGTTTTGACGTCAGCTCTATCCTGTAACCTCTTGAGACTACGTCTCGAACCCACTGATCTTGAACGTGAAGTAGCCACTTGTCCTGAAAGCGAGACAGGCGGCCCCCCACCTGTGGGGAGGCAGGATGAGAGAGCGAGTCATGTCGAGGCGGGCTTGGGGGTGGCAGCCGCTGCCCCCGCCGGCTTCTTCTGACGACTCTTGGAACGCCACTGAGCAGCAGGCTTGCCCCCTCAGTCCGAGCGAGCGGACGTCGTTGATGACTGTGAACTGGAGCGAAAGGACCACTGCTTAGGGTTCCTTTTCACGGTATACCGTGGCTTAGGCTTATTCTGCGGTATCTTAGACTCAGCAGAATCCTTTATCAATTTGTCCAGCTCGGTGCCAAAAAGCCTGTCACCAGCGAACGGAAGATTTTGCAAAATCTTCTTAGATGTGGCATCTGAGTCCCAAAGACGCAGCCACAACAGCCTGCGGATCGCAATTGCATTGGCCGAGGCCACAGCAGAGCGAGTGGCAGTTTCCAAAGATGCCGTCCTGGCGTAATCCGCATAAGCTCTTGCTCTGTCGGTAAGCGCCAGGACCTCTGGGCTGGACCTAGCTAGATCAGTGATACCATCCAAACAGATAGTAATCGCTTGTAGGGTCCAGACCGCGGCAAAATTAGGGGCAAACGAAGACCCCACAGCCTCATAGGAAGACTTGGCGAGTTGCTCGACCTGTCTATCAGTAGCATCCTTCAATGAGGAGCTATCAGAGGCAGAAAACAAGGAGGCGCAGCAATCCTAGTCATGGAAGCATCCACCTTGGGAGACTGCGACCATTCCTGGAGCGCCTCCTGGGGAAAGGGAAAGCGATTGTCCTTAGTTTTACGGACATAACGCCGCCCAGGATGTAACCTGGGAGCTTTAATCACCCTTCCGAAATTAGTGTGGTCCAAGAAGGAGCCACTTGGTCTAGCCTCTGGCCGCAGCCATTGATAGACCTCCTTGGGGTGTACAGTCACCTCCTCAGTAGGAGTGACAAGACGTAATGTCTCATTGATGGAGGACACCAGATCCTCCACCCCATCTGGAGGTTCAGACATAGACCCGAGAGTAGAACCCCCATCATCTTCCTCACCATCAGAGGAACGCTCCTCCTCAGAGAGAGTCTGGAGCTCAGGAGAAGCCTCACGAGCTCGCTTAGGGGGTCTTACAGCAGAAGTAAGAGACACCCGGGGGTAACTGGGAGGAGTAGCTGGGTTCTCCAGTCTCCTATACAGTGCCTCCAGGGATTGCGACATGGAGGACATCTGGGACAGCAGAGATTCATTGATCTTATTCTGCGTTTCCCATGGCCCTGGGATCACCTGAACCTCAGGGTATACTCCCGGATTTGCAGACTCAGTAGTAGCAGACCGGGCCTCTGGGCGTCCGCAGTTATTGCAGGACCCCTCCACCAGTGTCCCGTTGCATGTAGCACAGGTAATGGTGACCACCGCCGCCTTAGCAGCATGCTTCCCAACTGAGGACATCTCCACAGTGAAGGGAATATAAGCCAAAGTTCACAAACAAACCGGGAATCCCGGTGGCTTACCGACCGCAGTAAAGCGGTAGGAGGAAGCGGTGTGTGTGTGTGTGACCTCCGCGAGTTCCGGTCTCCCTTGTAAGTGCAGACACGCGCTGCAGCCAGATCCCAGCCGGGAAGTGAGGGAGAAGATGGCCGCCGACAGTGAAGATGTGGGCGGAGCCAGGAACACGCGGGAAGAACACACAACACGCCCATCGGTGATGTCACCACAAGGGCTGCTTCCTCCTCCTCCAGGCTGCCTCAGTAATGGAGGTGCCAGAGCCCGCAGCGCGGGAAACGAGTGTGAAATATCAACACACACACTCAGACTGCATGTACACACAAAACACCCGCAGTCTACAGCCTCAGCCCCTGTGATACACAGGGCGGTCAGCCAGGGTGACCCCAGCACAGGGTCACCACCAGAACCGCGGACCCGAGGGTAACCGCGCGGTCTGAGTGTCATGACACAACAGTGACAGACACTACCCCCAGGCACACAGGAGACACACCAGGTGCCTCAGTGCCGGTCCGGTCTGTAAGCACCATTTAGGGAGGCCTCGGACGGGGGTGCAGCACCAGTCTGGTCTGTAAGCACCATTTAGGGAGGCCTCAGACTGGGCCGCTCAGCACCAGTCCGGAGTGTAAGCACCATTTAGGGAGGCCTCGGACTGGGCTGGCTCCGTCCGGTCTGTAAGCACCATTTAGGGAGGCCTCGGACGGAGCGGAGCTGTGCAAGGCTCCAGGCTCCCCCTTACCAGAGCCTCCATGGAGGGATGGAAAGGAAAGGAGCGCGACAGCGTACCGGGAGAACACTGAAGTGTCCAGGCTAAAAGCCCTCCGGTACCTCCACCAGCGTGTTCCGCAAAGGGTGAGCGGGGAGGCTGTCGAGGGTCCCGAGCGGGACCATTTTACCTTGTCTTCATACGCCATCACGTAAACTGTGAGAATGCAGTGAAGTGCAAGCAAAGCGTGATCCTCCGAGCACACTAAGTTAAAAACTGAGGATGTCTCCTACGGTGGGGGTTTATAAGCGGAGGAGGCGGTGTCTACAAACTTGTAGTACCTAGTGTGACCTCCGGAGGGCAGAGCCCTAAACCCCATTGTCTGGGTCTCCCATTATGATGACCAGAAAAAAGCGGATCAGCAAAATGCCACACAAGTTGACATGCTCATTCTTTGTGAGCCAAAAAATCACAACTGCAAAAGGATGTGTCTGGATGTCTAGAAAACTCATTGACTTGGCTGGGAATCTCTGAAATTGATCCTTTGCACTGCAAAAACGGATCCTCACAAAACGCATCAAAAACGCTGTGTCTGAATGTAGCCTTAGTGTTCTCAATGCTAAGAAATACAGGCAGATGCATATCCTTTATGCAATACCATTAAGGGGGAGTCACACGCGTCAATATCGCCTGCACGATATCGGCTGCACGTGACGTTGCAGCGATATTGATGTGTGTGACATACTGAATCAACCAGCGATAAATCGCTGGTTGATGATCGCCAGGTTTTAGAGTCTGTCCTAAAACCTGGCGATTGTCGCCCGGTGGACACGCAGCATCGCTGCGTGTGACACCGGGAGTAGCGATATTCCAGCTCCCAGCGCCTCTCACAAGCGCTGGGAGCTGGTATCCAAGGTAAACTGCGGGTATCTAGGCAGCGCGCGCTGCCTAGATACCCGACCTGTACCTTAGTTACCAGCCTCCTCCGCTCACCGGCTGGTATCTAAGGTACACAGCGGGTAACTAGGGTCCCTAGTTACCCGCTGTGTACCTTAGATACCAGCCGGTGAGCGGAGGAGGCTGGTAACTAAGGTACACGTCGGGTATCTAGGCAGCGCGCGCTGCCTAGATACCCGCAGTTTACCTTGGAGACCAGCCTGCTCCCGCTTCCAGCAGGCTGGCAGCGGGAGCAAGACATCGTGGAAACGATATTTAAATCGTTTCCATGATGTCTCTGGTCAATTGATCGCTGGTGAGTCTGCCTGTGTGACAGCTCACCAGCAATCAGCCGTCAATGTCGTCAGCGATCATCTCGCTGACGACATTGACGCGTGTGACTCCCCCTTTAGGGAAGCATCTGATTAGCTCTATATTTATTTTGAGGTAGAACAACCACCTAAAACATACAGCCAATGTCTTTATAGACTATCTTCAGCGTAAAGAATAACAAGAAATCCTATAAATGATTATATGGCCAGCACAGCGCCGTGATCTCAACATCATTGCATCTGTCTGAGATTAGATGAAGAGACAGAACAGGAGTGTACATCCACAGAAGATCTGTGGTTTGTTCTCCAAGATGTTTGGAGCAACCTCCCTGCTAAGATCCTTCAAAATCTGTGTGCAAATGTACTGAGAATTGATGCGATTTTATAAGGAAACAAAAGGTCACACCAAATAATAACTTTCCACAAACCAAACGGAGAAAAATAAACTATTAAGGGCTCATTCAGATGTCAGTTTTTCTCATAAAAGTGCCATTCATGGATGTAACGTGCAATCCAATCACGTGCAATTTTTTCCGCTCACGGAGGGATCCGCACAAAAGCATAGAGACCTGTATGATATTGATCTGAGCATCACACCAAACTCGCAATGCAAGTCTAGTGACCCATAAAAAAAAAAAATGCATATTTGATAGGAGAAGACACCTAAAAAAAATCAGTTTTTTTTTTTTTTCCCTCCGATGAAATTCTTAGGCGCCGGAGATGGCGGCGACTGGCGGGAGCGCGCACGTTTTTGGCGCCCCGCCAGCGTCGCCGTCCCCTGCCAGCGTCGCCATCCCCCATTTACATGGGGCGACACCTCCAGCGACGCGCCGGTGATCTGACAGGCGACATCACCGCCGGGGTGTCTCAAAACCCCAGTGGCGATGCAGGACAATGGGAGCCTATGGCTTCCATCGCCTGTCAGGTCCCGGCAGCCGTTTACATGGGGCGATGTGGACACATCGCCCCAGATCGGCCGCCTGGTTTCACATCACTGATGTGAAACCAGGCGACCACTCAGAGGCGTCGACATCGCCCCTTTACATGGGGCGACGCAGGGGCGATGTCGGCGTCGATAGATGATGTAGGGGCGTGGCCTAATACATCGGCGGTGCCGTCGCTAGGTGTGATAGCACCCTTAGGGTACCGTTATACGTCACAACATTGCATGCAATTTCACTTGCAACTTAATGGTTGTAGTGAAATCAAGGACACTTTGTTCTATTTTGTTGCCGTGTACAAATGTAACAATGTGTCCATGATTTCACTGCAACCAGGAAGCTGCAAGTGAAATTGAATGCAATGTTGCGACGTGTAACGGTACCCTTACAGTAGAAGCTGACACAATGACCAAATAGTGAGGACACTGGGAAAATGTGAGCAGTGCAAGAAATATCCCTGAAGTGTGAACGACGTCTTCTAGAGTCTGGATGGAGAGTGATGCTCAACTTGTTTCTTCAGAATTTCCCATAGGTGTTCGATTAGGTTCAGATGAGGAGACATACTTGATCAAGTGAATTGCTTTTGCCCTGTTATTTAGAAATGCAACAATGGCCTTAAATGTTTTATGGCTCATTATACTGGAAAAGTGCTTGTTTAACCAAAGGCATGGTGTGATATTACCATCACATCTATGAAATTAGGATACCATCAATAAAATGTGAATTCTCAACACCAGCAGCACTCATGTAGCCCGTCATAAGGACTCTACACCACCACTTTCATTGTAGGCACCAAGAATTTAGAAAAATGAATTTAGAATAACGCATGGTGCCTACAGTGAAACATGGTGGTAAAGGTGTCCTTACGTGTGGCTACATGAGTACAGCTGAAGTTGAGGAGCTACATTTCATTATTTGATATCTTGAATTCACAGACGTCCTGCTCTATATTGAAAGAGAAAATGTTAGGGTACCTTTACATGTCGCAAAATTGCATGCAATTTCACTGGCAATTTGCTGGTTGTGGTGAAATTATGGACACATTGAAACATTTGTACACGGCAACAAAATAGAACAATGTGTCCATGATTTCACTGCAACCAGTAAGTTGCAAGTGAAATTGCATGCAATGTTGCGACGTGTAAAAGTACCCTTACTCTCGATCTGTGCTCTTGGTAGACGTGCACTTTTCCAACATGACAAAGATCTAAAACATATCATGCATTTCTGAGGAACAGGGAAAGTGATTCAGTGGCCAGGTATGTCTCCTGATCTGAACCCAATCAAACACCTATGGGAATTTCTGAAGAGGTAACTTGAGACACAATCTCCATCCCGCATCGAGGTTCCAAAAGTGCTAGTTCCTTAAGGATGGAAAAAGATAGATGTTGCAATATGTCACCAACTTGTTTATTCCACGACTAGAAAATTGACTGATGTCCTTAAAAATCATGGAGGTCACACAAAATACTAGATGTAGTCATTGATGTGGGTGTACTGATTTTTGCTTCAACTAATTTGAGTAAAACCAAAGATTTTGTAATGACGGTTCTATTATTAACCTTACCTTCATGTTATGTGTTAAAAAAAAGTAGCATGAAAAAGTCAAACTTTGGGAAATTGTTCTTGTATTCATATGAGATATTGATTAAAATCTTACTTTTTAAAACTTAGTGTACTCATTTATGATGAGCACTACATATATATATTGCATTTTCAGTTTCCTAAAATGGAACAAACCAATAAATGTCATGGCCAAATTACATTAATTTCATAATTAAAGCAAACGGAAGCAGAGGCCCCCCACTGATTATTATGGGGTCTCTCTGGGCTCCATTATGTGTCCGTTTTTAGAATGGAATGTAAGGGGGTGCTAAAATGTCTGCAAGTAAACATCGCCATCTGCTGGCCGAAATGGTAAAACAGAGATATTAGCCGGGCATGTGAATGATGTTTCTTGGAGAGAAGAATTTAGAAGACACAGGTCACACTTGCGATTTCGTTATTAAATACATATGGCCTGGGCAGTCCAACAAGATAGTTGGTGCCAGAACCTGTATCAGTGTAGACAGGTGTCTGACGTGGGCTTATAGCCCAATCACCCCCAAAAGGGTCTGAAAGCAGCCAGGTTCCATAGGAGGCCTGAGTACAGAGGAAGATCGGTGACCCTAGCTGTTAGGAATATCTGTGACCCATTCCAGATGAAACCAGAGATCTTCGCCAGTAGAAGTCTGAAACCCGCGCTCACTAACCCACTAGCAAAGCCGTAATCTATGCCAGTAGAATACCGTAATTAACGCCGGTCGAAGCACTGTAAGTGATGTCAGTAGAAGAACCGTAAGTGACGTCAATAGAAGAACCGTAAGTGACGTCAATAGAAGAACCGTAAGTGACGTCAATAGAAGAACCGTAAGTGACGTCAATAGAAGAAAATTATAAGTGACGTCAATAGAAGAACCATGAGAACTCTGACTTCGTAGTCAAGCTGCAAAATGCACCTGTCAAGATCCAGAGACGGGCTGCTGATTCCTGCTCAGAGATGCAGGATTGAGTGGGGACTTAGGAAGGACTTCAGATCATGAAGACAGCCAGCATGCATAGTGTGTGAGAAAATCCCCAATTGTCTAGTGAGCAGCATCTACAACCCTGCCAGGGCCTGCAGAGTTTGGGAAAAACTAGGCTATACTAACGAATAGATTGATGCTGACTTTTCCCTGCTAGAAAGACTCAGAGTATGACAATGCCAACAGACAGTTAGTGACAGGAGTAATACTGTGTAAATAATATTGTGATTATATTTCTGGAATCTGTGTTACTGATTTATCCACTGTGAAATAATTAGATTTTCTTTAGTCGCCTTTGCAATGCCAATACCTCATAGTTATATTGCTAATCTTTGATTTGCACATGGTTATCAAACGGTCGTTTGTTCAGTCACCATAGCCTCTCCATTGGCTGCATCGTTGCATCTGATTACCGGCATTAGGTTGCGTTCACACATTGGCGCTTGGGACCCTTGGGGTGCTGTTCATCCAGTGGTGCGGATGCATCATGCTGGGCAGCCCATTTGGTCAGGTGGCAGGACCAATGGGTAGCTATCAGACACTCAGCATCATGTGTATCAGTGTGAATGGTGTCCTATGCAGGCCCAATGGCAAGTCACCAAACACATCTTTGTAGGTAGAGGTGATTTTATCTGCCTGCACCTGAGCTTGCTCTACATAATCATGCCAACTGCATAAGTGCCAACTGTAGAAGTGCAGTTACACCGGGCAGTTAAACGGGGCAAGAAACGGGTAAGTCATGCAAGAAAAACAAACAGATATGCAATTTGTTCACTTGTACTGCAATTATGTATTCACTATGTAAACCCCAGACTACTCATCACTACTGACCTCTCACCCACCACTACAGTTCTCCTTCCCACTGCATCTGACCCACGCTACTCCCATCCCCTGCTCACCATCCACAATGTATCCCCTCCTTTGCACTCTCACTCCCATCCTTCTCCACTTCCTGCTACCCCCGCTCATCCCTCCACCCAGCAACAAAGTACTTCTCTCACCCTCCATCCTACCTAACCACCTCACCCACTCCTCTGAACTATTCATGTACTTTCAATCCTCCATCTCCAATCAGACACGGCCACCACGTAAACTCTCATGCTCCCACCTGCTAACCCTCTCCCTGCTCCTCCTACTCGCTGGCGACATTTCCCCTAATCCCGCCCCCCCCGCCACATCCCCACAGTCACCTACACCCCACCCCCACGTCCCATCACCAACTCTCATAACCCCACCATTACCCACCCTCGCAACCTGACCAACCTTAGACCCATCCCCCCAGCCCCTGCTCCTCTAATCTCCCTGCCAGGCGCACTCTGGAACGCCCGCTCTGTCTGTAATAAGCTCACAGACATCCATGAACTCTTTATTTCTAAAAAAAACTCTCATTCCTTGGCATCACAGAGACCTGGCTGACCCCCTCCGACACGGCCTCCCCTGCTGCACTATCCTACGGCGGATTCAATCTTTCCCACACACCCCACCCCTCTGACAAACATGGCGGAGGTGTCGGCATACTCCTATCCGACACCTGCTCCTTCACCCCTATTTCATTACCCCCCCTGTTACTCTCCCATCTTTCGAAGCCCACTCTGTCCGCATCTTCTCCCCCTGTAACCTCCAGCTAGCCGTCATCTACCGCCCCCCTGGATCCATCCCCACCTTCCTCGACCACTTTACCACCTGGCTACTTCATTTCCTCTCTACTGACATCCCCACCATCATTATGGGCGATTTCAATAGCCCCATTGACACTGCCCACCAAACCACCTCTCAACTTCTTTCCCTGACCTCCTCCTTCGGGCTCTCCCAATGGTCCTCCTCTGCCACCCACAAAGACACGCTGGATCTCATCTTTACCAGTCTTTGCTCCCTTACTAATCTTACAAACTCAACCCTCACCCGGTCTGACCACAATCTGCTGACCTTCTCCTCCCTCACCTCTCCTACTACATCACCTCCTCTCCGCAAACTTGATCATCCCCGCAGAAACCTAAAACACATTGATCTACACTCACTCTCAGAATCCCTTCTCCCTCTCGCCAACATAACATCTATACGTGACACAGACACTGCCACCACCCTCTACAACACCACATTAACCAAGGCGCTTGACCTAGCAGCCCCCCTACCAAGCTCCACGCACTAATAGGCAACCCTGGCACACCACCCTCACTAAAGACCTGAGACGGGCATCCATGGGTCGCCGAGAGGCGATGGAAAAAATCACGTTCCACTGAGCATTTTGCACTGTTCAAACAGTCCCTCATCGCCTTCAAGACTGCACTTGCCACCGCCAAACAAATCTTCTCATCCCTAATAACCTCCCTGTCCCACAATCCCAAGCAACTTTTCAAAACCTTCAATTCCTTACTCCGCCCGCCTGCTTCCCCTCCCTCTCCCCTTATCTCTGCAGAAGACTTTGCCTCCTTCTTCAAAGAAAAGATTGACAGAATCAGAGACAGCTTTGATACACTGTCCCCACAGCCTCCCCTTTCACCTATACTGCCCTCTACTTCCATCAACTGCTTCCCCCCTATAACTGAAGACCAGCTCTCCTCCCTCCTGTCAAAATCACACCTCACCACCAGCGCCCACGACCCACTCCCATCCCACCTCATTCCCAACCTCACCTCCGTTATCATCCCAGCCCTAACTCATCTTTTCAACCTATCACTTACCACTGGCACCTTCCCCTCAGCCTTCAAACACACCTTGATCACACTAGGGCTGGGCGATTTTGGAAAAAATCAAAATCTCGATTTTATTTAAACCTATGGACGATTTTCGATTTAAATCTCGATTTTTTTTTTTCTATTGTTTTTTTTTTTTTTTTTTTTGCTTTTCTTTGATGAATGAAGAGGGGGCCCCCGTGCCCCTGTGACAGAGGAGAGGAGGGTAACTGAGGGAAGCGTCCTGCTTCCCTTGGGTGTTCCCGCCCCTCCTCTTGTCTGCTGCCCAGACTCTAACCCTGGCCCTGACACTGGCCCTGACACGGCGGACACTGACACTGGCCCTGACACGGCGGACACTGACACTGGCCCTGACACGGCGGACACTGACACTGGCCCTGACACGGCGGACACTGACACTGGCCCTGACACGGCGGACACTGACACTGGCCCTGACACGGCGGACACTGACACTGGCCCTGACACGGCGGACACTGACACTGGCCCTGACACGGCGGACACTGACACTGGCCCTGACACGGCGGACACTGACACTGGCCCTGACACGGCGGACACTGACACTGGCCCTGACACGGCGGACACTGACACTGGCCCTGACACGGCGGACACTGACACTGGCCCTGACACGGCGGACACTGACACTGGCCCTGACACGGCGGACACTGACACTGGCCCTGACACGGCGGACACTGACACTGGCCCTGACACGGCGGACACTGACACTGGCCCTGACACGGCGGACACTGACACTGGCCCTGACACGGCGGACACTGACACTGGCCCTGACACGGCGGACACTGACACTGGCCCTGACACGGCGGACACTGACACTGGCCCTGACACGGCGGACACTGACACCTGAGCCCGTGACACTGTGCCCTGACACGGCGGACACTGACATGGCCACACTGGCCCTGACACGGCCCTGACACTGGCCCTGACACGGCGACACTGACACTGGCCCTGACACGGCCCTGACACTGGCCCTGACACTGGCCCTGACACTGGCCCTGACACTGGCCCTGACACTGGCCCTGACACTGGCCCTGACACTGGCCCTGACACTGGCCCTGACACTGGCCCTGACACTGGCCCTGACACTGGCCCTAACACTAGCCCTGACACTGGCCTAACACTAGCCCTGATCCTAACACTAGCCCTGATCCTAACATACTGATCTAACACTAGCCCTGATCCTAACACTAGCCCTGATCCTAACACTAGCCCTGATCCTAACACTAGCCCTGATCCTAACACTAGCCCTGATCCTAACACTAGCCCTGATCCTAAACACCTAGCCCTGATCCTAACACTAGCCCTGATCCTAACACTAGCCCTGATCCTAACACTAGCCCACTGCTATTGTCATGAACAGCACCAACATCCCCCCCCCCCCCTCCTCACAGTGACCGGCTCCGGCTGGAGAGGGGGCGGGACTTATCACCAGCGGCTCCAGTCCTCACAGTGACCGGCTCCGGCTGGAGAGGGGGCGGGACCTATCACCAGCGGCTCCGGTCCTTACAGTGACCGGCTCCGGCTGGAGAGGGGGTGGGACCTATCACCAGCGGCTCCGGTCCTTACAGTGACCGGCTCCGGCTGGAGAGGGGGCGGGACCTATCACCAGCGGCTCCGGTCCTTACAGTGACCGGCTCCGGCTGGAGAGGGGGCGGGACCTATTACCAGCGGCTCCGGTTGGGCGCTATCGGCAGTGCTGCTGCGGCTCCTGGGGAGGGGTGGGTCAAGCTGTCAGCAGTGCAGTCGCTTCCCTCCACGGTCCTCACAGTGAGCGGCGGAACGTCCTGCTTGTAATCCCGAGTGTGACTCGGGATTACCGCTTCTGAAAGTGAAAGGTAACCCCGAGTCACGCTCGGGAATACCGCTAGCAAAATCGAATTACACGATTTTGAATAAAACGACAATCGTGGCCACAGCAGGGGGCGAATTAATCGAATTAATTCGATTAATCGCCCAGCCCTAGATCACACCCATCCTCAAAAAACCCTCCCTCGATCCCACAACTGTCTCCAACTACCGCCCTATATCTCTCCTCCCTTTTGCCTCTAAACTACTTGAACAGCATGTCCACTCTGAGCTGTCCTCTCACCTCTCCTCCTGCTCCCTCTTTGACCACCTGCAATCTGGTTTCCGACCCCTCCACTACACTGAAACAGCCTTGACCAAAGTCACAAATGACCTACTGACTGCCAAAAGCAAGAGCCACTAATCTGTTCTCCTCCTCCTCGACCTGTCAGCCGCCTTCGACACTGTTGACCACTCCCTTCTACTACAGATCCTGGAATCTCTTGGCATCACGGACCTTGCCCTCTCTTGGATCTCCTCATACTTAACGGACCGCACCTTCAGCATCACCCACTCACACACATCCTCCTCGCCCTACCCCCTATCTGTCAGGGTCCCCCAGGGCTCAGTTCTTGGACCATTACTGTTCTCAATCTACACTCTCGGCCTAGGGCAACTCATTGAGTCCCATGGCCACCAATATCACCTCTACGCCGACGACACCCAAATCTACCTGTCTGGTCCTGACATCGACTCCCTTCTATCCAAAATTCCACACTGCCTGTCCGCCATCTCATCCTTCTTCTCTGCTCGCTTCCTTAAGCTGAACATGGACAAAACCGAGTTCATAGTCTTCCCCCCAAGACGCTCCCCCTCACTACCTGACTCTCTCTCTCCAGTCCCCCATGCCAAGTGCCTCGGGGTTATCCTTGACTCTTCCCTCTCCTTCAAGGCCTACATCCAGGCCATCGCCACCTCCTGCCGACTCCAGCTCAAAAACATCTATAGGATCCACACTTTCCTTGACCACGACACTGCTAAAACCCTTATTCATGCTCTCATCATCTCCTGCCTCGATTACTGCAACCTCCTGCTCACAGGCCTCCCCAATACCTCCCTCGCACCTCTCCAATCTATCTTGAACACCGCTGCCCGCCTAATCCATCTGTTTCCCCGCTACTCCCCTGTCTCCTCCCTCTGCCAAGCCCTTCACTGGCTCCCTACTTCCCAGAGATCCCGGTTTAAAACATTAACCATGACATACAAAGCCATTCACAACCTGCCTCCTCCATACATCTCTGACATGGTCTCCCGATACCTACCCTCACGCAACCTGCGATCCTCCCAAGAGCTTCTCCTCTACTCCCCCCTCATCTCCTCTTCGCACAACCGCATACAGGATCTCTCCCGTGCTTCACCCAGACTCTGGAACTCACTGCCCCAACACATCAGACATTCTCCTACCCTGGGAACCTTCAAAAGAAGCCTGAAGACCCACCTGTTCCGCCAAGCCTACCACCTGCAATAAGACCCGGTCCACCACACCGCCTCATGACTGGAATTTCCCCCTCCCACTGTATCCCCACCCGCCCCTCATAGACTGTGAGCCTTTGTGGGCAGGATTTCTCCCCTCGTTTCTGTACAACTGAATTGTCAACATTTATTGTTACTTGTATTGTTACTTGTCCTAGTCTGCCCTTTTTAGCATGTAAAGCGCCATGGAATATAATGACGCTATATAAATAAATAATAATAATAATAATAAATAATAATGGGGTCTGACTGCATCCTGTCAAGTGCAGTATTGGTTTTGTATCTGGCCGTTGATGGTAAGGTGCATTCACACATCACATTTTTTTTATGGCCGCATTTTTCCCCCAGGAGGCACAGGAGGAAGTGATGTCACACGGGAAGGGGGAGGGAGGATGCAGAATTCTGTGTTCCTTTCCCCGTGTGACATGTTGGGGCTGCAGTTTTGCTTTCCCAGGCTATCTACATACACTGTGAAAGCAAAATAAAAGAGAGAAGAAAATGAATAAAAAAATAAATGCTCACCTGTCCGCCGGCTGTCCGGGACCCGAGGGGAAGAAGTCTGATGACTACCAGGACCTTAAAATGTGATTGGCTGGTAGCGATCAGCTGATGCATCACGTCATGTATCACCTGATAACTACTGGCCAATCACATTAAGGTCCTGACAGGCAGCGATCGGACGTCTTCTCCGGTCCCAGACAGGTCAGAATTTTTTTATTTTTTTTATTTTGCATACATTTTTTTCTCTTTTATTTTGCTTTCACAGTGTATGTAGATAGTGTATCTACATGCACTGAGAAAGCAAAACTGCAGCCCCGATATGTCACACGGGGAAAGGAACACAGGATTCTCCCTCCTCCTTGTGACATCACATCCTGCTTTTCCTCCTGCACCCGCGTTTATAGGAGCTGGAGTACAGCATTGTCTGAACAGCAAAAGTGAATTTCCATTCACTTTGCTGGGAAACGCAAATGTAGATCCACTTTTGTGGGAAAAGCGCGTGAGATATACGCATAGTGTGAACGCAGCCTTAGAGGAAGAAAGAATTCTGCATATGGCGCTTTGTCAGCCATTGTAAAACAAACACATAGCAGAACCTGTACAGATCTCATAAACATCAACAGGACCCCTCAAACTCCAATTGCATCAGTAGTGCAACAGATCTGTTTCGGGCATACCATGGATTGTGAACGTAGGCTTAAATTGCACTAGAACACAAGGTTCAGATCTCAACTCACCTTTTTGCCTGGTAATAATACCCACATGTTCTACAATGCAAGAAAACAATTTTGACATGAACTATAACATGCACTGTTTAACAGTCACACATTCGTGACCCACTGTGATTATCATGGCATGTCAAGACCTGAAACTCCCAGACAGTTAGTGAATAAGGTACCCTACCTGCATGGGTCTACTGTCAAAGTACAATGTACTAACTACCAGGGGTTTACTAATTACTGGATACTTAGGGGACAGACACACTTTCTGGAAATGTGCCGTTGAAGTACAGAAAGCAATCAGCACAGGTCCTGAATAGCCTGCAACTAATAGTCATACATTTAAAGGGGTTGTCCAGTCTAAATGTACAAGTCTGCAGTGACTATGTGACTGTAGACTCGTGAATCCTCACTTCACACACACTGCCCGAGCTGAGAACGGCGCTCACGTGGCCGCAAGTATGAGATATGAGCCAGAAAAATCTAATCGGATTTTGGCCTGGCGATGTACATTACATACTAGCAGCAATGTGAAGGCTATGCCCAGCAATGACACCAGCGAACATGGAGCGACTGCAGACTTGTCACTTTAGACCTGACAACTCTTAAGGTGAAATCTGTGTTTTTCTCCACACAATGATAAAATCATAGAAATATCTTCTATAGTTCAGTTACCGGTAATCTGCAGGAAAACATCATTAAAATGCTGCATGGTTGCCTTACCACGAGAAAGTGAACATATATCCTCCCGAGAGCCACGGTTTTCAGTCTTCAAGGTGATACACAGACAGGTTACAGTCACTGCTCACCATACTGTGAGTGACAGCTGTGATCATTCCCCTGCACTATGATTGACAGTTCACATTGCAACATTTCTGTGCACGGTGAGCTGTCAATTAAAGTACTGGCATGTGATTACAGCTGTCACTCACAGTATAGTAAGAAGTGCCTGTAATCTCTCTGTGCATGCCCCTATGACTCCTGGGAGGCTATAAATTCACTTGGCCATGCTTTCAGTAAGGCGGCCAGGCAGGATTTTAATGCCATTTACCTGCCGATTAACCCTTTATGCTGTCGTCTCTAAAACTTAACTGAACTGAGATCTCAATCTGCACATGCACTGCCTACACTACCATTTTATTGTAGACCAGCCTGGAAATAAATCTGAACATGCGCCATGCACAGCAATGATGGCACCTGCCCCAGACTTCAAACAGGGGGTCCGTCTCTGAAAAAAAATCAGTGACTGTCAAAAATAATTCCTCCACTTTCCTGTAACAGGCTGTGAAAAATCTGCCCAATGTCATCTGAGTGCTGTATGATTTTGTAGTGGACCCATAGACTTGCATCTCTGAGTTTGAACCGACACTTGGAACAAAATTAGACATGTCTCTGCAATTTTTCGTGAACCGTGAAACATCAGGGACACGTGAATGGCATAATAGACTATTAAAGGTAGCAGTAGAACAGATAGCATTTGTAAGAGAACTAATAACGTCTGAAGGATGCCTGAAAAACAAAAAAGCAGATTTCTTTACCAAAGGCATCAATTTAATCAGTATTACAGCACCACTACAATCATGACCTGTGCCTAAGCTTCACAGGAGTACCAACATGGCAGCCACAGGAGCCTTTAGTAAGGGGAACACTGCGGCTGCAGTTCAGCGTGAGCTAGGCTGAACTTCAGCACCAGGGAGCTGTCCCCTGTGAAGTGGTTCAGCACAATTTCATCAGGGGACAGCTTCCTAAGCTGCGCTCTGCAAAATCCGGCTACGAACAGGACCGGGTCTGTTTGTAAATCGGGTCCGGGGCTGTCAGGTTCACCCCGGACCTGATTGTGCCGTGGTGTGAAGCCGGCCTAACTCTGTCTCGCTAATTAAACTAAATGGGAGTATTTTCCACTAACAGAGGGCTCTACCGCTATGTGTACGGAGGCCCAGAAGTATATGCTACGCCCACATAATCCAAAAACACTGTGTCCTGGACGCAGTGTCTCCTCTCCTGTGGGAAGCCGGTGATTTTCGCGGGTGAACACAGCGGCCCTGTGCCCACAGTCAGTGTTAAGGGTGTAACGCCTTTTCCCTGCATTTACCCACCGAGATCACCTCCCACTCCGCGGCAATCGGCATTTAGCTGTCCACTACAAAATAACACGAGATTTCAAAAGCAGGCAGTTTCGTGCCCACGTTTCCATACGCTGTGGATCCGCTCGCCCATATAACTCAATGGCAGCGTTACACTACGTTAATGCTGCTCTATGGTGGACCCGTCCTAACAAAAACCGGATGCAAATGTGGACCTAGCCTAACAGAAAACAGCACTGACACGCTTAGTGGAGCATCTTGTGTATGAAAAGCAGCTTTATTGTTATTAGCTGAGCCCACTTTGTATCAGTTTGAAATGCAGATGTTTTCCGCTGCTGTAGTTATGTTAGGCTTTCACATCAGCGGTAGTTTGAAAATGCGGCAGCCGCTGTAAAAAAACCGCATCTGCCGCATAACGGCTGCACTTGTAAGTGCGGTTCCGGTAATTGCGGCCGCAAAAAAAAACGCCATTGACCGCAGTTTTTTCGCGGCCACAAATACCGGAACCGCACCTGCTGCACACTTACCGCAAGCCCCATAGACAATGCATTGGGCTTGCCGCAAGTGTGCCGCAAGTGCGGCCGTTATGCGGTAAATGCAGCAGATGCGGTTTTTACTGCGACTCCCGCATTTTCAAACTACCGCTGATGTGAAAGGGGCCTTAACTGGCGCAGTTTTTCCAGCAATGTGACTGCAACATGTGAACACATTCAGATATTTCCTTTAGGTGTCTGCTGCAGATTTCACATTTTCTATCTCAACGGCTTGTTTCACACCAACGTTTTTTTTAATTCCCCGAAATCCCTCGTACTTAACTGGATGCACCCACACGGGAGCAGACAGTTGCATCCGGTTGATTACCTGTTTAGGTTGAAGCAGGTGGAAAATGACATGCCCTCTAGGCGGCGTGTCATTTCAAACTTGATCCTGGGTATGTTGAGACCAAAAACCCAGATCTGGCATCCAGATCCAGCAGGTTCTGGATACCTCTGGATCCGGGTTCAATACAGTCCTACTGTATTGTTACACGCATTGCCCCAGATACGGGTGTTCTCGGTTTGGTTGAAAATCAATGGGGACGAAAACTGATGCGCTTGCATCCAGTTTCAGATGGATTCTCAAAGATACCAAAAAAAAAAAAAAAAAGGTAAGCACCTAAGGGTGCTCTCACACTTGCGTTTTTCTGCCCTCCTGCAGAATCCGGACTCTACCAGATGCATGCCGGATCTGATTTGTCTCTATTGACCTTCTATGGTGACTTCAGCACATACAGTTGTATCCGGTTTCTGCAGGAACCATTTTTTTGCCGACCTCCAAAAACAAAATGTGTAACATTTTTTTGGAGTCAGCAAAAAACAGCCACCAACCGGATTTGGAAGGATCCAGCATAAACTACCGTATATACTCGTGTATAAGCCGACCCGTGTATAAGCCGACCCCCCTACTTTTGCCCCCAAAAACTGGGAAAACGTATTGACTCGCGTATAAGCCGAGGGTGGACTCCAGCACAGGTATACAACCCCCAGCAGTGAGGTATACAGCAGCCTCCCCAGTGGTAGTATACAGCAGCAGCCCCAGAGGTATATACAGCCCCAGAGGTATATGCAGCCCCATATGCAGCTCCAGAGGTATATGCAGCCCTATATGCAGCCCCAGAGGTATATGCAGCCCTATATGCAGCCCCAGAGGTATATACAGCCCCAGAGGTATATGCAGCCCCATATGCAGCCCCAGAGGTATATGCAGCCCCATATGCAGCCCCAGAGGTATATGCAGCCCTATATGCAGCCCCAGAGGTATATGCAGCCCCAGAGGTATATGCAGCCCCAGAGGTATATGCAGCCCTATATGCAGCCCCAGAGGTATATGCAGCCCCAGAGGTATATGCAGCCCCAGAGGTATATGCAGCCCCAGAGGTATATGCAGCCCCAGAGGTATATGCAGCCCTATATGCAGCCCCAGAGGTATATGCAGCCCTATATGCAGCCCCAGAGGTATATACAGCCCTATATGCAGCCCCAGAGGTATATACAGCCCCAGAGGTATATGCAGCCCTATATGCAGCCCCAGAGGTATATGCAGCCCCATATTGTAGCCCCAGAGGTATATGCAGCCCTATATGCAGCCCCAGAGGTATATGCAGCCCTATATGCAGCCCCAGAGGTATATGCAGCCCCATATTGTAGCCCCAGAGGTATATGCAGCCCTATATGCAGCCCCAGAGGTATATGCAGCCCTATATGCAGCCCCAGAGGTATATACAGCCCCAGAGGTATATGCAGCCCCATATGCAGCCCCAGAGGTATATGCAGCCCTATAGGTATATACAGCCCCAGAGGTATATGCAGCCCCAGAGGTATATGCAGCCCCATATGCAGCCCCAGAGGTATATGCAGCCCCAGAGGTATATGCAGCCCTATATGCAGCCCCAGAGGTATATGCAGCCCTATATGCAGCCCCAGAGGTATATGCAGCCCCAGAGGTATATGCAGCCCCAGAGGTATATGCAGCCCCAGAGGTATATGCAGCCCCAGAGGTATATGCAGCCCCAGAGGTATATGCAGCCCCAGAGGTATATGCAGCCCTATATGCAGCCCCAGAGGTATATGCAGCCCCATATTGCAGCCCCAGAGGTATATGCAGCCCCAGAGGTATATGCAGCCCCAGAGGTATATGCAGCCCCAGAGGTATATGCAGCCCCATATGTATATACAGCAGCCGCAGCCCCAGGGCTGTATACAGCCGCAGCCCCAGGGCTGTATACAGGCCCCCCATCAAGTTCCAGGGCCCCCCCCCTTGCGCGCCAGCCTGTAAAGGAAAATCATACTTACCGGTGTCCAGTCGCGCTGTCCGCAGCTGCCGACATGACGATCCCCGGCTTCATTCAGCGTCTTCCCGCGACTTCCTGTGGTCGCGGGCAATGACGTCATTGCCCGCGACTACAGGAAATGCGGAAGACGCTGAATGGAGCCGGGGATCGTCATGTCGGCAGCTGCGGACAGCGCGACTGGACACCGGTAAGTATGATTTTCCTTTACAGGCTGGCGCGCAAGGGGGGGGGGGGGCCCTGGAACTTGATGGGGGGGCCTGTATACCTCCGGGGCTGCGGCTGTATTTTTTTTATTTTTTATATACCCGCGTATAAGCTGAGGGGGGACTTTTCAGCCCAAATTTTGGGCTGAAAAACTCGGCTTATACGCGAGTATATACGGTAAATGAAAATGAATGGGAGCTGGGTCCAGTTTTACTGAATCAGGCAGGTTTTGTCTACTGAACATGCAGGTTTCACTAGAAGGTAGAAAAGTAGACAGATATTTTGATAGAGTTTACCAGTCTCCCGCTGTTTGTTTCCAGGGCCACCCTTTAAGCTTCATGAATATTCACTGCACTGAACTGCAACGGCCAATCAGAGATGCTCACTCTCTATGACAGTGTCTGGGATTGGCTGTTGTACTCAGACTACGCCTCCAGCAGCCGCAGCAGGAATTGGCTTCTTCACTAGATGCGCCAATTCCTGGCACTTTACCTGGCTCTTCCTGGTGCCCTGGTATCGGGATGATAGAAGGGGTTAATTATTATTATTGTTTATTTATATAGCGCCATTAGGTTCCATGGCGCTTTACATGAGGATAAAGGAGACAAGAACAAGTATACTAAATCTAGGCGATCGGGACGTACTGGTACAGGAGGGGCAGGGACCCTGTCCACGAGGGCTCACAGTCTACGAGGGGCGGGTGGGGATACAGTAGGATGGGGGAATGTCAGGTATGGGGCGGTCGTCTAGGTCTCATGGCAGGTTGTAGGCTTGACGGAATAGGCAAGTCTTCAGGTGACACTTGAAGCTTCTCAGGGTTAATGACAGCTGATGATTGACAGCTTGTCAGTAAGACCTGGATTGGTAATATCAGGTATCTTCTGATACCCGCCCATTACCAATCCAGTAGTTAAAGAGTTAACACACACACACACACACACATTTCTTTATTAGAAATAAAACAAACCGACAACCCTCATTTACCCATTTATTAAAAGTCCCAGCAACATGCCCTCCGATAATCCACGATGTCTCACAAAGAACACTAATCTCGGCTGCATCGAAAGTCACGATGAAGGATGAAGCATCCTATCAGCGTGATTTCAGAGGACACAATGACGGCACCCAGAGCTCCGGCTCTGTCTGTGGTCAGTTGACGTTAGCCAAAGCTGTTGGTGCAGTCATTGTGTCCTCAAAAATAGTGCCGATAGGATGCTTCATCCTTCAGCGCAACTTCTGCTGTAGCAGAGATAAGAGTTCTTCGTGGGACCTTGTGGATTATCGTTGAAGGGCATGTTGTTGGGACTTTTAATAAATAGGTAAATGAGGGTTGTCAGTGTATTTTATTTCTAATAAAGGAATTTTCTGTGTATGTGTGTGCTTGTTTATTAACTATTCACTTACCAGATTGGTAATGAAAACACCTGACTTTACCAATCCAAGGCTTAAAGAGGACCAACCAGCAGATTTTAGGTCTATAAAGTGAGGCCACTACCTTACAAGCTCTGGGAAACAGAGCAATCATATCTTTACTTCAATGATTACACGTATGATTGCTGAGATAAATGTTATAGAAGTCCTTAGAAAGTGTGAAGCAGGAGGACAAAGTGTGCAGCACATTAGCATAAGAGAGGATGTGTTTCTTTGTATCACTGCCCTGTTTTCTCTAAGCCAAACCCTCCCCTCTCCCTCTCTTACTCCCTCCATCTCCCCCTGCTTGACTGTGATCTCACAAACAGTAGAAGCCCCCGACCCCTCCAGTCTCTGCATCCTGATCTGTCTTTGCTCACAGATCTGGACAGATCTCACTATTGTCATTACAGATGACAGATCAGAGATGGGGATCTGTCTATGCAGCATGCTGGGGGTTGCAGTGTCTATGGATATGCAGAGAGTGTGATGAGTATGCTGGGAGTTGTAGTGTCTTTGGATGTGCAGATTCTGAGCCTGTGACACTACAATTCCCAGCATGCTCCATCACAAAGTCTGCAGATCCACAGTCACTACAACCCCAAACATGCTCCATCACACAATCTGCACATCCAGAGACACTACAACTTCCAGCATGCTCCATAGACAGATCCCCATCTGTAATCTGTCATCTGAGATGAAAATAGTGGGGATCTGTCCACATCTGTGAAAGGAGACAAATCAGGATGCAGAGACTGAAGGGGGTGGGGGCTGCTCCTGCTTGCGACGATCACAAGGAGGGAGATGGAGGGAGAGAGGGAGTGTCTGGCTGAGAGAAAACAGGGCAGTAATACAAAGAAACCCAGCCTCTCTTATGCTAATGTGCTTCACACTCCGTCACCCTGCTGCGCACTTTCTAAGGACTTCTATAACATTCATTTCAGCAATCATACATGTAATCATTGAAGTAAAGGTGTGATTGCACTCAGTATTCCAGAGCCTGTAAGGCACTGGCTTCACTTTATAGACCTGAAACCTGCTGGTTGGTCCTCTTTAAGGACAAGCTGTCAATCATCAAATGTCATTAACCCCTTCTATCAACCCAATGTCATTGCACCAGGGCATCAGGAAGAGCCAGGCAAAGCACCAATTTCTAGGTTGGCTGTGGGCTGCTATTCTACAGCGTGGGTGGCCCAGTAATTATAGGTCCCACCATGCTGAGAATATCAGCCCTCAGCTACCTAGTTTTACCTTGGCTGGCAATTAACAATAGGGCGAAGACCACACTTTTTTTTTTAATTAGTATTTCGTTTAATAATTAAAAATTCAGGGGAACCATTTTTTTTTTTTTAACAGTCAAGGGAAAAAACTAATAGATCTGTAGGACAAAGTGGCGTTGTGTCCGCGCTGTCGTCAAAAGGATCACCAGAGACAAGAGTGAATCTCGGCTAAATTGTGTCTTTATTCTTCCGACTCGTTTCGGAGCCTTTACCGTCCCTGAGGAAGGAGCCAGGTGAAGGCTCCGAAACGTGTCGTAAGAATAAAGTCACAATTCAGCCCAGATTCTCTCTTGTCTCTGGTGATCCTTTTGACGGCAGCGCGGACACAACGGCACTTTGTCCTACAGATCTACAGGTTCTTCACTGCAGTTATCCGTGGAGGTGCGGTCCTTGCAGCAGCTGTCTTTTTCAAGCGACTATCTCGATTTCTGGCTATCATACTGGTTGTGGGTGACACAACCAGACCAGGTGAGCAGTTTTCACTCACACATTCATGTACCTCTTAATCTGGAGATAAGACCCTATTGCACATTTTCTCACTTTCACAGAAGGAAAAAACTAGGTAGCTGAGGGTGGCAGCCCGCAGTTGTCTGCTTTATCTGTGCGGAGAATGAAAAATACACCAAAGCCCTACCCATTATTTATTTATTTTACACACCATGATGGCAGGTTGGTTGCCATATATAAATGTATATGGCAACCAAGCACAGACACCAGTACAGATTGTGGGGGTGCAGTCTGAATGCTACAGCTAATCACAGACGCTCTCATTGAGAGTGAGCATCTGTGAGTTTGCAGTTCACTGCAGTGAATATTCTTAAAGCTTAATGGGCGGCCCCAGAAGCAAGCAATGGGAGACAAGCTGTATCTACACGTCTATCTGTCTGCGTTCAGCTGATGCGATTACCATGGTAATCGGGTCAGCTGAAGGACATTCAGATCCAGCATAACACCAATGCAGTATCATCCAGTGTCACAAAAAAATGGATTCTACCAGAGCACTTTCCACAGTATCACGCAAGTCTGAAACTATCCTAAAACAAATTTCAAGCTGAAGCGACATGTACACGATTCACCCTGTGTGAATTCTGCCTTTGGACCAGCTGCGGGGCTCATGACCCAAATCAACAGCATTATGAGGCTATCAAGTTCAGGTCAGGAGATTGTGACAAACAGATGTGCGAGTCCAGATTTGGGCAACATGCACACACCATGTGACACATCCTTGAGCTGTCATTTCACTACTGGCCCATAGAGGTTCATTGATCAAGAAACACATCAGTTCTAAAAATGTATCTGTTTCTCTGATCCGTGACACTCGGAACAGGTCTTCATGCCGTGTAACGGTACCTTACTTCGCAACAATGTCGGCGGCGATCTCTTGGGCGTGCCCTATTTTTTGGCACCATTCCAACATTGCTGGTGAGCTGTCACATGTGTAGATATCGTGAACAACTCACCAACGATGTTGTGAGCAGGGATCGGTCGCAAACCCTGCAAACGATCCCTGCTCATTGCTGTGAATGGGCGAAGTCGTCCATGACATAGTTATCGCGGTGTCACACAGAACCATGCAGCAGGTTGGTTAAGTTGAAGTTGTCAGGTTTTTGAACATGTTCATAAACTTGTCAACTTCAACTTGACTAATTATCGCAGTTGAATCGTTCGGTTACACGCAACAACGCACTAACGATGTCGTTTCAACATAGTTGAACACGTCACTTTTGAACGATGTTGAGCCGTGTACCGGACCTTTACTCTCACCGTTTTTTTGTGGATCAGACTTGAGAGTTTTCCACGAAACAAAGTTAATTTTAATCAATAAATCTTGGAATAATAATAATTTGTTTAAATAAATTTCCCTGTGCTGAGATAATCTTCTGTCCCTGCTATGTACTGTGTAATGGCCGTGTCTGACCATACCATATCTCCTGTGCTGAGATAATCTTATATATGGGTCCCTGCTATGTACTGTGTAATGGATGTGTCTGACCATACAGGGATATGGCCTGATCATATCACATCAACTGGACAGGGGAGGAAGTAAGAAAGTGTACAGACATTACAGCACATGATCACAGCTGATTCTTTTTGTGAGGTAAAACATTTCCCTGCCTGTTTTAAAAATATGGGTTACCTCAAAGAATAATTTGTTATCCCATGCTGTAAGTCTGTATACTCTTACGTTCTCCCCTGCCCAAGAGCTGTGGGTATGATAAGACCATGTCCCTGGAAGGTCAGACACATCCATTACACAGACATTTTTTTAAACACACCCAATTGTGTAAATTATTATTATTTCAAGATCTATAGAATATAATGAACTTTCGGTCATGGGAAAACAACTTTAATGTCTTTGGTGATCTGTAAAACACAGATGAAACAAAGAAGAGATACTTTATACTTTAGAGCTCCATCCTAGTTTTATCTGATACATTGTTAACAGTCTACCTACTTTAGTGGAAGGAAAATGGAAACAACTAGAATGACACCTGTAGAAAACTAAAAAAAAAAAAAAATGGTGAGGATAGTAACACTGACTTGGATGTGTGAATGTGTTCTTGGCCTTGCTCACACGTCCAGCATTCACTGTGTGAGTCTGGTCGGCAATATCTGGGGCAGCAGCAGGTCTCTTAACCCAAGTCCACAACCTCATATGCTTGTTGAGTTTGGGTCAGAAGATGTCAGGGGGACGCGGGCCCCGGCCGTACACTGAACGTCGGGGGACGCGGGCCCCGGCCGTACACTGAACGTCGGGGGACGCCGGCCCCGGCCGTACACTGAACGTCGGGGGACGCCGGCCCCGGCCGTACACTGAACGTCGGGGGACGCCGGCCCCGGCCGTACACTGAACGTCGGGGGACGCCGGCCCCGCGTACACTGAACGTCGGGGGACGCCGGCCCCGGACGTACACTGAACGTCGGGGGACGCCGGCCCCGGCCGTACACTGAACGTCGGGGGACGCCGGCCCCGGCCGTACACTGAACGTCGGGGGACGCCGGCCCCGGCCGTACACTGAACGTCGGGGGACGCCGGCCCCAGACGTACACTGAACGTCGGGGGAACGACCGCGTCGGGACGCCGGCCGGTACAGTGAACGTTGGGGGAGCGCGGCCCGGCCGTACAGTGTGCATCTAGTGAACAATTTTAAACGATATTTAATGCAGTTACAGCAGAAAGTAATACAGTTAAAAGACTTGCTCTGACGCTGCGTGTACATCTAATAACAAACGTAGAGAAATTATTCCCATTCAGAAAGGGAAATCGAGCATCATATATCCTCTGCAATGCCCGTGAAAAAAAAATATACAAAAAATGGTCACAAAACCCTCATCATCCCCTGATATTGGGCACCTGTTATTGCGATGCCCAGACACCAACCTGTCAAATTATAAATAATAGGAGATACCCCTGACTACTATGGAGGGTGACAGATGAGTGCCAACTTCTGACATGAGCAATCCTGCGCCAATGTAGGTGTCCCTATGAACCCTATAGACAGTGGGCAGCAGAGGGGGTACACTGGTATACCAGCAGGTAGGTCCAGGTAATATGAGGGTCGTGTCCTGCAGACATGGCTGTCAGCCTCCCTGCCCCCACACCTGCACAGGTGACAGCCTCTTGTCATGGAGGTGACACAGGCACCAGCTGCCATGCTGGGCACCACACTCGGGCACTCACCTCCAGCAGATGATGTTGGTGACAGGCTGCCCCTTCCTGCCAGGCCTCTGCAGCAGGGGGCAAAAAGGGGCACAACAAAGAGCAATAAAGCCTTTATGGCTTCCCTCTCATTCTTGTTATTGTTGTGTTTGCTGTGTTGTGATGTCCTGGCAGCAGCAGCAGCCCCTCCTCACACGGTTCCTCTAGGCTGGCACCGGGGGCCCCGTGTGTGGCTGCATAGGACAGCCGTGCAGTGCCCTCCGGCCCTGTGTGCCCCCTGCGGGTCCGCTCGCTCAGCAGACAGGGGCAGGTAGTGCAGCTGCTGGCTCAGGCCTGTGCTCCAGATTTCCCAGCTCCCCCTGCCTCTCTTCTTAGTGGCTGTTTTCCTTCCCTGGGTTCCAGAGCCAGATCATGGAGTTTCCTGTTGCGCATGCGCGCAGAGGAGCAAGGGGCAGCCCTGGGGATTCCATGCCCACAATACACAGCCCGCACTACGGAAGCCGGGAGGGGCGCCGCGGCCGCCATTTTGGTTGTGGGCAAATAAATACGTAGCGCTTTATTTTCTAAGCTTCTATGCCACCAGCGTCGGAGGGGTTAATGCCTTGTCGTGACTCGCCATTATCACTAGTTTATGTATATTTAGTAATAGTAATAATTAGCTATGTGGCCCGTTCACTGTCTGCACAAAATGGCTGGTGACAGGACGGGATCTGTGACATAAACAAATATCACAGGGGGGAGTGACAGGCGGGAGAGCAGGCCATGCCCCTGACAGGAGGAGAGAGATACCAGGCAGTGCTCCTGATAGGGGGAGAGAGAGCAGACCGTGCTCCTGACAGGGGAGAGCAGGCCGTGCCCCTGACATAGGGAGAGAGCAGGCCGTGCCCCTGACATGGAGAGAGAGCAGTCCGTGCCCCTGACATGAGGAGAAAGAGCAGTCGCCTGACAGGTAGGCACGCCTGACATAGGGAGAGAGCAGGCCGTGCCCCTGACATGGAGAGAGACCAGGCCGTGCCCCTGACATAGGGAGAGAGCAGGCCGTTCCCCCGACATGGGGAGAGAGCAGTCCGTGCCCCTGACATGGATAGAAAGAGCAGGTCGTGCCCCTGACATAGGGAGAGAGCAGGCCGTGCCCCTGACATGGGGAGAGAGCAGTCGTGCCCCTGACATGGAGAAAGAGCAGGTCGTGCCCCTGAAATAGGGAGAGAGCAGGCCGTTGCCCCTGACATAGGGAGAGAGCAGCCGTGCCCCTGACATGGGGAGAGAGCAGTCCGTGCCCCTGACATGAGGAGAAAGAGCAGCGTGCCCCTGACATAGGGAGAGAGCAGTCCGTGCCCCTGACATGGGAGAGAGCAGGCAGTGCCCCTGAATGGGAGAGAGACAGGCCGTGCCCCTGACATAGGGAGAGAGCAGGCCGTTCCCCTGACATGGGGAGAGAGCAGTCCGTGCCCCTGACATGGATAGAAAGAGCAGGTCGTGCCCCTGACATAGGGAGAGAGCAGGCCGTGCCCCTGACATGGGGAGAGAGCAGTGTTCCCCGACATGGAGAGAGACCAGGCCGTGCCCCTGACATAGGGAGAGAGCAGGCCGTTCCCCCGACATGGGGAGAGAGCAGTCCGTGCCCCTGACATGGATAGAAAGAGCAGGTCGTGCCCCTGACATAGGGAGAGAGCAGGCCGTGCCCCTGACATGGGGAGAGAGCAGTCTGTGCCCCTGACATGGGAGAAGAGCAGGTCGTGCCCCTGAAATGGGGAGAGAGCAGGCCGTGCCCCTGACATAGGGAGAGAGCAGCCGTGCCCCTGACATGGGGAGAGAGCAGTCCGTGCCCCTGACATGAGGAGAAGAGCAGGTCGTGCCCCTGACATGGGAGAGAGCAGGCCGTGCCCCTGACATAGGGAGAGAGCAGGCCGTGCCCCTGACATGGGGAGAGAGCAGGCCGTGCCCCTGACATAGGGAGAGAGCAGGCCGTGCCCCTGACATGGGGAGAGAGAGCAGTCCGTGCCCCTGACATGGGAAAAAGAGCAGTCGTGCCCCTGACATGGGAGAGAGCAGCACCGTGCCCCTGACATGGGGAGAGAGCAGGCCGTGCCCCTGACATGGGGAGAGAGCAGGCCGTGCCCATGACATGGGGAGAGAGCAGGCCGTGCCCCTGACATGGGGAGAGAGCAGGCCGTGCCCCTGACATAGGGAGAGAGCAGCCGTGCCCATGACATGGGGAGAGAGCAGGCCGTGCCCCTGACATGGGGAGAGAGCAGGCCTGTGCCCCTGACATGGGGAGAGAGCAGGCTGTGCCCTGACATGGGGAGAGAGCAGGCCGTGCCCCTGACATGGGGAGAGAGCAGGCCGTGCCCCTGACATGGGGAGAGAGCAGGCTGTGCCCTTGACATGGGGAGGAGCAGGCTGTGCCCCTGACATGGGGAGAAGAGCAGGTCGTGCCCCTGACATGGGGAGAGCAGGCTGTGCCCCTGACATGGGGAGAGAGCAGGCCGTGCCCCTGACATGGGAGAGAGCAGGCTGTGCCCCTGACATGGGGAGAGAGCAGGCGTGCCCTGACATGGGGAGATGTTGACATGAGAAGCGTGGCCCCTGACATGGGGAGAGAGCAGGCGTGCCCCTGACATGGGGAGAGAGCAGGCCTGTCCCTGACATGGGGAGAGCAGGCTGTGCCCTGACAGGGGAGAAAGCCTGCCCCTGACATGGAGAGAATAGGCTGTGCCCCTGATATGGGAGAGCAGGCCATGCCCCTGACGGGTGAGAGAGCAAACCGTGCCCCTGACAGGGGGAGGGAGAGCAGGCTATGCCCCTGACATGGTGAGAGAGCAGGCCGTGCCCCTGACATGGGGAGAAAGAGCAGGCCATGCCCCTGACATGGGGAGAGATCAGGCCGTGTCCCTGACATGAGGGGAGAGCAATTGAGAAGAATAAGCTTGGCTCACGGTTAGTAAAGGTGCCAAAGGGGAAAAAAACAAACTTAGTAAAGAGATAACCCCGGCACTCAAACAAATGAGGACAAATGTCAGTTTGCAATCCACTCAGTTTATTGTGACAACCGTGACAAAATTATGTAGATCAGTCATTCAACTCTAAACGTTTTCAGTTCTGTTGAGCTTTCATCAGACAGACTGTCCCTTTACATATATTTACATGTAGAAAGAAACACAAAGTATAAATATAAATAGTAGTCATATATATCAAGAATTTAGAAATCACAACCAGGTCAATGCATAATGATTATTATAACGAGAAATTTGAAATTTCAATGCACCGCTTAATACATTAATACAGGCACTTTATTCCAGCATTGAGAGTAAGGCATATGACATGTTTATTACCTCATAACATGTCACTATGGATTAAAGGCGAAGGTGATTTGATGACACCTAATCTAGAAAACATATAAGGGAAAATCAAGGAAAATAATAATGATGATAAGGATCCACGTACATAATTGATGTGCGTGTCCGTATACATTATTATTATTATTATCTAATATATAAAGCTGAATGTATGTGTATGTATGTGTGTGTGTATATCCAGGATTGGCATCTACACCGTCGCAACTACAGCCGCAAAATTTTGCACAGTCACACGTCTGGACCCCGGGAGCGTCATAGGCTATGTTGTGAGGCGAAATTTTAACCCTGCGCGTTCCAGTTCACCAAACAATTTTGCCCCTATCTACATAATGGGGAAAAAGTGAATGGAAAAGTGTGGGAGGAAAATCGACAGCTGTCAGCTATAGAGACAAAACTTTGCACAGTCACACGTCTGGACCCCGGGAGTGTCATAGGCTATGTTGTGAGGCGAAATTTTAACTCCGCGCATTCCAATTCACCAAACAATTTTGCCCCTATCTACATAATGGGGAAAAAGTGTCAGTTAACAGTTGACAGTTGTGAATGAGAGGAGCTTAATGATAGCACCAAAGACTAACAGCACATACCAGCATATAGTCACTAAGGTGGGGCCCCAACATGAGATATTCACCACACACGGGGACATGTATACACACCACACGCACAAAAAGAGTAACAGCAAGTATATAGTCGCTAAAGTGCAGCCCCAACATTGGATACTCACCACGCACCCGAACAAACACACACACACCACAAAGAGACACACACAACACAGAGACACACAAACCCCCAAGGGGACACACACACTCTATAGCGACACATGCACTCACCCCACAGGGACACACACACCACAAAGAGACACACATAACAAAGACACACACACCACACAGACCCCCCCCCCCCCACTGGGACACACACACATAGCCACCCTATAGGGACACATGCACTCACCCCACAGGGACACACACAGCACAAAGAGACACACACACACCACACAGACCCCCCCCCCCCACAGGGACACACACACATACACACCTTATAGGGACACATGCACTCACCCCTCAGGGACACACACACACCACAAAGAGACACACACAACACAGACACACAGATTCCCCCCCCAGGGACACACACACATACACACCCTATAGGGACACATGCACTCACCCCACAGGGACACACACCACAAAGAGACACACACAACAGAGACACACACCACACAGACCCCCCCCACAGGGACACACACATACACACCCCAGGGACACACACACCACACAGACAGACACAGATGTGCACAAATCACCTCACACAACTCGCCTCATACGTGTGCTATCTTTATTTTCCAAACATAAACATCTGATTAAAAACAGCCAATGTGCAACACATGTGCCATATAGGGAATTAAGGCAGATGTCCGTCACATGAGCTGTCTATTATGTGTATGTGTGAGGTTACATATACTGCCCGGCCAGGGGGAGGGTTTACTGTTGGCTGGAGATTTATTAGGCTGCCTATAGCAATCAATCACAGCTCAGCTTCTATTTTCCTACAGGTTATTAATATGACATATTCAAATTCTATTTTGTTATAGCTAACAGCAGTTATTTTATTAACCCGGGCGTAGCCGGGTACTACAGCTAGTTTATATAGCGCCATTAGGTTCCATGGCGCTTTACATGAGGATAAGGGAGACAAGAACAAGTACACTAAATCTAGGCGATCAGGACGTACAGGTACAGGAGGGGTATACATGTCAGTATATAGGAAGAGAGCAGGCCGTGCCCCTGACATGGGGAGAGCAGGCCGTGCCCCTGACATGGAGATAGAGAGCAGGCCGTGCCCTTGATGTGGAGAGAGCAGGCCATGCCCCTGACATGGGGGTAGAGAGCAGGCCATGCCCCTGACATGGGGAAAGCAGGCCATGCCCCTGACATGGGGGTAGAGAGCAGGCCATACCCCTGACATGGGGAGAACAGAGCAGGCCGTGCCACTGAAATGGAGAGAGCGGGCTGTGTCCCTGACATGGGGAGAGAGCAGGCTGTGTCCCTGACATGGGAGAGCAGGATGTGCCCTGACATGGGGAAGCAGGCCATGCCCCTGACATGTAGAGAGAGAGCAGACCATGCCCTGACATGGGGAAGCAGGCCATGCCCCTGACATGGAGAGAGAGCGCAGGCCGTGCCTCTGACATGGGGAGAGAGCAGGCCGTGCCCAACATCAAGAGAGAGCAGATTATGCCCTTTACATGGAGAGAGCAGGCCATGCCCCTGACATGGGGAGAAAGAGCAGGCCATGCCCCTGACATGGGGAGAGCAGAGCAGGCTGTGTCCCTGACATGGGGAGAGTGTAGGCGGTGCCCCTGTCATGGGAGAGCAGGACGTGCCCTGACATGGGGAAGCAGGCCATGCCCCTGACATAGGGAGAGCAGGCCGTGCCCCTGACGTGGAGAGAGTGGGCTGCGCCGCTGACATAGAGAGAGTGGGCCATGCCTCTGACTTGGTGAGAGCAGGCCGTGACATATCTTTCAGGTTGCGGGGCTGAGTTACAGCTCCCTCAAAAGATTTTCTATTAGGGTCAGGTCTGGAGACTGGCTAGGTCACTCCAGGACCTTGAAATGCTTCTTACGGAGCCACTCCTTAGTTGCCATGGCTGTCTGACTGTATGTTTCAGGTCATTGTCATGCTGGAAGACCCAGCCTTGACCCATCTTCAATGCTTTTACTGAGTGAAGGCAGTTGTTCACAAAATCTCATAAAACTTGACCATATCCATCCTCCCTTCAATGCGTGGCAGTTGTCCTGTCCCTTTTGCAGAAAAGCACACCCAAAGGATGATGTTTCCACAGACATGCTTCACTGGTGAGACCGTATTCTTGGCGGTTGTACTAATTCTTCCTAAAAAACAGACCGACTGGACTTGAATCCAAAATTTCTATTTTAGTCTCATCTGACTACATGGCCTTCTCTCATGCCTCCTCTGGATCATCTAGATGGTAATTGGTCTTCAAACAGGCCTGGAAATGTGCTGCCATGAGCAGGGGGACCTTAAGTGCCCTGCAGGATTTTAATCCTTGACGGTGTAGTGTGTTACGAACAGTAATCTTTGATACTGTGGTCCCAGCTCTTTTCAGGTCATTGACCGGGTTCTCCCATGTAGTGCCTCACCTTTCCTCACAATCATCATTACCCCACATGGTGAGATCTTGCATGGAACCCCGGAACAAGAAAGACTGAGTCATCTTGTGTTTCTTCCATTTTCTAATAATTGCACACACAGTTGTTGCCTTCTCACTAAGCTGCTTGCATATTGACCTGTAGCCCATCCCAGCCTTGTTAATGTCTACAATTTTATCCCTGGTGTCCTTAGGCTGGCTTCACATTAGCGTTTGTGTCTGCATGCTGATCGCATGCAGACACAAACGCAGTGTAAAGCAGGGCCATTTTGATGTGTCCGCAGCGGAGAATGTCCGCCTGCGGACACATCACTGTGCAGCCCGGCAGCCAATCAGCGGTGTCCGGGGGCGGAGATCAGCACCGGAGATCTCCTCCTCCCGGCCGCCGGTAAGCTCCGGGACATGTCGGCGGGGAGAAACAGCTGATTTGACAGCTGTTTGAATCTTCCCGCGCCGACACCGAGAGGAGATGTCGGCGCGGGAAGATTCAAACAGCTGTCACATCAGCTGTTTCTCCCCACCGACATCGCTAGCAGATTATCGGCGGCGGGGAGGAAGAGATCAGCAGAGGCTGAGCTGATCTCCCGGTGGCCGTCGGTGATCTCCTGTGACATCACCGCCGGCCACTGGGAGATTTTTCAATGGGTCTGCAGCGTTCTCCTGCGCTGTCAAGCGCAGAACACTGCAAACCCATTGAAGCCAATGCATTTTTTGTGCGCTTGGGGACGCTTGCTGATTTTCCAAGGTCCCCAAGTGCACAAAAAAACCCAACATGCTGCGCCCCGGGTGCGGACGCTGGACACCGGAAGGAGCAGATATCGTCCGCATCCGCACTCGAACGCAGCAAACGCAGGCACCATGCGTTCCTATGTTAAACATAGGAACGCAGTGCGCATGCGTTTGACTGCGTATGGGAACGCAGCAATACGCTGCCTTCCCATACACAAATGTGAAGGCAGCCTTAGACAGCTCTTTTGGTGTTGGCCATGGTAAAGAGGTTGGAGTGTGATTGATTGAGAGTGTAGATAGGTGTCTGTTATACAGGAAATAAATTAAAACTGGTGCAAATAATACAGGTAATGAGTGCAAAGTAGGAGGGTTCCTTGAATAAATCTAACAGGTCTGTGAGAGCCAAAATCCTTACTGATTGGTAGGTAATCAAATATTTTTTTCATGCAATAAAATGCAATTTAATTATTTAAAAAACATACAATGAGATTTTCTGGATATTTTTTTAGATTCTGTCTCCCACAGTTAAAGTGCATCTACAATAAAAATTACAGACCTCTTTGTTCTTTGTAGGTGGGAAAACTTGCAAATTCGGCAGTGTATCGAATGCTTATTTTCCATCATCGCCATGACAGCACCACCTGAGAGATAGGTTATGCCCATCCAGGACAGGAAACCCCTGAAATAAAAAGGTCGACACCTCCTCTCTGCCTCAGTTTGGTTTCCTGTCCTGGAGAGGAAACCTCTGAAATGCTGCATGAAATGGATTTTTGTTCCCTGGACCTGACCTAGTGGATGAAAAAGCGGCCTTGGACTCTGGTCCAGATACACCTCCCCACGGTACCCCCTTGCGGTGGCGAGCACGGGGCCTGGAAGGGGACCAGAGGTGGTTTAACCTCGGCCCCAGCGTTGCCTGTGTGCCCAGGTGAAGCTCGGCAGTCCTGAAGTTGAAATTCGCTATCCCAGGATCTTCCGGGTGCGGCGCCGGAAACCCGGAAGTGACATCAGCAGCCCATGCACAGTGGCTTCCAAGATGGTGGCGCCCAGTTTTCCCTTATTCTGGAGGCTGTATAGAGGCCAGCAGAGTGGCTGTTCGGTGTCCTGCACTCCCAGGTATGATGGCAGACAAGCAGGACTCCCTGCATGAAGTGCAGGATAGATTTTCCGACACAGCTTCTTGTCCCCATTCTGGGGGGGGGGGGGATGGTGTTCCAAGTCCTGGGATTCCAGAGGGTGACCCCAGACTGCATCCGAAGCCGGTATTACAACTTTCCACAGGGTGAGTACTGTGGGAAAAAGATGCCTCTGATTGGGTCCTTGTTTTAATGTTTTTTCAGGATACAAAAAAGAAAACCTGTAAAAAGAAGCATAAAGAATGTGGGGTCTGTAAGGAGCCCCTTCCAGGTGATTATACTAAGAGTCTCTGCACCTTCTGTACCGATAGAACAGTGAGGAAGGCTGTTCACAGCTTAGCTTCTGGTCTTAAGGAGCTAGTCCGAGAAGAATTTAGATCCCTCAGGAAAGAAGACAAGAGATGTAAAAGACATTACTCCTCCTCATAACAGGAGTCTCCAGCTAAGACCTACAAAGTTTCCTGTGACTCTAGTTCAGCTTCTTCTTCATCTTCTGACTCTTCCTCATCTGACAGTAGTTCAGAGGGCAGACCCTGTTTCCCTAAGGATGAGATCAGCCACCTTGTAAAGTCGGTTAGGTCCACAATGGGGTTGGTTGAGTCTAATGATCCCAAGTCAGTGGAAGACCTCATATTTGGGGATCTGGCTGTGGCGCCCTGCTCACACAGGTAACCATAGACTCACCTACAGCATGGATGGGTTTCCACAGGGAATACACAGACACAAACAACACCTTCCACCCCAGCACAGTAGGGGGAGCTCAACTTGCTGCCCTTAGGCAAGATCCCCTATAAATACTGGTGCTGGGGGCAGACTTAGTTGGAGTGTGCAGACGCTACATGCGCTGTGAAGACGTACTGGTGGTCGGTGCCGCGTTAGGCCCGAGCTAGTGACCCTGAAAAGCCTTCGAAGTAGTCCTGCAGGGCCCAAGAGTGGGGTCGGAAGGCGAAGAGAAAAGAGAGAACAGAGTGGGAACCGAGGAGCCAGTGTTAGGTTCACCCAAACAGTACCCCGGACACCGGAATCTGAGTGCACCTGGCCCAGTAGAGAATACCGGTCTATCGTGGAGACTTCAGTCTCCCGGGCATCTGCGCAGTCACTATCCAGGGAGCCAGGCACCACGGAGAGAGGAATAGCAGTAGTCCATCAAGGGTTTTCTGATGACAGCACAGGTGGCAAGAGAGCAGAGGAGGCCAGCCAAGTTGCACACGGGGCAGGGGCTTCACACACACGGGAAAAGGGACAAGGAGGCCTTATACCCACTCACTGTGGAGACCCAGAAGTGCATCCTGAACACCTGACAGTGCCCTGGACATTTACCTGCAATTCCACCATTAAAAGGTAAAGAAACAACCAATGGTGTGTGTGTCGTTTCCTTACCCGCACCCCTGCCACCCACAGAGACTGCCGTTATTGATGGATCCAAGATGGCCGCCGACTGAGCAGGATGTGCTTCAGAGAGCTCTGCAGATCTGCTCTGAATCTGAGGCATCCAACCCCTAAAAGCCCCTAAAACTACTTGACCCACACCGAGGGACTTACACCAGACGTTACTGCCTGCGGAGACCCCGATATTTCGGGGCACAAGACATAGGAGACACCCGTGGGAGAAGGCTACACTATCCTCCCCCCCTGCACGAGGAGTCTGCCTGTACACAAGGCCGGAGGCAGAGCAGCGGTGATTTACCCTCCCCACCAGGAGACCCAGACGCTGGAGACCCCGCTGCGGACCCCACACTTTGAGGACGGACCCAGGGAGAGGCAAAGGAGAGGAGCCGCGCACAGGAGCAGCGCTTCCCGCCGTTCGCCGACCGCCATTGAAAGTAAGGGACCGTGTCCAAAAACCACCTACTGCTGCCAGCCCCGTCCCTCATGAGTTGAGGAGTCGGACGGAGACAGCGCTCGACCTCAGTGGCTGACGGGAGAGAGCGGGAAGCCGGCAGACAAGCGCACGGACCCGGCCTCCCATCGCGGTGGGTGAAGCCCCTGTCCCTGACACCACCGGGGCGAAGGAGAGACTGAGAAGGAAGCCGCAGGGGAAACTGGCGGATCTGCTACCCGAGGTGAGAGGAGGGAAACGCGGTCTGGTGGAGTGACACAGGGGGAAGGAAGGGAGAAAGCAGGGACGGAAAAGTGCCGCAGCAAACTGATAAAGATCCCTGTACTGTGACACCTGGGGACTCGATCTACTCCTTCCCCCCTCCCCAGCAGTAACACTCAGTGTAACTTATCCTTTACACACACCATCACCACTCTGATAAAGCTCAGGGGACGCTATGCTGTAAGGAGCATTGTTTCTACCACTATCCTATAATAATCCACCTCATATCTACACATAGGAGAATACTGAGTGCTGGATTAACCCTCTCACTACCCTGGCCCTGCACAAAGACTCATACCACCATTTGCCAGCAGAGGGCACCACAGATCTATCCTGAAGTTCTCACTATATCAACCCAACAAGGATTTCTTCAGAATTCAAGGTGTTATATATTAATACCCAATACACATTTCTACAAATTCTGATTGAAATAATACAGCACCCCCTATCTACCCATCCTGCTCAGTGGAAACCATATAAAGAACTTTTTCTCCATCAAGTTCGCCCATCTTCTGGATCCCTATCTGAACTTTTACTAACTGATTCTTTCCGTAAACTGCCAGACCCCGGAATGTGAAGACCGTACGACACTTTGGAGGGGCTGACGGAGAACAAGAACCAGATAGACTCTTATATATTAAAGCGTCACAATGGTTAAATCCAGCACAAAATCTACAAAATCCTCAACTAAGGCGACCACTACTACTACACAAGTGGACCTGGATAAATATTTAAAAAAACAAGCTGGTCTATCCTCCTTATCCAAGGCTTCGAGACAACTATTGGTTGAAGACAACATGCCACCAGACCAGGATAGTGATTGCGAGGAAACAGAAGATGATGAGGAACTCCCAATTACTAGAGCTTACCTCAAAAAGATACTACATAAAGCTTTAGAACCCCTGGCAAAAGAGATGGCGGATATAAAACAGGACCTTACACAGACTGGCCGCAGAGTCGAGGCCCTAGAATCAGCCAACACAGAGGTGGTCAAACAAACCAACGCTACCCTTTCTGGCCTCCGGAACCATGAGGATCATCTTAACAAGATATATTCGATGTTGGAGGATCATGAGAACAGGGACAGGCGAGATAATCTGCGCTTGAAGGGGGTTCCTGAGACAATTACACAAGATGCCTTAACCCCATCCATCATAGATACATTCCGTTCACTATTACAGCCAGACGACCCGATCGATATGGAACTGGTGAGAGTCCACAGAGCATTACGCCCGAAGCCACAACCTGACGAATCTCCGCGAGATGTAATCTGCCGCTTTCTGGATTACAGAACAAAGGAGTTGGTCATGAAGAGGGCCAGGGAGAAGACCACCATCACATGCACTGGCTCCCCAATTCAAATATTCCAAGACCTTTCATGGATAACACTAACTAAACGGAGACTCCTAAAGCCGTTAACTACGATTTTCCATCAACGACACTACCCATACAGATGGCTATTCCCCTTCGGCATATCTGTTACAGCTGGGGAGAAAAGGATCCAAGGCCGTACATCAGCAGATATCAAATGGATGTGTCAGGAATTGAGTATTGAATTGGAACATTATCCCAATCTGGAGGAAGTGGGAGCTGCATACCAGATGACACCTCTGCAGCAACCACCACCGTGGCAAACCCACCTGACGCCAAAGTCTCAAAGAACAAAACGAAAAAACTCCAAGCTGACCGAACATCGGGGAGATGACAGCCCAAACGGATGATAAAACCAGAGGATCAAGCACGTCTTCTTTTGCTTCCCAAGGCCTCTCATTGTGACATTGATGTACTTGCAAACGTCTAGTTACATAGCTGGCCTGAGAAACCAATATTCCTGTCCCCTTCTTTATGACGCCACATGTTGTGGTCGGCAGGAATTACAATCCGAACTGTTTTCGATAACCAATGTGACAGACACTCACTAATTTGTTAGCCCCTAGGGGCGCCTTTGGGGTGGTTACACCTCCCCACGTTTATTTTTTGATAACGTTACCAATTTCTTCTGGTTCTTGTAGTAGGTTTTACTTATACATAGGCTAGCCTGCAAGAGACCATCTTGCCAACATGTTTATGGCACGAAAGCCTGATAGTTATATTTTATGATAAAAAGTAAAACCCTCTCTGTCGGCCTATTCCATCACGTGCGGATCCTACGCAGTGCCGGGATGGTCGTGATGGAGACGAATCTGTCTACTCAGATTTCTCACCCACAAAAGTATTTTTACACAATGCATGTATACGCATTAATCTTACCTTGTTTTGTGTTTTCAGGAAAATTTCTTCTATTGTTCCCTTTTCTCCCCTCTGTTCTCTCCCACCCTACCCCGTCACAAAATCCTGCGAGAGAGTCTCTACTTCACATCCAGCATGAGATCGAACACCCGCCATGACCTACAACCGTAAGTCGTACCAAGTGGTATCGCATAACCTACATGGCTTCAACTCCCCTATTCCTAGGTCTCAAACACTACACTTCCTCAAGAAAGCAGGCTATGACATCCTACTGCTACAAGAAACCCATTTTATTGAAACTAAATCACCTAATTTCGAAAAGAATCATTATAATACCTGGTACCATGCATACTCACCCCAAAAAAGAGCCAGGGGAGTAGCCATTGCCCTAACGAAAAATGTCCCTTTCTTACTCATAGATAAACTAGTTGACGATGAAGGTAGATATATATTTGCAAAAGGTTTACTGGAGGGTTCCCTGATTACATTAGGGAGTATTTACGCTCCAAATACAAAACATGCTTCTTGGATAAAGAAGGTTCAAAATAAGCTCTCACTATTTGCTGAAGGCTCCGTCTTGATTGGAGGAGACTTAAATATAACGCTAGAACCTTTATTGGATACCTCATCAGGGAACAGCAACATCTCAAGGCGAGATTTAGCCCAAATTAGGTCTTCTTTCCATACAGCAAACTTGATAGACATATGGCGATATCACCACCCCCAAGATAGAACATACACGTATTTCTCTCACCCCCATAAAAACTACCATAGACTAGACTATCTATTTGTGTCCAAAAACCTTCTTCCAACAGCTATAGAGACCGAAATACTCCCGGCATTATACTCAGACCACGCAATGGTAACTATAAAACTGGAATGGGGAAGACCTATCCAACCTAATAGGACATGGAGATTAAACGAATCCTTATTAAAATCTAATGAGATTAAACTTAAAATCCAAACGGCCATTAAGGACTATTTCCAACACAATAACACTCCTGACGTAGACCCCACGATTATTTGGGAAGCATATAAGGCAACAATAAGAGGTATTATTATATCTATAGCATCGTTTCGAAACAAACAAAGGAAAGCTGACATAGAAAAACTGTATAAAGATATTATTTACCTAGAGAAACAACATCAGACAACACTACACCATCCAACCATGATAAAACTTACAGAATGCAGACAACGCCTTAAAGATCTCCTCAATCGAGATGGAGCTAAATACTTTACAAATTGGAGAAATCGCATTATGGTACATGGGGATAAAGCTTCCAAGTTAATGGTCTCATTGATTAAAAAGAGACAATCCCGAACCTTCATTCACAGGATCAAAACGGGTACGGGCCAAATATCGCAAAACTATGACCAAATTATCTCAGAATTCCTAACATTTTATAAAAATTTATACCAGATTCCAACACCCAATCTTGCAGTAAACCTTACTCAAAGACAACAAGAGATAGACTCATTCCTTTCAACCTTATCCTTACCAAAATTAGATGAGCAACAACAGAAATGGTTAACTAAACCCTTTGAACCGGAGGAACTCCAGTCCATCCTGTCTGAGGGTCAATCGGGCAAATCCCCAGGGCCAGATGGCTTTTCACTACTCTATTATAAGACTTTTTCTCCAGAATTAAACACACACCTGTTAAAGATGTGCAATGCAGTACTAAATGGCAGCTCTCTTCCCTCCCAGTCCCTAGAGGCACATGTTACACTTCTGCATAAAGAAGGCAAAGATCCGACACAATGCGGGAACTACAGGCCCATCTCCTTGCTCAATGTCGACTTAAAAATATATGCTAGCCTAATAGCAAGACGCTTGACGGACCTGATTCCCCATTTGATCTCGCTGGAGCAGACGGGATTTGTGCGAGGACGGGAGGGAAGGGATAATGCAAGCAGAATCTTACACTTAATGCAATACGCCAAAAGACACCAAAAACAGATGGTCCTTCTGAGTACAGACGCCGAGAAGGCCTTCGACAGGGTGGACTGGACATTTCTCCGTAGCACCCTAGTAGCTTTTCATATACCTTCCCCATTAATAGAAGCCATATTCAAAATGTATACGTCCCCATCAGCTAAACTGAAAATTAATAATACACTTTCAGACCCCTTTCTAATAAAAAATGGTACGAGACAGGGATGCCCCTTGTCCCCCTTATTATATGTTTTGGTTATGGAACCATTGCTACGGAGCATTCAAATGAATAAAGACATTAAAGGATTCCAACTGAATAATGTACACCACAAGTCAGCAGCATTTGCAGATGATTTGCTGGTAATTCTATCTGAACCGGATAGGGCATCCCTGCCTTTGTACAAACTTTAGAAAAATATGGCCAACTCTCCAATTATAAAATTAATTTGTCTAAATCAGAAGCGCTAGGCCTCAATATTCCCGAACATACCATAACCAAATATAAAACTATATTCCCCTTTAAATGGCCAGAGAAATACATCACATACCTAGGTATAAAGATAGGACACACAGATAAAGACCTTCTCTCCCTTAACGTACTACCCACATTAGAAAAGGCAAAAGAAACGATTAAATCATGGAGGGCACCCTTTCTATCATGGATAGGAAGAAAAAATCTAATTAAAAGTATGATCCTACCGAAATTCCTTTACCTATTTCAAATGCTCCCAATCCGCATTCCGGAATATATATTAAACAAAATTCACACCTTTATTTCAAACTTTATCTGGAATGATAAAAAACCACGTATCAAATACCGGACACTTTCCATGCCGAGAGACAGTGGAGGTATGGGAGCTCCAGATATCCGTAAATATTATACGGCAGCTATGCTGACAAGAGTTGTAGACTGGATTAGGCGACCACTTCATAAGTTATGGCTGCCGATTGAGGAAACTATGTCTCCGGTACCTTTAAGGTCTCTGGCACTTCTTCCAGATTACTACACTGACTCAAAATTAATTAGTAACACCTTTACTAAAACTATTGTAGCCATTTGGAAAAAAGAATGTGGTCGGCTGCTCCCTCCAATGACACCAATTCTAGATTTGAGGGATCTCGTTGGCAGACTATCGACGGGTTCTCCAGCAAACAACCCAAGGGACCTGGAGAGGAACCCTGCCGATCCCATCCCAATCGACCTCCTTCTATTGGATGGAGCACTGCTCTCCCACCAAGAAATACAGCAATCCAATTCACTACCAAATTTATCCTTTTTGCAATACGGTGCATTAAAAACATTTATACACAAACACCTGAAAAATTTAGACTTCATGAGACCTTTAACACTGTTTGAACAATTGTGTTCACAACTAGTTGAGCCCAAAAAAGTACTATCATTACTGTATAAACAACTAACGCTAGACACGAACCATATTAAAAGAGACTTTCTAGAACCATGGGAACGGGATCTACAAATAAAGTTTTCAGAACAACAAATGAGACAGATATACAGAGGATCTCATGGCCCTTCCCCTTGTGTAAAAATTCAAGAAAGCACTTATAAAGTAGTAACGAGATGGTATCGCACCCCCTCACAAATACATAGATGGCACCCACAAACGCCAGACTCCTGCTGGAGATGCAACTCCGAAACAGGGACATACTTCCATATGTGGTGGACATGCCCTCTTATCCAAGTATATTGGTCATTGGTATCAACATTACTCACGGATGTTCTACAGAGGGAAATAGCTCTCACACCTCACACATCCCTTCTCAACTTTTACATATGGCCAAAAGAACTATACGTATCCAAATTAGCTTCTAACATCATAGCCGTATGTAGACTCCTTATATCTACCCTCTGGAAATCTGATAAAACTCCAACGAAAGCACAAATAATACGAGAAGTGGACATGGTGTACCGTGCAGCTGAACTGGCGGCCCTCTCATTCGGCTCGCAAGAGACCTTTGAGAAAACCTGGACACCCTGGATGTGGTATCGTTCAACTCCTGAATTTATGTTATTGCATACCTCCGAGTGAGGAACATACTGAGATCTCTCCTGCATACCCCCCCCACCCCCCTTCCGTCCACCCCTGCTTTTCCCTATATTCCTCCCCCTTGTTGATTCTCCCCCATTTTTACATTTCTTGCTATTGATACAGAGTATTTACTCGAACTTCTTTATTACAATTATACCTGTTGAACTATCTGTATTAACTGTTACGCTTTTTTCCCTATGTTAGGGAATGAAAAACGTTGAATGTTTGATTGTGATTTAATTCTTCAATAAAAAGACCATTAAAAGAAAGAGACTGCCGTTATCAAACAGCCCGGACAAATCTCTGCTCCATCCCTCATCATTATCACAAAACTCCACAGGGATCCAGCTCCGCCTGTGGGGAGCTTCAACACCTAGCTGCTCATCCATCATCCGTGGAGGCCCCACGCAGCGCTGGTGCAGTCACCAGATACCACAGGTGGTGTCACGATAAACTTACAAACTTTTATTCCCATTCCAATTACCCCTTTTTAGTTGACCACCAGGGTCACGGGTCTGGGCAGGCCACCAGTGACATCCCAACTGCAGCAGAGGGCCCAGACACACGAGTCCTCGTATTGCCCTGGGCTAGTCAATTTCTGGCGTCACGAACAGGATCCCATACCCAGTGCTACCGGGTACTGTGTGCAGTGTTTAAGATTGTAATTTGTGACTGTTAAACGGAGCCGCCATTACTGCGCCGCAGAGCGGGAAGAAAGGGGGCGTAACGGCTTGCAGAGCACGAAAGCAAAACTCCGCCCCTCGCTCTGCCAAACACTTCTGAAGTGCAGCGGCCTAAACCAGAAATTTCCAAAAGTTTAACCCCCTGCATTCGGGGTTCAAAAACTGTTTAACTGTTTAAAGAATGGTTGTGATTCACTAGGGGGGCCCCAAAAATATCCGCCTCGTCCTGCGACGACGACAGCATATTTGCTGACCCCGAGAATCACCCCGAGGCGACCATGGCTGCAACGGTAGAGCCGCCAACCCACTGGGCGCTGTAGCCCCGATAATGCCGATCTCGCTACCATATATCCCGGGTGCTAAGCAGTATGACGGCCGCCCTGATATCTTGTCCACGTTCAAAAGAAAGATTTGCAGCATGTTGGACATGAATGCAATGACGGACCAGCAGCGCACAGCTTTTTGTATTGGGACAGCTAACCGGTGCAGCGGAAAGAGAGGCTGAATCCTGGTTCACCGCTGAACGGTGATCAGTAACTATAATCTTTGATAAATTAAAAGTTGCTTTTGAGGACTGTAATGATGCGGACATAAGAATGCGCTTCTATCATTGTTATCAAAAGCCGGGGGATGATATCCGGACCTATGCCTGGCGCCTACAGGAGGCTCAGCAAGCTATGAAGCAAGTCAGCCCTGCTAGTGTCCCCGATGAGAATAAACTATTGACTGAGCAGTTTACCCGGGGGCTACTATAACCAGAGGACAACAAAACCTTGCGCCGGTGGTCTCTAAGCCAACTGGACGCTGATTTCAATACTTTAAAGGACATGGCCATAAAGGGTTTACACTTACAGCCAGTGGAGATTCCTGAAGCTGCCATCCGGCAGTGGTGCAGTGGCAAGGCTCCGGCAACAACAACATCAGTACCCGTGCCTGCAGCTGAAAGCCGTGTTCAGTCTACTAACTCCGAGAGGATTGACTCTTAGTGCTTGGAAGTGCGCCAGCTGAGCAAGAGCCTAGCCACAGTCATCACAAAATTTTGGGAAGCAAGGTGTGTAACAGTCCACGCTGCTGAGTCCACAGGAAACACAAGGAATGCAAGATATATCTTGTAGCAGTATTCTTTATTTCCTACGCGTTTCGGTGCAGTTCCATGCACCTTCCTCAGATTCCTGAGGAAGGTGCATGGAACTGCACCGAAACGCGTAGGAAATAAAGAAGAAAACTGCTACAAGATATATCTTGCATTCCTTGTGTTTCCTGTGGACTCAGCAGCGCGGACTGTTACACACCCTGCTTCCCAAAATTTTGTGACGGTTTTTCCACGTGCGAGTGGTCGGTGGAGGTCCTGCAGCAGCTGATATTACTTTCAAGCCTTCAAACCAGTTGTGGGTTACACAACTGGAATAGGTGAGTGGAATCTATATACACTACCCATACTGTCAGTGTCACTTTTGATAGGGCACTATTGCGCCTCTTGTTCCCCAACCATTTTTTTTATAGCCAGTCATGGAAGCCCTATAGCTGCAGCAGGGGTAAAAGCCACAGCCTCCCAACCTCTAATCCAGCTTGCTGATAGCATGGAGGATGTCCCGTGGATGAGAGCAAGGTAGACCACGTCGCCCAGAGGGAGGACCACCGATCGTTACAGCTCCACAGGAGAACCCATCTGTCGTCGCTGCAACAAGACCGGCCACATTGCACGATACTGTCCTTTAAAACGAGCAGACTCTGGGGGCCGGGGCCGAACCTCAGGAGTAGCTCAACAGGGCCCAGGCCGACTGGTATGATACCTACATCAGACAGCGACCATTCCTGTCTATCATACTAGATGGCATCTCGACACCTGCTTTATTGGACACCGGGTCACAAGTGACCACTATCCCTGATATCCTTTATAAGCAACTAGATGGTGGCCCAATTCTAACGCATCGGGTATTCTAGAATATAGAAATAGGGATTGCATGGGAAAGGCGGTGAGGGCTGAATAAGGAGGGACTTTGAGAACGGAGTGGCGGGGGGAGTACGGCGTGGCAGGGGGAGGAGGATGGAGGAAGGAGCAGCACAGGTAGGGGGAGGACGGACTGTCGAGGGGAGGAGGGAGGATGGAGCGGCAGGGGGGAGGACGGAGGAAGTAGCGGCGGGGTGGGGGAGGATGGAGCACAGAGTGGCGGGGGGGAGAAGGACAGAGGACGAAACGGCGGGGTGGGGGAGGACGGAGCAGCACAGGCAGGGGGAGAACGGAGGATGGAGTGGTGGAGGGGAGGAGGACAAAGGAAGGAGGAGAAAGCGGTGGGGTGGGGGAGGATGGAGCGACACAGGCAGAGGAGGACGTAGCGGCAGGGGGAGGATGGAGCACAGAGGTGGGGGGAGGAGGACAGAGGACAAAGCGGCGGGGTGGGGGAGGATGGAGGGGAGGAGGACAAAGGAAGGAGGAGGAAGTGGTGGGGTGGGGGAAGATGGAGTGGCACAGGCAGGGGAAGGACAGAGCGGCAGGGGGAGGATAGAGCACAGAGCAGAGGGGGAGAGGAGGATGGAGGACGAAGCGGCGGAGTGGGGGAGGCCGGAGCAGCACAGGCAGGGGGAGGACGGATGATGGAGTGGTGGAGGGGAGGAGGACAAAGGAAGGAGAAGGAAGCGGTGGGGTGGGGGAGGATGGAGCGGCACAGGCAGGGGGAGGAGGACAAAGGAAGGAGGAGGAAGCAGTGGGGGAGGATGGAGCAGCACAGGCAGGGGAAGGACGGAGCGGCAGGGGAGGACGGAGCACAGAGCACAGAGCGGCAGGGGGAGGAGGATGGAGGACAAAGCGGCGGGGTGGGGGAGGACAGAGCAGCACAGGCAGGGGGAGGAGGACAAAGGAAGGAAGAGGAAGCGGTGGGGGAGGATGGAGCAGCACAGGCAGGGGAAGGACGGAGCGGCAGGGGGAGGACGGAGCACAGAGTGGCAGGGGGAGGAGGACAGAGCAGCAGAGGCAGGGGGAGGACGGAGCAGCACAGGCAGGGGGAGGACAGAGCACAGAGCGGTGGGGGGGAGGAGGACGGAGGATGAAGTGGGGGGTGGGTTAGGACGGAGCAGCACAGGCAGGGGAGGATGGAGGATGGAAGGAGGAAGAATTGGTGGGGGAGTATGGAGCGACACAGGCAGGGGGAGGACGGAGCACAGAGCGGCGGAGTGGAGGAGGATGGAGGACGGAGGATGGAGTGGCGGGGGGGAGGAGGATGGAAGATGAAGCGGCGGGGTGGGGGAGGATGGAGCGGCACAGGAAGGGGGAGGACAGAGGATGAAGCGGCAGGGTGGGAGAGGACGGAGCAGCAGGGGCAGGATGGAGTGGCGGAGGGGAGGAGGACAAAGGAAGGAGGAGGAAGCGGTGGGGTGGGGGAAAATGGGGCGTCACAGGCAGGGGGAGGACGGAGCACAGAGTGGCGAGGGGGAGGAGGACGGAGGATGAAGCGGCGGGGTGGAGGAGGATGGAGCGGCACAGGCAGGGGGAGGACGGAGCACAGAGTGGCGGAGGGGAGGAGGATGGAGGACAGAGGATGGAGGGGAGGAGGACAAAGGAAGAGGGAGGAAGCAGTGGGGTGGGGGAGAATGGAGCGGCAAAGGCAGGGGGAGGACGGAGCGGCAGGGGGAAGACGGAGCACAGAGCGGGGGGGAGGAGGACGGAGCAGCACAGGCAGGGGGAGGACGGAGGATGGAGGGGAGGATGACAAAGGAAGGAGGAGGAAGCGGTGGGGTGGGGGAGGACGGAGCACAGAGCGGCGGGGGGAGGAGGACAGAGCAACACAGGCAGGGCGAGGACCGAGGATGGAGTGGCAGAGGGGAGGAGGACAAGGGGAGGAGGACAAAGGAAGGAGGAGGAAGCAGTGGGGTGGGGGAGAATGGATCGGCACAGGCAGGGGGAAGACTGAGCACAGAGCGGCAGGGGGGAGGAGGACGGAGGATGAAGCGGCAGGGTGGGGGAGGACGGAGCAGCACAGGCAGGGGCAGGATGGAGGATGGAGTGGCGGAGGGGAGGAGGACAAAGGAAGGAGGAGGAAGCGGTGGGGTGGGGGAAAATGGGGCGTCACAGGCAGGGGGAGGACGGAGCACAGAGCGGCGAGGGGGAGGAGGACGGAGGACGAAGCGGCGGGGTGGGGGAGGACGGAGAAGCACAGGCAGGGGGAGGACGGAGGATGGAGTGGCGGAGGACAAAGGAAGGAGGAGGAAGCGGTGGGGGAGGATGGAGCGGCACAGGCAGGGGGAGGACGGAGTATAGAGTAGCGGGGGAGAGGAGAATGGAGGAGGAAGCGGTGGAGTGGAGAGGCCGGGGCAGCACAGGCAGGGGGAGGATGGAGGGGAGGAGGACAAAGGTAGGAGGAGGAAGCGGTGGGGTGGGGGAGGATGGAGCGGCACAGGCAGGGGGAGGACATGGCGGCAGGGGGAACACGGAGCCGAACCGCGCACGAATTTTGAATTCACGAGCCGCGTGGCTCTTTTGCATACGCTGCGCTCATTGGTTGCCGCGTCTGCCGGCGACCAATGAGTGCTAGCGCGCGATTTCGGCATCACAGACACGATTAGTAGATTATATAGTAGATTCTGGTCATGTAATGAACTTAAACCACCCGATGTCAACCTCAATATTTATGCTTCTAATGGTGAACCACTTACTATAGTGGGGGTTAGAGAAGTACCCATAAAAGTGGGGAGGGTGGAATTACAAGACCAGGGGATTATTGTGGTAGAAGAAAATTCCAATAACCGAGATCCTTACATTATCCTTGGTACAAATGTTGTTAGCAATTGCATGGGTGGAGTGTTGTTCTTGCTTCAACAGATTGCGTACACTGCCAAACCTGGGCAGAAGAAGGTTCTTCAGAGAGAGATAAGAGCCTTCCTGCACCAGCAACAGGTAAAATCAACAGGTGGTAAATTGGTACTGCATGGGTAACAGACCCGCTTCCTATTGTAATACCTCCAGTGAGTGAAATGATGATTTGGTGTTGAGCAGCTATAGGTCTAAGGCTGCTTTCACATCAGCGGTTTTTGCGGATCGCGGCAGATGCAGTGAAAAAAACGCATCTGCCGCGATTACCGCATAACCGCTGCACTTGCGGCACAGTTGCGGAAAGCCCCATGCAACGTCTATGGGGCTTGTGGTAAGTGTGCGGCAGGTGCGGCAAGTGCGGTTTAGGCACTTGCGGCAGGTGCGGCCGCGAAAAAAAAACACGGTCAGACGCGTTTTATTTGCGGCCGCACCTGCCGCAAGTGTCGATACCGCACTTGCCGCACCTGCCGCAAGCCCGCATAGACATTCTATGGGGCTTGCCGCAACTGTGCCGCAAGTGCAGCAGTTATGCGGTAATCAAGGCAGATGCGTTTTTTTCACTGCATCTGCCGCGATCGGCAAAAAACGCTGATTTGAAAGCAGCCTAAGAGGGTAGGACTATCAGGCGGTAGTGGAGCCCATCAGCTCAGAGCATAGGCCTACACTCTTTAGAGCCAGAGGGGTTGTCGATGTGCACAAGGGAAGAGAACCAGTTTGCATCTTAAATTGTGGCAGTGAAGAGGTCAAACTGCCCAGGTATTCCACCGTTGCTAAGCTGTACACTGTGCGTAACAACGAGATACAAGCAGTGAGACCCTTACCTCTACCCAAAGAGGCAGAGGATAACAACGCTAAGGGGCAGCTAGAGGACTGGTGTCAGCAGCTCCATGTAGGAACTAATTCCACTCCCATGCATAAAAAGCAAGGTGTCTACCGGGTAGTCCAAGAATTTGAACAAGTATTCAGTAAGCATCCACTTGACTTTGGTAGGATCAAAGGGGTACACCATCACATCCCCACAGGTACACATCCACCAATTAAAGAGCGATACAGGCCTATTCCACCCGCACACTATCAAAAAGCCAAGAGATGTTACAGGACATGAAGGACGCACGGGTCATAAGAGATTGTTGTAGTTCCTGGGCAGCTCCACTATTTCCAGTCAGAAAGAAGGATGGCAGTATGAGAATGTTTGTAGATTACAGGTAAATAAATCGCATAACACACAAAGATGCTTACCTGTTGCCACGCATTGAGGAATCACTAGCTGCATTGAAGTCTGCTAATTACTTTTCAACCCTAGATCTCACTAGCGGGTATTGGCAGGTCTCTGTTGCAGAAGAAGACTGTGAGAAGACGGCATTCACCACGCCCATGGGCCTATCTGAATTCAAAAGTATGCCCTTTGGACTATGTAATGCACCCAGAACGTTCCAGAGGCTGATGGAGTGTTGCCTGGGGCACAAGAACTTTTAAACGGTACTGCTTTACCTAGATGATGTCATAGTGTATTCAAAATCCTATGAAGAACACCTAACCCATCTAGCAGAGGTATTTGAAGCCTTGTTCAAATACGGGATGAAGCTAAAACCATCCAAATGCCACCTGTTAAAGCCGAAGGTCCAGTACCTGGAACACATAGTCAGTTCCGAAGGAGTGGCCCCAGATTCAGACAAGGTCACTGTCATCAGGGAATGGCCAAAACCAAAGACCCTCAAGGAAGTACGTCAGTTCCTGGGATTGGTGGGATACTACAGGAGGTTCATCAAGGAGTACACGAAGAAGGCTGCTCCACTTCAAAACCTCCTAGTAGGCCAACCCAAGAAAGGCAAGTCCAGAGATCCTCCCTTGGAGTGGGGCAAGGAACAGGAAGAGTTGTTCCAGCAGATGAAAGAGGCTCTAACAGGTGAGGAGATCCTGGCTTACCCAGACTACAACCTACCATTCCTATTGTACACCAATGCCAATAACGTGGGGTTAGGAGCTGTACTCTCCCAGAAACAAGAAGGCAAAGAAAAAGTGATTGCCTATGCTCGTAGGAAGCTTCACCCTACAGAAAGGAACCCTGACAATTATAGCTCAATGCAGATGCCTTATCCAGGATGCGTCACTTAGCAGATATGGGAGCAGACGAGGATGAGCTGGAAGAGATAGAGCTACCCACCTTCCATTAGTTGAGGACATCTCAGTGCCAACAAATCTACACAGAACTTTGTGAGAAAGTAGTGAGCCCGTTACCACACTTTGGTTGGAAGGAATATCAAGATAGTGACCCGGCTATCAGTTTAGTAAAAGGACTGATAACTCAGGAGTCCGCAAAGCTACATTCAAATCCTCCACCAGAAGCTAAACACCTGTGGAATGTAAGAAGCAAATTGTTCATTTACCAGGAAAAGCCATGAAATGGTCTGGCAGATCATAGTACCCCGAACAGAGATCCAAATGGTGCTAAATGCCTACCACAACCAAACTGGACACATTGTGTGGAAAAAGCTGGAAATGTTGCTTAAATACAGATTCTACTGGGTTGGCAAGAGAAGATCTATAGAAAGATGGTGTAAAGACTGTGGACCATGTAGCCTACGCAGAAAAGATCAGGAGAGCCAAAGAGCACCAGTCCAACCCATTGTAACAACTCAACCACTCCAGATTGTAGCCTTGGACCATGAGAAACTGACCCCAAGCAGGATTGGCTACACTTATGCTTTGACAATAGTGGACCACTACTCCAGATTCCTGATGGTCGCACCTGTAAAAGATCTTACAGCAGCAACAGCCGCAAAGACCTTCCAAAATGTCTTCTGTAGATCACTAGGCTACCCAGAACAAATCTTAATGGAGAGAGGTAGCCGAAATTTTCCAAGAGTTTTATCATCTTTATGGTTGTAACAAGATACGAACTACACCATATCATCCTCAATCCAATGGGTTATGTGAGAAGATGAACAACATCGTGATAGACATGTTCAAAATACTACCTCTTGAAGAAAGAAATCAATGGCTAGAAAAACTGCCTGACCTGGTAGATGTATACAGTCACATCCCAATGAGCTCTACAAACTGTACACCCGCCTACCTCATGAGAGCACGTACAGGAAGACTACCTGTAGGTTTGGAATTAGGAGTCGTTGAACCAAAAGCATATACTTCTAACTCTGACTGGAACACTAACCATCTAGAACAGTATAGACAAGTCCAAGCTTGCGTTGAAGACAGTCTTGAATAATCCAGACAACGACAAGAGAAAAACTTCAACAAAAGTGCACCAGCAGAACCAATACTACCCGGAAATATTGTCTTAAAGAGGAAAAGAAGAAGACATAAACTAGATGATCAATGGGAAAGAGAACCCTACACTGTCTTGAACTCCAACTTTGACAACTCCAAGGTTTGCCTTATCAGTAAAAATGGAGGGAAAACCACTCAAACAGTATCCAGGGATCATTTGAAAAAATGTCCAGAAGCATGGAGGACCCAAGACCTTCAAGATTGTCCAGAAGAATAAGAATCCTATGAAATCCCAATTCCATGCCCAAAACCAAAAGAAAAAGTTATATCCACAATACTTGGAGACTTCCCAGAAGATTGGCCCCAACATGAAGGAGCAGTAATAGTGCCATTACTTAACTTCTATCAACCTTCAGAAACAATCCCAAGAAGTTAGGAAGAAACACCAGTTGTCAGAGAACCAGAGGATCCTGCAATCGGTGCACCTGCTAGTCCTGTAGTGAGACTAAGGCCACGCAGACGCTTACCTGACTTACCCACATTGCATTCTCCTGACACATCACCTGAGATAGCCACACCCGTAGTGCGTAGATCAAGTCATAGCACACGTGGGAAACCCCCATCCAGGTATGGAGATTGGGTACAATAAGCGTAATATAACACCAAGGAAAGTAACATGTAAATAGTAACTCTTCTAAAAATGAGAATGTAAATAGTGGTATGCAAAAGGGTGAAGAGTAGGCCAAAACAGGTCACACCAGGTACACAACATCAAAAGAGGGGTGAGTGGAGTTGGCGTAAGGAGCTTTCTAGGGAGAGCAAGATCTTGGCCAATAGGTGACCCCAGGGCCAGGAGGCCTACAGCGCTTATGACCGGTAAAGCCCTTGCAGTACCTAGGACTCCTATGCCGAGGCACCCGTAGTAAATGTTGTTGTGTATTCTAAACTTTTAAAGGGATCATGTCACCTCCAAAACGCCTCCCAAGCTATCAAAACATGTCCCTGCACCATCTCATCACTAATCTCACACTCCTTTTGTCTCCTAAAAGCATCCTGTGAAAGTGCATAAAAACATTTTAATACTTACTCATTAGTGATTATAATTAGCAGGGGCCACATTCTTTAGTCACCAGGGGGTGTTGTTTTGCAGCCTCGAGGATCCAGCCCTCTCTCTGTCTGTGCTGCTGTGAAACTGAAACTGAAGGCAGAACTAATGATTTGCATTCTGTGAGTGATAGAGGGGAGGGCAATGCCTGCACATCACAGCAGAACACACAGAGACAGTGTGGATCCCTGGAGCTGCAAAACAGCCCGCCTTGGTGACTAAAGAATATAGTCACTGCTAATTATAATGACTAATGAGTGAGTATTAAAACGTTTTTATGCACTTTCACAGGATGCTTTTAGGAGACAAAAGAAGTGTGAGATTAGTGATAGGATGGTGCAGGGATATGTTTTGCTAGCTTAGGAGGCGTTTTGGAGGTGACAGGATCCCTTTAAGTCTACAGAGACTTTAACTTTACCTGTAAGAACTTTATCAAACTCAATTGAACTTTTGAAAAACTTTACCCCTTTTTACCCGGAGCTTACAGAGACTGCACTGTAAAGACTCTTCAAAATAACTTTTTTCCCTGTTGTCAACTTTAAAAGGACCATAGTCACAGGACTGGTTGTGACAATTAACTTTTTTTTTCCAGCCTGCGGTGGATGGACTAGCACCATATGGACTGTACCTGTTTTGCCATTTTTCAGTGGTTTTTGTAAATTTTTGGTTTTGAGACTCTGTAAATATGTTACCTGTTATTATATATATATATGTTAACCAAAAATGTTTCTCAGTCCAGTAGTACTGACCTTACCTAGGGTGGAATGTGGCGCCCTTCTCACACAGGTAACCACAGACTCACCTACAGCACGAATGGCTTTCCACAGTGGGTACACAGACACAAACATCACGTTCCACCCCAGCACAGTAGGGGGAGCTTAACTTGCTGTCTTTAGGCAAGATCCCCTATAAATACTGGTGCAGGGGGTGGAGTTAGTTGGAGTGTGCAGACGCTACAAGAGCTGTGAAGACGTACTGGTGGTCGGTGCCACGTTAGGCCCAAGCCAGTGACCCTGAACAGCCTTTGAAGTAGTCCTGCAGGTCTAAAGAGTGGGGTTGGAAGGTGAGAAGAAAAGAGAGAACATAGTAGGAACCAAGTAGCCAGCGTTAGGTTCACCCAAACAGTACCCCGGACACCGGAGTCCGAGTCTACTAAAGAGCACCTGGCCCAGTATAGAATACCGGTCTCCCGGGCATCTGCACAGTCACTAACCAGGGAGCCAGGCACCGCGGAGAGAGGAAGAGCGGCAGTCCATCGAGGGTTTCCCGACGACAGCACAGGTGGCAAGAGAGCAGAGGAGGCCAGCCAAGTTGCACATGGGGCAGGGGCTTCACACACGGAAAAATGGACAAGAAGGTCTTATACCCACTCACTGTGGAGACCCAGAAGTGCATCCTGAACACCCGGCAGTGCCCTGAACGTTTACCTGAAATTCCACCAGTAAAAAGTAAAGAAACAACCAGTGGTGTGTGTGTCGGTTCCTTACCCGCGCCCTTGCCATCCACAGAGATTGTCCCGTTATCCAACAGTCCAGCCAAATCCCTGCTCCATCCCTCATCATCATCACCAAACTCCCTAGGGATCTAGCTCTGCCTGTGGGGAGCTTCAACACCTAGCTGCTCATCCATCATCCCTGGAGGCCCCACGCAGCGCTGGAGCAGTCACAAAATACCCCAGGTGGCGTCACAATAAACTTACAAACTTTTATTCCTATTTCAATTACCCCTTTTTAGTTGACCTCCAGGACCAAGGGTCTGGGCAGGCCACCAGTGACATCCCAACCGCAGCAGAGGGCCCAGACACCCAAGTCCCCGTATTGCCCTGGGCTAGACATGACACAAAAAAGAAGCGATGTGCTGGGACAAATGTCCAAAGATAGATGTGGCTATGGCTAAATCCACTATAAAGTCGACCCTGCCCTTTAAGGACCTAAGGCATCTTGAAGGCTCAATTAGACCGAACAACAGATGGCTATTTGAGGGCTGCCTGGGAAGTAACGGTGAGCAAATTTAGGCCTTTAGTATCCGGTACTTGTGTCGCTCGGTCCATGATGATATAGCTACAACAGCTGGAATCTCAGATAAAAAAACAATGTACCTAGAAAGGAATTATTGTCCTCTCTCCCCTGCTTCTGCCAATTCTTTAAAATTGGCTGCTAAATCAGTGGCGCTTACTAACTCAGCATGTCGAGCTGTCTGGCTAAAGACCTGAACAGGAGATGTCCAGTCAAAAACAAAACTATGTGCAGTTCCCTGTGAGGGTGACTTTCTCTTCGGGAAGCCTCTAAATGACATTCTTGAAAAAGCTAGTGATAAGAAGAATAATTTTCCATCCTTCTCTTCGTCCAACATTAAAGATTGTTCCTTTCAGAGGAAAAGATTCTCCGATAAGAAGTCACCTAGGAGGTCCTAACAGTCCTGGTCTGAGAGAAGAGACAAGAAGTCAGGATTCATGTTTAAGAACGACTCTGAGCATAAGAAGTCCTTCAAATGACGGGTCGCCCCAGGTGGGTGTTAGACTCTCTTTCTTTCTCCCATCCTGGTCTAGCATAACCATCTGCATCTGGATTCAGAAGATCATTCAGGATGGCCTCAAGCTGGAATTTGTCTCAACACCTATGGGTTCCCTTATAATAACTTCTGTGAGCAGACCAAACACCAGGCCCTTATAGTAAAGATAACAAGTCTGCTTCACAAGAGGGTCTTAAATTAATTACTGGTGGCAGAGAGAGGCAAAGGGTTCTATTCCCTTCTCTTTTTGATCACCAAATCGGACGGGTCATACAGAACAATAATCAACCTTCGAAAGTTGAACACTTTCCTAGTGCAAAAGCCCTTCAAGATGGAGTCCATTGCCTCGGCCATATGACTTCTTTACATAGACTGTTACATGGTAGTATTGGTTTTCAAGGATGCATACTAACATGTCCCGATTCATCCGTCTCATCAGAAGTATCTCCGAGTGGCGCTCTATATGAGGCGTGTACTCGGGCACTTTTCGTTTCAGGCCCTTCCATTCGGGTTGTCAGTTGCCCCGAGTTTTCACCAAGATTCTCGTAGAGATAATGGCTCACCTGCGACATCAGCGAGTTCTTATAGTACCTTATCTGGACGATTTCTTAATAGTGCGGAAATCTCCAAAAGACTGCAACTCTCAGCTAGAGAGAGTCAGGGCTGTGTTGACAAACCTAGGGTGGCTGATCAGTCAAGAGAAATCAAGACTGACAACCTCAACACATTAGACCTTCTTGGGTCTCATATTAGATTCCCAGTCCCAACTTTGCCTCCTTTCTCACGAGAAGCAGCAAAAGGGTAATTTCGTTAGTGACAGAGATCATACACAACCCTCACATGACACTGAGGAAGGCCATGTCCCTGCTAAGCACCTTAACCTCTTGCATCCCAGCAGTCCCTTGGGCTCAGCTTCCCATGAGACAGGTCCAGTGGGAGGTCCTGTGGGAACAGGTTTGCTCAGAAGACTTTTTGGAGGGGACTACTCATCTTTCTTTAGAGACAGTAGAGTTGCTGAAGTGGTGGCTTCATCGGGATCATCTTTCTGTGGGCATTCCCTGGTCTCTCCCCGGTTCTCAGATGTAATCACGCCAGTTGCAAGCTTACTAGGTTGGGAAGCTCACCTCCGGGAACATGTATTACAGGGGGGTGGGATCCAGAACAATCCCACAATGTATTCCAACCTCAGGGAGTTATAGGCGGTAAGGAAGGCCATAGAAGGGTTTCTTCCTCTCCTAAGAGGATGTCATTTATGGGTGCTTTCCGACAACAAGAGCAAATGGTGTTATGTTAACAAAGACAGTGATGGATACATGTTCAGGACCAATTTACCCAGCATAGATGGTGTGTCTTTTGATTCGGGTCCCTATACCACACAACTGGACCCTAAAAACATTCTTGGATAATCATACAATACAGGACCCTGGTGCTTACATATGCCCCCAGGGCTAATTGATTAACTATACCTATCACAATTGTACTGGTCACTCCGCATGACACACCATCTATTCTGGGTAAATTGGTCCTGAACTTGTATACATCACTGTCTTTGTTAACATAACACCATTTGCACTTGTCATAACAGCAAAAAAAACTCCCCTGGAGGGAAAATTCTCCGTATATATTGTATTTGATTTCTCTGTATTGCCATACATATACGGTCCCTCAACATCTTCAGTCAAATGGTACCTGGGGGCTCCTTACGTTTTTAATTGTTTTTAACAAGGTTTGTTGTACATTAATAAAAGCTGTCTATACTCATGATAATTTCTTGACTATTTTTGACAAAGAATTCTTTGATATTTTGATATGGTGTTGCTCCCGTGATGTACCTTGTCTTCTCTGTTCATGTCTAGATCCCTGGATGCAGCTGGACTCTCCACCACTTCTGTCACAGGGCACAATTTATCAACCTCAAGTCTCGAATCTTCGGCTGACGGCCTGGAATTTGAGCAGGAGCTACTAAGGAGGCGAGGGTTCTTGGAGAATCTGGTGAATACCCTCATGAAGAACAGGAAACTGGTTACTACGAAACTGTATGGTAAGAAGTGGCAAAAGTTTCTTTCCTGCTCGAGAGTACGTCCTGTGGGGGAGGTCCCTATTACTGCCATTCTGGAGTTTTTACAGAAGGGATGGGAGATAGGGTTGTCAGTTAGTACCCTGAAGGTCCAAATTTTTGCCCTGAAAGCCCTTTACAACTGCAACCTGGCCTCAAACCCCTGGGTGTCTAAATTTATAAAATCTTTTCACAGAGCTATCTCGGTTCATTGCCCTACTACTCCCTCCCAGAGACCGTTGTCTAGTCTTAGATGCCCTGACTAACCCCCCTTTCAGCCGTTATCTGAAGCTTCGTTGAAGGTTTTGACCCTCAAAGTTGCCCTTTTAGTAGTCCTAACATCGGGGCGACGAATAAGTGACTTACATGCTCTCTCAGTTACCCCTCTGTAGACTCAGATTTTTGAAGACAGAATTATTCTTTGTCTAGACCCTTTCCATTGCTTTTTTGACCCAACTGGTATTTTCCAGAAATTAGTGTGAAATGGATATTGCAGGGTGAAAATTGCAACATTTTCATTTTAGTGCCTATGAAATTGAGCCCATCTTGTGTTTCTGGAGACACGCACCTAAGAAAATTGTTAAGTGGTGGTCTAGGACTTAACAATTGATGATGTATCTCAATATGAGATTGGTTTGGCCATGGTGTCGTAGGAGCGCTGGTGCTCCTGTCCTGTGGTTGGTCGGTGCTGGCAGGGCGGTCGGCCGCCCAGGGCGTCAGGCGCCGTACAGCCGCTGCGGGCCGGGGATCCGGCCGGGAGTGTGGGGCCCGCCCAGGCGGAGTCCCGCTCGTGTGTGAGGTCCCCGAAGCGGTGCGGGTGTCCCGCCGCGGTGGTGGACAGGAGGGACGAGACGCTGGCTAGGTGGCCGCGGGGCCTCCGGTTCAGAGTGGCGCCGGGTGCCGTTGGAGGAGGCCTGCACCCACAGTGATGGTCCCTCCTGGTGGAGCGGGTCCTGCCAGGTAAGGAGAGCGGGGACTCCGGGGAGGGAGTGGTGCCGATGTAAGCACCTAGATGCCGGTGCAGCTGGGCCGCAGGCCAGAGTGGGGGGTCGCAGGCCTGAGTGGGGGCCGCAGGGCACGGCCAGCCACAGGATGGAGTGCGTGGCCCAGATGGTCGGTCGGGTGCTCAGGGGTGACGGCGGTGGGGTTGGTAATGTGTAGGGAGGACAGGCGAGCTTGGATGCGGTGGATTGTGTCCAAGTGCCTGGAGCCTCCTTACATGCGTCCATCACTCCTGGCAGCCATCCTGGCATCAGCAACACAGAGCGCACTGTCATTGTGCACATCACAATGCACAGCGTGCAGAGACTAGTGTCACCAATGACATTTCATTTCAGGGAGGGGGCTGTGGCAGTGACTGCAACCTCTGCCCCCTGCTGACGCTTCAGCATGCACGGAGAATTGTCAAAGAAGGCATCATCAAAAAGGAAGTGAAATAAAAACTGTTACATAGTGTAGTTAGGGAACAGTATGGAGTTTTTTATTCAAGAATATTTTTAGATTATTCAGTATTTATTAGAAACTAGATGGTGGCCCAATTCTAACGCATCGGGTATTCTAGAATATGTATGTAGTTATTAAACAGAGAGAAAAGAGCATTTGCTAAATTCAATAATGTATTTTTATTTCATGATCTGAACAAGAGAAAAGGACGGAAAAGTGAATCAGGGCCTCAGAAAACACCGGTACATATATATCTTTATGCAGGGTCACGCAGGACTCTTTACATATGTAGTAAGTGGCAAAATCTGCTTTCACAGAAATGTACAATGCTGGATTGGATAAATGAGAGATGTTGCACTATATATTCCACCATTAGTGGCCCAAATCAACAGCACAAATACAAAAATTGCTATCAACAATTATATGCACGAAAATAGTATACAATGTATTGGTCAAGTGACCAAACAACCACTGCCACAGCAGTGTTTCACAAAGTGCAAGTAATAGTCAGGTTAGTTGGCAATATAGACCATAAAGTGCATTATTAAGTGCAATCAAGGTGCAAATTAGTATGGAGGAACTACTGGAACCAGCAGTCCCTGCTATATCACAGCATGTAAACAAGGACTAGAACAACAGACAGTTTGCCACCATTATAGTTACCAATATACCGGTGTCTTACAGGACCCGGTGGAGGGAACAAGTCAGGGCTGCAGACCCCGACGCCGTTTTGTGGCTAGGGGAAACCCCTCACAGCCACTTCATCAGGGGGATAGAAGGTTTATGCCGCGTTCTCCATTTTATGTGCGGCCACATGCAGCTACGTCACCCGGACCGGAAGTGACGCCGCGGCCATATCACATGACCGGAAATGAAGTCGCGCGACCCCGCTCCAATCGGAGCGGGGCCCGCGGCGCCACATCCGGCCATATGACCCCAGCACCAGGTAACCCTGACAACCCAGCTCAACCCCGCCCCCAGGCGCAGGCCACACCAGGCTCAATCCAAGGACGCGTCACCTGGATTGGAAATAGCCGGGGGGGCCGCACCTGAGACGGAGGAGCGGGTACAGGGACCCCGGCACATAGGCTAGTAAATAGACATACAAGGTGCATGACAAGCGTGTCACATAGGCATTGTATCGTTACACAGAAAAAAGACATCAGGGATTACATGACAATTACAGTACTAAGGAGAGCACGGGATCCAATACTGCTTCCTCCATTATGCTCTCTCCATTCCCTTAGGTCTTGTGATGTTGTGTATCCGTGACACGTCATGTTATCATTCCACCAGTGTTAGTCCATAAAGTTACAAGAAGCCACATACGATCCTTCCAGAAGAGCAGACAGGAAACCTAAGGACTACAGATAAAAACCCATAATAGAAAGAGTAATACTAAAAACACCATGGTCCAACTAGACCTATCACAGTCAAAAAATATGGGTATAACCCAACTTGTAAACAGAACGGCGATGGCTAAAGAAAAGGGGCAAACGAAAGATTTTCATTCAACCCCCGCGGAGACATAGTGTCTAACGTCACTATCCACCGCGTTTCACTCTGTAATAGCAATCTCCTCAAATCACCACCACGAATCCCACCATGTATTATATCAATGCCTCTAAATTGAAGAGATCTGGGGTTACAATTGTGGTGTTCGAGGAAATGCCTCGGTATGGTCTTTAGGGTTGATTTATCTTCCACCTGTGATGCACCCAGAATGCCACATATGTGTTCCCTAACTCTCCTCCGTAGCTCCCTAGAAGTAATTCCAATATATATCAGCTGACAAGAACATGTAGCGTAATACACCACATGGCTTGAACTGCAAGATATATGCTCCCTGATATCGTAAGTCCGGGAGCCATCAGAGGAGGTGAAAGAGCCCATGCGTTGGACATTCGGGCATGCAACACAGTGACCACACGGGGTACTGCCCCGATAGTGCAACATCTCTCATTTATCCAATCCAGCATTGTACATTTCTGTGAAAGCAGATTTTGCCCCTTACTACATATGTAAAGAGTCCTGCGTGACCCTGCATAAAGATATATATGTACCGGTGTTTTCTGAGGCCCTGATTCACTTTTCCGTCCTTTTCTCTTGTTCAGATCATGAAATAAAAATACATTATTGAATTTAGCAAATGCTCTTTTCTCTCTGTTTAATATATATGCTGAGCGCTAACAGGGCGGTCATCTTCCGAGGTGGCCTTCCCTGCATATGGATAAATTTGTACTAATATGTATGTAGTTGACATACTGTGACTGACAGAACTTGTTCGGTCAACGTGAGTGAACTACGTATATACATATAGCAGCACTATGGTATATGGTGGTACATTACAGCACATATATAGCAGCACTATAGTGTATGGCGGTACATTATAGTACATGTATAGCAGCACTATAGTATATGGCAGTACATTACAGCACATGTATAGCAGCACTATAGTATATGGCAGTATATTACAATACATATACAGGTGCACTATGGTATATGGTGGTACTTTATTGCACATTTATAGTAGCGCTATAGTATATGGCGGTACATTACAATACATGTATAGCAGCACTATAGTATATGGCGGTACATTACAGTACATGTATAGCAGCGCTATGGTATATGGCGGTACATTACAGCACATGTATAGCAGCACTATAGTATATGGCGGTACTTTATAGCACATGTAGAGCAGCGCTATGGTATATGGCGGTACATTACAGCACATGCATAGCAGCACTATAGTATATGGCGGTACATTACAGTACATGTATAGCAGCTGTAGGGATTTTTTTATTCAAGTATATTAGAAAATAATTTAGATTATAGCACTAAATAGATAGGGATTTAGGGGGAAAATTAATTTGGACCACCTCTTGAGCAAGCTGCAGCCAGGAAGTAGTATCCCTCCCAAAAAAGAAAAAAAACACTTAGGGTACTGTCACACGTGGAGATCTCCCGGGCGATTCCGTAGGCGACGCTGGGGCGTGGCCTGTGGCCGGCGACATTGCCAATGCGTTGCCTAATGTAAATGGGAGACGGCGACACGTCTGAGTGGTCGCCTGGTTTGACATCAGAGCTGTGAAACCAGGCGACCATTCTTGGGCGATGTGTGCTGATCGCCCTGTGTAACATCTCATGAGCGATGTCAAAGGCGACAGCACACATCGCCTATACCATTCTGGTAGGCGTTTCTGGGCGTATTTAGTAGCTCTGGGGGTGCGCGTGGATTGGTGGTAGCTCGAGCGTTACGATTGCTTGCCTTGGTCCTCGGCGCCATATTTGATGATGTTCAAAGTTGTCTCAACCAGGAGCGTACATACTGTCGCCTCTGTGTTTGTGGCTGTGTGCTAAAAGTTCAGAGATGTGCTGCCACAAATGTATGTTAACAGAACGCAATTGCAAAAACATGTAAAATAAAAGCTGCATGAGCGCTGTAGTTGCAGGCGTCCTGCATGACAGGACGCCAAGAAGATTACATTTAATACTGTAGCTCATGCTGCGTTCATTCGCCCGAGCGCTGTCAATCTGTATATGTTTAAAACCTAAACCATAACCTAAAAGCGCTGTAAAAATTCACTGTACAATACGCGAGCGTCGTGTTTTGCCTTGTTGGCAATGCCAATGCGTTTAGTAATAATCCGTGACACAACACACGAGAGTTGTCTATAAAGTACAACAACAAGGACACCTTAAATAATGATTGGGGTTTGTTTGGAACCAATCACACGTCTTCAAGGCGTCACACAGCATTATGTTAACGCCTATCTCCGAGATGCTGCTCAAAATTACGCCCACATCGCTAATGTGGTGGCTCTGTGTGACGCGGAAGTGGCGACCAGCGACTTGTTCGCCCCTGGGACTTTGGCGACGCTCAGCCAATTTCCGGTCGGGTTGTCGCCCGAGCGTCGCCTAAGTTGTTGCCCTGTGTAAATGGGCGACGGCGACCTCAGGCGACACGCAAATACGTGCGCGTGCACGTGCGTCGCCTATGGAATCGCCCGGGAGATCACCCCGTGTGACGGTACCCTTAGAGGGATGAAAAAGTACAATTTTTCAAAATATGAAAACAGAAAAAAATATGTAGAGCACAATAGGGTCTTATCAGGGTAAACAAGTGGAGGGAGGTGTAAGTGTACTTACCTGGTGGGGGAATGGATATAATCTCCGCTGCCGAAATCAAGGAGATCCAGAAAATGATAGATGAAAGATGGTTTAAAGTTAAGCATTTCTGAATCAGAAGGAGTCTGAGTCTAAAATGCGTTGACTCTAAACCCCTATTCATCTATCAGCTTCTGGATTTACTTTATTTTAGCAGAGCAGATTATAACCATTCCAATGGAAATGTTTAAAATGTGAAAACAGAATGATTAAATGTTAGAATTGCTGGTAATGTTGGTGCTATGCAAGAATACAGGAAAGCTACCGTGTGAGGAGAAATATTGAACTTCAGCAGCAGGTGGCTCTCTGAGCCATGGTTTGTTGGTACTGTATATTGGTACACCACTGATGCAATTGTGAAATGTATTTGTACAGCTGCCTCTTTTGACAGAAGAAGTGTACAACACTGTAGGATACACTCACCCACCCCAAATGTTACGCAACCTGGCAGGAAGCCTTTATAAAACTCACCACTCACTCAGGCCTCTACTGTGACATTTGGCTGCCTGAAACACGCTATAAGGGAGCGTTCACATCTGTGTATATAGAATCACCTGGATTGTTAGCCAGGAAAACTAGGACAGTGTCATGCATTTCTTTTCCTCATCTAGCATCTGAATGTCACGTGGGTGCTATCCGAATGTGCATTTTATTTATCACCTATCATCTGAATGTCATCCAAGTGTGCCTTTTTTTTTCTTGTCTAGAAAAAAAAAATCCACTCGCACAGCACTGACATGACATACAGATGCTAGGTGAGAAGAAAAAATGCACACTCAGATAGCAGTCGCAGACATGCAGATGCTAGGCGAGAAGAAAAAATGCACACTCAGATAGCAGTCGCAGACATACAGATGCTAGGCGAGAAGAAAAAATGCACACTCAGATAGCAGTCGCAGACATACAGATGCTAGGTGAAGGAAAAAATGCACACTCAGATAGCAGTCGCAGACATGCAGATGCTAGGTGAAGGAAAAAATGCACACTCGCATGACATACGTATGCTAGGTGAGGAGATATAAACCATGACACTCTCCAACTTTACTGGCTGAGAATCTAGGCAATTTTTTATGTGTACGAATGAATGCACCCTAAAATTGTGGTACAACTTTACCATGTCTATTTCAGTTAACTAAATGTCACATTCAGCCTTGTCTAAATTTAGGGAACATTTAGACTACCATTACTGAAGAAAATATGAATTAAAAAAAAACATATACAACATAAGCTATTGCATGCTTTTGTGGCGCCCCTGCGGTCTGGTCGCCACAGAGGGGTACTGCACCCAATCTGTGGGGATGGTATTCCTGTTCTCAGTAAACGGGATGATAAGTCCAGACACCCAAAAAAGTCCCCAACACACCTGTTCCCATGGATGGTGGGTGGACCTGATAGGGGGAGGGCCCAGGTAGTCAGTGGGACGGCGGGGAGAGAGGTAGAGGGTGGGAAGTTAGTAGGGCAGCAGTCAGGAAGTAGAAAAGGAAAAAGGAAAGGAAATTAGTGGGTCAGTTGGCGAAGTCAGTGGAAGGAGAAGTGTGGTGCCATGCCAACGTAGGTAACCACATATCTCTCTGCTGCACAGCTGGGTTTCCACAGCAGGTACCACTACAAACAACACCTTCCACCCTGGCACAGTAGGGGGAGCTCAACCTGCTGCACTTAGGCAGGATCCCCTATAAATACTGCTGCTGGGGGCGGAGTTAGTCAGAGTGTAGCAGACGCTAGAAGAGCTGCAGGAAGGTTCTGGTGCAGATGCCACGGGTAGGCACAGGCCAGAGACCCAGAGGAGCCCTTCAGCATCCCACCAACCTAAGTGGGGCTGAAGGAAGGAGACTAGAACCAGGATCAGAAGCAGGAACAGGCAGCTCCAGCTGAGAGTTCGTTCCAGAGAGGAAGAGAAGCCGGATATTGGGGATCCGCGCCAGTGGAGAACTACAGGTCCCACAGGAAACCCCTGGGCACCGAGGAAGCTACAGCTACCCGTACTCCTGAGAGAGTCAAAGCAAGGGAGCCAGGTGCAGTGGCCACTGCAGAAACCAAGAGAAGGTTGTCCCAGAGACTGCACAGGAGGGAAGGAGAAACAGACTAGAGAAGAGAGTGGAGGCAAGTCAAGATTTAATAGACTGTGCTTCAGAGAATACAAAGGGAGGAAGGCCTTATACCCACTAGCTGTGGGAACCCACTGTGTAGCCCAGCTACCCATCAGTGCTTGGGACCATTTGCCTGAATACCATCAATATAAGGTAAAGAGACTTCTGCTGCGTGTTTGCATTCTTTCTGCTCCCTCACCGTGCCCCTCCATAGACTCTTCCTATCCTCCCAAACCGTCCCAGCTCTGCTGCATCCTGTCCATTCCTCACCACTCTGCCCCGGAGGTCCCAGTCCTGCCTGCGGGGACTATACCATCACGGCCGCAATCCCACCGACCTCCGGAGGACTGTAGCGGCGCTGGTGATCCCTGCAATTGCCGAGTCACTGCGGACCGGAAGTGATGTTACGGCCTGTCTGCGTGACCGGAAGCGACGCTCAGGACCCGCTTTGTGTCATCACAGGGCAGGCCCGAAACACCCACCTCCAATCAGGTGACCCCTGGCATAGCATCACCATGGCGACCAGGGCAAATCCCACCCACCGGCCTGCCAATCAGCCCAGTGTCTCAAGGGCAATCTGGGATGCGTCACCAGAGGCCCGAGACGCTGAGCTAAAAAAGGGAGACATGCAGGAGGTAGGGAGCCCCAGTCACCAGGGAGCGTGTCAGGGGGAGCCAGAGGGATTACTTCACATCGGATTACTTTTACCAACCAAATGATAGTGGTTTTGGAGGCATATAATCAGGAGTGGCCAGAGGAATATGACCATGGTATAAGAGGGCCCAGTTCACAACTGATAGCCGGTATTTGTTATCAATCCATGTATTCCATCCAGTCCAATAGCAAATCCTGACTTGTCTTGAGATTTCTATATGGAAGGAGGTCCAATTTTTTTTAACATTCATCTTCACGGGCAAGAACTGAGACATTTTTAATTTTATAGTGTTCACCTCATTGTCTAGGATACCGGCCATCCTGCAGTCTCAAAGTGCTCGGTTCCCCAATGTAAGTAGCTCACACCAATAGCAGGTTCTACGCTATAGAGCTTGCTTGCGTCACCATAAAGTTGACAAGATCGTTGTATCCCATGAGGCTCCGTACACGTTTCTTCCATGCTGTGTGAGGCAGCATACTCATAGACCGCTCAGTTTGAACCAGCAACGCGACCATGCAGGAAGTCAGGAGCTAAGAGTGATGCGCTTCTGAAGACAAGATGTGGCGAGAACCCTATTTAAGTGTTTCAAACGGAATCTGTTATGAAAATAAAACGCTATTTACCTGCAGATGTTGGGTTAATCTGATAGTTAATAGCATTTTAAAATCATGCAGTCACCACACTGAAAGCCCAACTTATCGGGATATCAGTCATAGAGGTGCAGCCAGCACGTCCTTGGTCACCGCTCAGTACAAAGTGGGCAGAAGCTATAACTACGCCGATGGCAGTGACTGACAGCCAATTCAGCGCTGATGCATTGTAGAGCTGGCTGTCAGTCAGTTTCAAGGCATGGTTACTGCCAGAGAGAACTGATGTATTGCTAAGGCAAACAGGAGTGAAAAGGGTTCCCTTTAAAGGTACCTTCACACACAGCAATATTGCTAGGCAATTTCACTGGCAATTTGCTGGTTGCAGTGAAATCATGGACACATTGTTCCATTTGTACACAGCAACAAAATAGAACAATGTGTCCATGATTTCACTGCAACCAGCAAATTGCCAGTGAAATTGCCTAGCAATATTGCTGCCTGTGACAGTACCTTAAGACTCCCAGTTCCTGTGTGTATATATGCTGGGGAACATGTCTGAGCCTCTATAAATGAAAGATGTAGGCAATCGTGCAGCTTTAGAATACCTGTAGATTAACCCCAAAGCTGTATGTTGATAGAGTGTTTTTACATGTCAGGTTCCCTTTGATGTCTATCTAATTTTTCCATATATAATTAAATAAAGATTTGTAATTGCTATATTATTATTATACTGTACTGTACAGGGTGGGCCATTTATATGGATGCACCTAAATAAAATGGGAATGATTGATGATATCAACTTCATGTTTGTGGCACATTAGTATATGGGAGGGGGAAAACTTTTCCAGATGGGTGGAGACCATGGTGGCCATTTTGAAGTCAGCCATTTTGAATTCAACTTTATTTTTTTCAATGGGAAGAGGATCATGTGACACATGAAACATATTGAGAATTTCATAAGAAAAACAATGGTGTGCTTGTTGTTAACATAACTTTATTCTTTCATGACTTATTTACAAGTTTATGACCAGTTATAATATGTGTTCAAAGTGCTGCCCATTGTGTTGGATTGTCAATGCAACCCTCTTCTCCCACTCTTGACACACTGATAGCAACACCACAGAAGAAATACTAGCACAGCGCTTCCAGTATCTATTGTTCTAGATGCTGCACATCTCATATCTTCACAGCATAGACAATTGCCTTCAGATGACTGATGTGGCAAAGTTTTTTGTGAATGGTGAAGTTAACAAACAAAACCACCGCTATTGGTCTGACACTAACCTACAGTGGATAGATCCCTCCAAGACTGTTGGAACACAAAAATTGATGGTATGGTGTGGTATATGGGATACAAAGAAAGTGGGGCCATTCTTCATCAATGGAATCCTCAATGCCACTGGATATCTGAATCATGTAGCAATTTCAGATTTCAGGAAGTTGATATCACCAACCATTCCCATTTTATTTAGGTACATCCATATAAATGGACCACGCTGTATTATTGTTTCTTTGTGCAATTTTTAGTCTGTTGCCTTAGTTTTTTTTAACATTTTGACAACTCAGGTGTGATTAGCTCTTGGGCTTTCCATCTTTGTATGTCAGTAGGCTGACACAAGAACTTTCACACCATTATTGTAGATTACATTTACAACTGGCTGCAACCCGCTTTATTACCTTGGCAGAACAGTACATCAGCAAAGTACAAAAATAAGTCTTTTACCTAAATTGGATGAACAAAGGTGCAATAGGGTCTTGTTTTCAATTAAAAGTATCACAAATAGTGCTATTACAGCTCACCTTGTTCGGTTGTGTCACTCATAACCGGTATATGCACTTGCACAGCTGCCGCTAGACCCACACTTCCACGGTACAATAGTGGAGATCAACTTCAGAGAGGACGGTGTGTCACGGTCCGTGCTGCTGCATTCAAAACAAAGGATGCACGAAGTGATGTACAATGGTGTTTATTGTCTCACTTGATGCATTTCCCTGCTAATTCATTAATGGTGTATTCCTGAAGAAGGAGTAGGGACAGCTCCGAAACGCATCGAGACAATAAACACCATTGTACATCACTTTGTGGATCCTTTGTTATGAACGCAGCAGCATGGACCATGACACACCGTCCTCTCTAAAAAAAAGTCTTTGGCTCATACAGCTATACCCAGTAACTCTTTCCTAGCTAAAGAAGACTTTGGGTAAGTTCACACTTACCGGCGGGTTTCTGGGCGGCGGGTGGGCGGAACCCGCTAGGAAGCTCCGGCGCCGTGCACCGGCTTCCGTGCGGGTATGTGCAGCGGGATCCGGGCGGTATCCGGCGGCTGCCCAGCGGGTTCTCGGCGGCGATTCTGCAGCGGCTGGAAGCAGCACATGTTTCTGCTTGCAGCCGCTGCAGAACCGCCGGTTTTTACAGCATGTTCATTCTTTGCTAACCCGCTGGGAAACCTGCGGGTTAGCAACGGATGACGCTGGGGAACCGCCTTAATGTGCACAGCCTTGGGCTGTTTACATTAGTTTTAATGTTAATCCAAACGCTGGTTTGGATTAACATAAATTAACATAAAACTAATGTAGGCAAAACGGCGGTTTACACAGGTAAACCGCCGAAAAAACAGCCCAGTGTGCACATACCCTAAGGGTATGTGCCCACAGGACGTTTTTGCTGTGTTTTTTCCTGCAGTTTCTGCATGCAGTTTACCATTGGTTTTATGGTAATGTATGCTAATTTGTTCCTGAGGTTTTGATTCCCAGCAAAACCGATGTGTTTCACAAAAACACTGTGCCCACACATGGTTTAGCAAGCGTCAAGAACTGTCAAACCCCTGCGGTTTTGGTGTGGATGGGAGGGAATTGACATGTTCTATTTTTCCTGCATTTTTGCTGCAGTCAGTGGCAAAAACGCAGTAAAAACGCAGCAGCAAAAACGCAGTAAAAACGCACAAAAAACGCACAAAAACCACACAAAAACCACACAAAAACACGCAAAAAAACGTGATAAAAATGCAGGACCTGAACGCAGCAAATCTACTGGCAAGGACTCTAGGATCCTTGAAAGCAGTTCAGGTTTTGCTGCGTTCAGGACTACTTAAAAAACGTCCTGTGGGCACATACCCTAAAGCCTTTTGTTTGCCGCGTAAAAACACACAACATGGATTGACCATTCCATTTCCAATAGTGATGCTCCTCTTTGATACAGCTTGTTTCTCTGAATGGGAGACAATTTTTGAGCAAAGCCCACTTTTATAAAAGGTATATTTTCAGATGTCTGCTAATTAAATCCTGAACCTTTTGGACTGTTCTCTTCTTTTCCTGCATTTTTTCCCCATTTATAATACTCTTACACTATCGCCACCTCCTTGGTTTATCTCTCCACTCTATTGGTTGGGTCCCATTGGCCCATTAACACTCTCTTTCTACTAGAACCTCTGGTACTGACCCTGTGATGTGCCTACTGACTTTTTGTCTCTTAAAAGGCCACCAAAGTCAATGTTCCCCAGCATATACCCACAGGAACTGGGAAACTTAAAGGGGACCGTTTTCACTTCTGTTTGCCTTAGCAATACATTTTTTAGGCTCTTATCTGTGCAAAAATCTTCTGAGTTGTCTGCTGTCTGAAACCTGACTTTTTTCCTGACCTTAATCCTTATCTGACCTAATCTGTGCCAGATTACGGTTTTAAAGTGAACCTGTCAGGTCCCTGTGCTGCCAGCACCATGAACAGTTCTGTGCACATATCAAAGTCCCTGCCTAATGGCCGCTTTACACGTCCCGATATCGTCCTGATATTGTATACAACGGCACGGGAGAGCGCACATTTTTGGCAGTAATCCAAGATTGCATAGGAGCTGTCACACAGGGAGATATCGGCAGGCAACGCCACTACGATGTATACGCCCCCTTGTACGAGCGAACCAGGGAACGACCATTTAACATGGGAGTGAATAGGGGAAGTTGTGCTCCAAATCGTTGTTGGGCTGTCACACAGCACGATCCTGCCAGATCGTCCATTAAATATCGGGCAGTTGGAGGGCCTGCACAATTCTTCCCCGATATCGCTTTGGCATCGTTCTTGAATCAAATTGCACATTTACACAACACAACGCACAAACGATATCGGCGTCAACACACGAACCATGTGACTTTTTATCATTGTTGGACAACGATATCGGGACGTGTAAAGCGGCCATTACAGTCCCTTCATTTACTTGTCCTCATAAACAGATCTTTAGGATTGTTCATTTTTAATGTTCTTGCTCCCGATGTTATTATTACGATATTTCTATCTGTTTTCTTTTGATCTATACCTAAATGCATATCTTTGTAATGCCTTTAAAAATTTAATAAAAAGAGATTAACCATAAACAGATCTTTAGAAAATGTATTTCTTAAATTTGTTTATGATATGCAAATTAGGGCTTTGACTAGTCGAGGGGGGCGATAGTTCCCCTACTAGTCAGCCCACTATTCTGAAGCAGGGTGTACACGTCTAGGCTTCAGAGAGGCGTAGTGTGCATGTTCAGAAGTATGGACAACTTCTTATCATGCGTACTTAGCTTTTCTAAAACCGGGACATATACACTCAACTTCAGAAGCTCAATGCTGTGAGGGGAACAAAGCCATGTGCATCCATGAGCATTGTATAGAGCTGGCATACATCCTGGCTTTTGAAAAGCATGTAATCACACCCAATGGGGTGTGAAAAACATCCAAAGTGGGTTAACTAGCTGATAACTAACACCCACTCAATTAGTCAAAGCCCTAATTTGCATATCATATACAGACGTTAGAAATACTTTTTCTAAAGATCTGTAAGATCTTTTCATGGATGCAAATAAATGAAGGTACTGTTTGTTAGGCAAGGAATTTTGATATATGCACAGACCTGCTTGTGGTTCTGGGGGCATGGAGGACCCGACAGGTTCCCTTTAAATGAATTCTGCTTATGCTGACTTTCTGAAATGACTTCTGTATTGAATGAACTACTTCAGCTCTTGCCCTGACTTGTTTGACTACTCTTTACAAATTATGTTAGCTCCAAATCTTGGATTTTATCATGTCTTAGGTGCAGCAACTTCGTTATTTGATGACAGGTTTAGGTAACGTCATGAGCGTACAGCAAATGACCACTGCATCCAATCACTGGGTTCTGTGGTTCTGCCGAAGATAGCATGAGCCGCTGAGCCCAACTGTTGGCTGCAGTGGTCATGTGCTCTATAGGTGTGACATCACCTACACTGGCTATCAAAATTAGAGAGCAACACACAACTTCCTGAATATATAGGTCATTGTGTTAACCCATGTGAAAATATTCTAACATGATTAAAATAGCAGTATTTTTAGTTTATGTCATAACCTGAATATATTCTAAAGCACAGAATAGAAATGTAAATGAGATAAATGAAAGAACACTGATCAAAATTGGAGAACAATTAAGCTGCATGTTATTGGTGTTAATCTGACAATTGGTGCTGACAAAACCTTTTTTAACTGGCAGCCTAACTTTCCAGTTTCAAATAAAAGAAGGAGGGGGAACAAGAGGCGCAATAGTGCCCTATCACTGTGGCACTAGATATAAAGTGGTGAAAAAGGATTCACTCACCTGGGACAGTTGTGTCACCCACAACCGGCTTGAAGGCGTACTCAATGCTTTATTTCTGGATGGCTGCTGCAGGACTTCCACCGTCCACTCAAGTGCGGAAATATGTCGAATCGTGGGGAAGAAAATGGTGTATCATGGTCCGCGCTGCCAAAAAACATCCACTCTGAAAGTAATGCACGTGAAGATGGAACTTCAAAGAAACTTCTTTATTGCCTCCTACGCGTTTCGGTGCCCTCCTGGCACCTTCCTCAGGGATATCCCTGAGGAAGGTGCCAGGAGGGCACCGAAACGCGTAGGAGGCAATAAAGAAGTTTCTTTGAAGTTCCATCTTCACGTGCATTACTTTCAGAGTGGATGTTTTTTGGCAGCGCGGACCATGATACACCATTTTCTTCCCCACGATTTAACTTTCCAGTTTGGATTCACTTTGAAAAAATGGTGTGTCATTCCAAAATGACTGTATCATTCCAGCAGCTGGTTCTCTAGATGAAGGCTAATGGGTCATCCTATCAGCCATAGTAGTAGCGTAAACTGAGGGCACCACAATACTGGCATTAGGGGATCTCCACACACACCAATAAAGGTATAATTTTTTTGGAGAGAGAAAAAGCAGTGTGTATTAAAAAATTGGGATCACCCAGACTTAATAAAAAAATAACACATTTTTATTTGGGAACAACACAGAAAACAACAATTAAAATGCATAAAGTGCCAGTTCACAGGCTCCAGTGCCAAATAAAGTGCATGCAGTGGTAAAGGAAAACCTTTTTTATAACCAATTGCCTTTGTCTTTATAAGTCCCTATGAACTTAGCCTACAGTTGTGGCCAAAAGTATTGACACCCCTGCAATTCTGTCAGATAATACTCAGTTTCTTCCTGAAAATGATTGCAATCACAAATTCTTAGGTATTATCATCTTCATTTAATTTGTCTTCAATGAAAAAACACAAAAGAGAATGAAGCAAAAAGCAAAACATTGATCATTTCACACAAAACTCCAAAAATGGGCCAGATAAAAGTATTGGCACCCTCAGCCGAATACTTGGTTGCACAAACTTTAGCCAAAATTACTGTGATGAACCGCTTCCGGTAACTATCAATGAGTTTCTTACAATGCTCTGCTGGAATTTTAGACCATTATTCTTTGGCAAACTGCTCCAGGTCCCTGATATTTGAAGGGTGCCTTCTCCAAACTTTCATTTTTAGATCTCTCCACAGGTGTTCTATGGGATTCAGGTCTGGACTCATTGCTGGCCACCTTAGAAGTCTCCCGTGCTTTCTCTCAAACCATTTTCTAGTGCTTTTTGAAGTGTGTTTTGGGTCATTGTCCTGCTGGAAGACCCATGACCTCTGAGGGAGACCCAGCTTTCTCACACTGGGCCCTACATAATGCTGCAAAATTTATTGGTAGTCTTCAGACTTCATAATGCCATGCACATGGTCAAGCAGTCCAGTGCCAGAGGCAGCAAAGCAACCCCAAAACATCAGGGAACCTCCGCCATGTTTGACTGTAGGAACCGTGTTCTTTTCTTTGAATGCCTCTTTTTTCTCCTGTAAAGTCTTTGCTGATGCATTTGCCCAAAAAGCTCTACTTTTGTCTCATCTGACCAGAGAACATTCTTCCAAAACGTTGTAAGCTTTCTCAGGTGACCCGTGGAAGCGCACAAGCGCGAAACGGTGCCGTCGTCAGCAGCTCCGATCCTCCCCTCCCTGCACCGAGTTCACATGCTCCCTGAATAAAACACCTAACAAGATCCGGGTGAGTGCCGTCTCTATATCATTGAACTTTATGGACGAATGTTGTGCTTTGGAGACAGGCACCTCCGGTTGACTACCTGATTGCTCCATGAGTTTGTCCACCTAGCGAGCCGTCAGCTTTGGTGCCCTGTTTTCCTCCTGTGCTTGCTCACTAAGCTTTCTCAGGTAAGTTTTGGCAAACTCCAGCCTGGCTTTTTTATGTCTCGGGGTAAGAAGTCGGGTCTTCCTGGGTATCCTACCATGCAGTCCCTTTTCATTCAGACGCCGACGGATAGTACAGGTTGACACTGTTGTACCCTCGGACTGCAGGGCAGCTTGAACTTGTTTGGATGTTAGTCGAGGTTGGTTATCCACCATCCGCACAATCTTGCGTTGAAATCTCTCGTCAATTTTTCTTTTTCGTCCACATCTAGGGAGTTTAGCCACAGTGCCATGGGCTTTAAACTTCTTGATGACACTGCGCACGGTAGACACAGGAACATTCAGGTCTTTGGAGAAGGACTTGTAGCCTTGAGATTGCTCATGCTTCCTCACAATTTGGTTTCTCAAGTCCTCAGACAGTTCTTTGGTCTTCTTTCTTTTCTCCATGCTCAATGTGGTACACACAAGGACACAGGACAGAGGTTGAGTCAACTCTAATCCATGTCAACTGGCTGCAAGTGTGATTTAGTTATTACCAACATCTGTTAGTTGTTACAGGTGCTGTTAATTACATAAATTAGAGAAGCATCACATGATTTTTCTAACAGTGCCAATACTTTTGTCCACCCCCTTTTTTATGTTTGGTGTGGAATTAGATCCAATTTGGCTTTAGGACAATTCTTTTTGTGTTTTCTCATTGATGACAAATTAAATGAAGATAATAATACCAAAGATTTTATGATTGCAATCATTTTCAGGAAGAAACTGAGTATTATCTAACAGAATTGCAGGGGTGTCAATACTTTTGGCCAACACTGTATACAGTATATGGATTCAAATGACAAATGAAGTTTAGTTTATCATCTATAGAGCACCGCTATATGCTCCTGGGTGCCCAAAGAAATCAGGACATGTACATTGAACACTAGACAACATCATAGCTGTTACAAAGAGGAATTTCAAAGTACACGCCCTGTTGCAAACACAAATGTGTAACACAATTGAAGTAACAACAAGAGTCAGAAAAAATGTTACCTAGCCACTAAGTTGAGAGAAGGTTCTGCTAGGCTATCGGCACCTTAGAGCAAGGAGAGGGGGTGTGTGGGAGGACCCCAAGCGTATCGCTGCATGCACTTTATTTGGAACTGGAGCATATGAACTTGTGGGGTTGTGTCTGCATATTATTGCATTTTAGTTGTTTTAATTGTTGTTTGCTGTGTTCCAAAATAAAAAATGTGTTATTTTTTCATTAAGTTTGGGTGATCCCAATTTCTTTATGCACATCGCTTTTTCTCTCTCCCAAAAAATTATTCTATCAGTCAAAGAAATAGAAGTTGTTAGTTCCAAGTCTGTGATTTCTAGAATATTGCATCTTTACAATATCACACACTCTTTCAAGTCCTCCAAGAAGGCTGGTCGCCCTTGAAAGACAAATGCAAGAGAGGACAAGATAATGCCGAGAATCTCCATGAGTAATTGTTTCAACACTACAGCTCTAATAGCTCGCCAGTTCAGCAATGAACAGGGTAAGGATCTGTCTCATCATAGTGTCACGACGATTAAGAGCATTTGCACTGAAAGCCCATTCTGCAGTGACCAAACCTCTCAGCAAAAAGAATTAAAAGATGAGACTAACCTTTGGTGAGGGCCATGTTGTTTAGACAGAGGAGAAGTGGTCCACAGTTAATTTTAGTGATGAAAGCAAGTTTAATTTATTTGGGTCTGATGGGAAACATTGTGTACGTCGACAAACTGGGAAAGGATTGAATAGAGTAGTGCAACAGGGAGGCTCTCAGAACTCACTGGGTGAGGAGATCCCCAACTTGCTTCCAGGCCACCCAGACTTCCAATATCTCTAGTGGACGGTACTCTGGACTAAACCTGCTACTGTCTCGCGCCAAGGGCTTGAAGTCCTCGGATCTCGGGCGTACTGGTATGGGGATTTCACGGGTGGTCAGTGCCCAAGTCCGTACCCATAGGCAGACAAAAAAAGAAGAAAATAAAATACATAAAGTTTGTAGAAGTCGTGATGCCACTTGTAGGTCCGGTGATGGCACTGGCGCTGCTGGGATCTCCAGGGTGATGGGCGACAGCAAGGTGTTGTAGCTCTCTAAAGGAAGAGCGGGTTCCCCAGGGTTGTAGGGTAATAATGGTGGAATAGAGCAGCGCTGTTGGAATGGGGCTGCGCAGCTTCTGCGGTGTGGTGAAAAGGCAGGTAAATCACAGTTCACCAGTAAGGAACACAGACACGTTGCTCACTCAGAACGGGTACTTTACTCTGGTAATCTGCAGTCTTACAGGGTATGCAGTTGTTTCAGTCAGGGTAGTGGACTGGGTGGTCCTGGCAGCGAGTAATGTCCCTCTGAAGCTCCAGTGATGTTCCTTCTCTATACTTTCTCTGTGGTGCCATGCACAATCCCACTTCTTGAACCGGGCCCATCGGGTGATATGGGAGCCCTTTATCTCTCCAAAGGGGACCCAACCCTGTTTAGTGCTTCTGGTGGAGACGGTGCTTGATTTGGGCGGTTGGATCGTGCGGAAGACATCGACCACACCAGTAATTTACGGTTCAGAGATGGACCTCTGCTCCACGTCTGAGCCGGTACCCTGCTTCGGACTGGGCAAGGGTGATTAAGTTACCCTCTATCTGCCCCTTTCTCTTCTGGGTCACCAGGTTGAGGTGCCCTCCCCGTTAGTTCTCCTCTTCTTCTGTTACTCTTTTCTCTTCATTGTTCTTACTTTTCACTGCACTGCACATTCCCTTTTTCCCCACTCATTATATAACCTAGCTCTCCTCCCACCAGGATCGGTTACCGTAGTAACGGGCATCTGATTGGTCCCCTATCACTAGGTGTGTGTGTGTGGTGATGGAGCTTCAGGCTTCTACTACCCCCCTACCAAGACAAAGCATACTGCACCTTCTGTTAGGGGTGCAGTACCCATTTGTACCGCGCTGACTAGCGGGGTGCTACACTAATACTGCCAGTAAAGGCAACGGAGACTAAGTATTGTGAGCCTGTCAATTATTCCGCGCCCTCAGAACTGCACCCCCAACGGCCTACCACCATCATAGGCTATCCCGGTTGCCCTGTGGATCCGCTCCACCTGTGGGGAGTGAAACCATCACAGCTGCATTCCCATCATCCTCAGAGGTCCTGCACCACAGCATCGGCCACAAATAGCTGAATACCACGGGTGGCGTCACGACCACAACCCATAAATCACTACCCCCAGAACCTTTGAGTTGACCCCCAGGGCCATGGAGCCGAGTCTCAGCCCCTGTGACATCCCTGCAGAAGCATCAAAGCCCCGGTCTCCGAGTACTCCATGGCCCTGGGGCGCGTCAAATGCAAGTGTGTATCAAAACCTTCTTCAACAACACGGAGTTCCTTACTTGCGTTTAATACTCAATCAGCAATTTTCATGCAGGTCAATGCCCCTACCAGACAACAGAATGGGTAAAGCAGTTCCTTGAAACAGAAAATATTGAAATGATAAAACAAGCAACCCAGAGTCCTGACCTAAACCCAATAGAAAACCTCTGGGAAATCCTTGGTGACAAAGTTATTTCCAAGAAACCCACAACAGTCACAGAACTGTGGAAGAGACTGAAGCTGACTGGCCAAAATCACACCAGAGCAGCGTGAGAGACTAGTGATATCCTGTGGCCATAGATGTGCTGAAGTCATTCAAAGCTAAGGCCTGTACAAAGCAGAGGCCTGTAGACTTCCTACTGATTGGTGACTGTTGTAACCTTCACAAAATGTAGTTTAATCTTTCTCTGTGCTACAGTCATTGCTGTTGTCTAATTATGATCATCACGTTTTGTGTAAAATAAAAGTTTTAAGTTGATAAACTTTGGTTATTTTGGAAATCACTGTTCTAGTAGCATGGTGTACCCCTTACACAACAACCTTCAAATGTTGATCAATGTAGATTACATTCTGCCTGAAAAAAATCAAGTTATCATACATTGTTCTCTAATTTTGATTGCCAGTGTATATGCCCTGTTAAGAAACATAGAAGCAGCAGGGAGGATGAGTAACTCCTGAACTTATTATTTTAATACTGTGTATGCCAATAGGGCTACAAAAATGTACATTCTGAAAACCCTTTTAAAGACTGAACACTAGGTGGGTCCCTTAGTCTCTACTCTTCAGTTTAAAGGGAACCTGTCAGCTCGTTTTAGGCCACTAACCTACTACTACCTGACCCTGCACCTTGCTAACTCATCCATAACCATTACCTCTCTGACCTAAAACTATATTGTAAAGCTTCTGAAAAATTATTTAATAACTTACATGCAGTCTACATCCATAGACTGGAACGGGCAGTCTCGAGTGCTCCATTCTCCCTCCTGGCTGGCTCTTCTCATGCTCCACTGGGCGTCATCATTATGTGTCCTGAAATTCCCGCCTCCTCCAAAAATTATGACGTGCACCCAGATGTCGTGTCCGGTGCATTGTGGGGGCTTATCTGGCTGTACGGCCGCGCACGCGCAGTGCGTATATTGAAGCCGGACCATACACCCACAATGCTCCGAACCAGAACTGATGTCCGGGTGCACGTCATAATGTATGGAGGAGGCCGGAATTTCAACAGAGGACACTGAATGATGACGCCTAGCGGTGAGTGAGAAGAGCCAGCGAGGAGGGAGAATGGCGCCCTGGAGATCGCCCATTCCAGTCTACAGATGTAGACTGCAGGTAAGTTATTTAATAACTTTTTAGAAGCTTTATAGTGTAGTTTTAGGTTAGAGAGGAATGGTTAGGGATGAGCTATCAAGGTGCAGTTACAGGTAGTGGTAGGTTAGTGGCCTAAAACGAGGTGACAGGTTCCCTTTAACTGTTAAGTCAAATCCATTGCATCCCAAGGTTGCATTACAACCTGATAGACCTTTTATCTTCTCTCCTGCAAAATGGATGACATCTTTGTCTTCAATTTTTTCTTAGCTGCCCTGCCATGCCATATGTCGGATTTAGACACTAAATGTAGCTTTCTATAGTGCTGTTTAATATATTGGTGTTTATAAAGATTATTATTATCATTTGACTTGTCTGATAATTGCTGTTTATCTATGTTACATGACTGTTTACCCAAATTCCTTTCTGCACGCATATAATAAAAGCAAACTACAAGGTGAGGAGACTATTCCAGTGTGACTCAGCAAGTTTAGTACAGTCTGAAATATGGAACAAATACTAATCCTTCTCATTCAGGTAATTCTTATTATTGGCAAAACATCAAATTCACATGACAAAAGACAATAACTTTGTATTCAATATACAACAAAATGAAAGAAAAATCAAACAAAAAAAACACATTGAGACAAAACATCAGCACCTTGAGGCCCTACAAAGTCCAGGAGATCAAAGTCTCTAAAAAAAAGTGACAAGGTTAAGAACACATTTAAATGGAAGGCGCATGTAAGAATCAAAAAACGTGTTCTAGGATTTTTATTACGAGAATAAATATATTTCAGATTTCAGAGAAACAAATATGGAATCCTATATCTTAGAACTCTAGTAAGATAATTGGGAAATGAACAGAAAAATTTAGAAAAAGACTAATACATAACGAACTTATATTGAAAAAAAAATCATTTGGGCCTCATTCACACATCTGTGTTGCACATGTGTTATAGTTATATTACTACGCACACTATTTTATTTGGATGTACCATTAAGCTGTGCGCAAACAATTAGTATTAGCATGGTTATAGACGCAGCATATTTGTGCTGCGTCGTACAGTACAAACACAGTGGATGAGATGTACAGAAATCCCCTGCCCACTGGCTTCTTTCCTCCACAGTGTTAACTGATATGTTTGGCGGCTTTCTACACCGCCGCTTGTCCACAGTATGTCGGTTTACTGATGCAGATTCAGAGTCCATTTTGGCAGGTAAATGAAGGGAAAAACCACCACACCCCGAATGCAGATCATGTGCACAGGGCAGCTGCGTTCACCCTTGAAGGAGAGGAGATACTTTGCCCAGGACACATTGTCTCCTGATGGTGTGCACAAACTTTACAATTTACTTACTCATTGCAGGCTATATGCTCATTTTGTTTTTATCTTAGGTTTTGTTTATTGAATGGCCACAGTTTGAACATTCTCTTACATGGTGCATGCTTACAAATTTATGATTATTTTTCTGGTTTTGCTTTAGTCTCTTGTACTTTGTACAAATAGGAGAACATGCCCCCCCTTTTTATGAGCTAGGCATTTCGTCTATATAGCTTATTGTGGATGGATGACTGAACAATTGGATCCTGGTCCTACTCTACCAACATCTACTGTATATTGAGGCCAGCTGACACAAGGTGAGGCTTAAATATTGGAAGCTAGGTCTGCCCCCGATTGGGGTACACATTGTCGAGATAAGATAGCTTTTAAGGCCACTTCACACACACAGATATCTGAGTCCAATATCTGAACAGATCTCTGGTTGCAGTGAAATCATGGATACATTGCTCCATGTTGTACACAGCCACAAAATGGAGCAATGTATCCATGATTTCACTGCAACCAGAGATCTGTTCAGATATTGGACTCAGATATCTGTGTGTGTGAAGTGGCCTTTATACTGTTTTGATCAAAATTGTGTTAAGTAAAGTGCACCTGTCATCAGGTTTCTCCACATAAGCTGCGGCCACCACTAATAGGACATTATATACAGCATTCTAGAATATTGTATTCAGTATAAGTCCCCAGGTCAATCTCTATACCATAAAAATAAAAACTAGATTTTTTTTATGGGCGGCACGTTGGCTCAGTGCTTAGCATTGCAGCCTTGCAGTGCTGAGGGCCTGGGTTCAAATCCCACCAAGAACAACATCTGTAAGGAGTTTGTATGTTTCCCCATGTTTGCATGGGTTTCCTCCAGGCACTCTTGTTTCTTCCCACACTTGAAAGACATACTGATAGGATGTTTAGATTGTGAGACCCAATGAGGACAGTGTTGCAAATATATGTAAAGCGCTATAGAATTAATAGCGATATATAAATGAATAAACATTGTTATTATTACTACTCACCTATGGTGTGGTCCAGTCCGATGGACGTTGATCATGATTCAGCACTTCCTTGTGATCAACGTCCTTATTCCCTGCTATGTGTGGATGATGTGTCCTAAATCATCCAGTCTCCCCATTGCGGTCCTGCGCATGCGCACTTCTCTCTGTGCTGCTGAGGACAGAGCACAGTACTGTAATGCACAGGAGTGATGAAAGGTCAAAGAACGTCTGTGCATTCGCACTACATTACCCTGTAATATTTAATTGTATCATTACAATTTACTCATTTATCTACTGCTGAATATATTGTCATTTTGTTTTCATCTTAGGTTTTGTCTGTTGAGTGGCCACAGTGAACATGCTCTTACAAGGTACATGTGTAGCAACTTATGCTCCGGCTCATTTCTTTAGTTTTCCATGCGAGTGACTGCAGAGAGGAGAGTAGTCTGATCTGACCATGCATACTCAGTCTGCTGTCACCCACAAAGGGGCAGCCCTGCCCCCACCAGTGACATGCCCTTCTCAGTTTGTCCGATTCCGGTTCATAGACTGGAGGGATCAAAGCTAGAACCGCAATAAAGGATATATGCGCTGTAGAGAGATAAGCTTACAAGAGCAAGGTAGGTAGCAGAAGTGTATTGGGAAAGTGTTACAAAAAATGAAAGGTAGTGACATTAGCAGTGGGAAACTTGTAATTACTTACCCGTACTGTGTTTTTTCAGAGTCCGTGACAGCTCCCTAAACAAGAGAGGGATCCGCCTTCATAGGACAAGGAACCATCAGGCTTTAAAAGAGGCGGTTCCTCTCCTCCATATCAGTTGGTTGCAGAGTCTGAAAAACGGACCTCTGGAATATTGTTAGTCCACCACAACCCTGAACACCACGTGTCAAACAAACATCAAGAGGAGAAAAAGAAAAAAATGACGAACCCTCAACAATGGGGGGAATATGAGGGTGTTGTCATGGACTCCGAAAAACTGGAATTAGACTTACCGGTAATGATGTTTCCAGGAGTCCACATGACAGCACCATAGGAGTAATCCCATATCCTCTGTAGGGACAGGAAGCACAAGAGGTTAAAAGACCTCCCACCTCCTCAGTGATTTTCCAAGAACCACATTGACTGGGTACAGCACAATTTTATTGTAGACTACTTAAACACATGTTAAATTAACATACAGTAGCAAAATAGGGAGGGAAATAAGGGTGCTGTCATGTGGACTCCTGGAAACATTATTACAGGTAAGTCTAATTCTGGTTTTCCAGTACATACCCATGACAGCACGGTGGGAGTATACCCAAGAACTCATAGCTTAGGGTGGGCCAAATGCAGATCTCTATTCTGCCGTGGGAGAACATCTATTTGTAGAATGGGCTTTGATAATGTCAGGGAAGACTGTCCTTCTGAAAGGTACGCTAGATTAATCATGGACCTGATTAATCTACATAAGGATGGTTTTAAAGACTTCTTGCCTCTATTCTTCCCCCAACAGTATGAAAAGATTTATACACTAAACGGACCTATTTGTGGAGAGTTTCAGCCCAAATAATAATGGTACACAGATAGCCAAAGTGAAGTTTTTTTATTTGCAAAAACATAAAATACCAATGGCATCACGAAGTACCAGACATTACAAACAGTATAAAATTCAGAGATGGTCCAGAGGACAGCGGAGGTAATATAACCAACAATCAGCTCAGCATAACATAAGTCCTAGCAAGGAGCAAGTGGGGAGGTCATAAAAAAAAAACAGAGGGGCCAGAATCATGCTGTAAAAGACCACTGAGATCAAATTCCCTGGTTAACATTGTAAGTAAAGAATATCAGTATCAAAAAGTCAACCTGGACAACCCAAAGTCACTCAGCTAGCACATAGGCACCCCAATCACCCACTTACCCATGCTGACAAAGTTCTGCAGCTGATGATGGACAGGGGACGCCCCAACGCGTTTCTCCCTATTGAGCTTCCTCAAATGGCAGATTTTATTGATTTCATGTGGAACTTTTTATCTGACCCATTGATTCAGGGGTTTTAAATTCATTATTGTGCGAAAAACTCCCATGCTGGGTTCAATATGGAAAACTGGGAAGGATAATGACCAACAGGTACTCGAACTCTCCTGATGCCATAGATTCTCAACGTCTGCTTCTAGCCGACTAAAAGTGATATGGGGACCCTTTATCAGTACGAATTTTTGAGGAAGGAATTGGGCCTCTATTTGATAATCCTTAGCAATAGCGGGCAGAAACTAGGGATTTTTGCTGACCCATCTATCCCTTTTTGGACAGGTTTTGAACTGGGCTGGAATTTCCTATCCTTATCCCCTTATTAAAGCCCCATCTGGTGAATGCCCGTTACTTTTGTAGAGTTTGCTCACGAAAAGGATTGATCCTTTCTTTTCTCCTCAGTAAAACCTATCTGTTGTCGGTCGCCTTTCCTAAGGCCTCATTTGAGACATGTCCAAAATTCTAAGCCATGAGAAGGGAATGGAATACAGCTTGTTTTGGAAGCCGTAATCACTAGGCTTTGAGTCAGATAGCTCTCCAAACAGAGTCAGAAAGAGCATTATTCCTGGCAGCAAACCTAATTGATTCAGCCAAAGCAGCAGCAAAAAAAATTAGTTGTAATCCCGAACAACGGTAGGACCTAGGTAGGTAGGGAACTCTTGGGAGTCGTCACTAAGATGACCCTCCAATTCATCTAGCCAGACTTTTATGGATCTAGCTACAGATGTAGCAGCAATATTTGACTTTATATTTGCCTCTGAGGCTTTTTAGGCCTTTTTGTCAAAGACCGTCTGCCCTTCAAACCTGTATTGCTTTTGCTCTCCACCATAAGTGGGAATAAGGCCTATATTATTATACACATAGAAGACCCAATAAAAATGGGGACCATTAAAACCGAGCCTGAGGTAATGGTACCATTTACATGACCCTGGGGTGATTTGGAGGGGCATCAAAGTGTGATTAATCCTCCATGTATAGTATGGCCTGGCACAGTACAGCTTAGTACAGTAAGGCATGGTATAGCACAGCTTGGCCTGGTACAGTACAGCAAGGCACAGTATGTCACAGTGCAGTACAGCATGGCACACAGCCCAGTACAGCGAGGTACAGCATCGCACCGCATGACACAGTACAGCAAGGTACAGCACAGCATGGTAGTGTACAGCATATCACAGCATGCTACATAATAGCACAGTGTGGCTCGGTCCAGCTCTTTCCCTCAGGCAGATCAGGTCCCTCTGTCATGGTCTCCTGTTCCTCTGGCGTCCACAGCCGGTCTGTGCTTGAATTTATTGCGTGAACTGCCGACCGGAAGTGAGTCACCCGAAGGGACCTATCTCTCCTTCAAGAACTTGGGGCCTCTAGGTATCTTTCTAGACAGCGTTTGATATCTAAGGATGTCATTTGAGTTCCTTATCATTGGTAGGACTACTGCAAAAAGTGGGGAAAACAATCTCCTATGACCGGTGAAATGTAGAGAGAGAGGTATCAGGTCAGGTCTTAAGATCACTCTATCGTCTCGGAACAAGGTAAAAGGAGGGTCTGCTGAGAGGGACTGAATGTCTCCTATCTGCGAGCGGAGGTTAATGCTACCAAAAGAACTGTCTTAAGGGAAAGAATTTTAATAGGGGCATCCTGCAGAGGTTCAAATGGAGGTTCTGTTAATGTAGAAAGTACCAGGTTGAGATCCCAAGAAGCTAAGCTAATAGGCTTAACAGGAGTGACACATGCTTTGATAAAGCATGAAACCCAAGTGTCCCCTGCTAGGTTGAAGTTATAGAGTGCTCCAAGGGCCAAAACCTGGGCTTTAAGAGTGCTAACAGAGAGTCACATTTCTACCGCCTCCTGCAGGAATGCTAGAACCAAATTGATAGGGACTTCCCCTTCTGGATTTGCCCGTTACTGACAGGAATTTTTTACAGGTCCGATGATAAATTCTAGCGGTTACAGGCTTTCTAGATTTAAGGAGGGTTCCTGATAAAGCAGCAGAGAACCCTGTATTACTCAAAAGCTGCCTTTCAAGTTCCAGGCAGTGAGGTATAACTTATCTGCCTATGGGTGATGAACCATCCCCTGGAGAGAGATCTGGAAGATCCAGAAAGACCCAGTGATCGGAGACCAACATCTGTTGGAACCAGAAAAACCATGGCCTCCTGGGCCAGAAGGGGGCTATCAAGATCACTCGTGCCGATCTTCCCGAATTTTGTGCAGGACTGTCGGTATCAGAATTAATGGGGGAAAGGCATAAGCCAGCCTGAATTCCCAGTTGATCAGAGGAGCATCCATCGCAAATGGATGATCTCTTGGTTCCAAAATTGATCCACTTGCCAGATGGACCTGGTCACAGATCTATGGTGGGATTCCCCACATAGCTGTAATCTGTTGAAACACTGTCTGATTCAGAGCCCACTTGCCCTGGTGAAGGTGTACCCGGCTGAGGAAATCTGCTTTGTTGTTGTCCTTCCCCTTATATGTACTACCGAGATGGAGGCTAGTTGTGTCTGCTAGGATACATTCCGCCACCCCATTAGTGCTTTGCACGGTGTCCCCCTTGGTGGTTTATATAGGCAACTGACACTTGATTGTTGGCAGGAACTTTGACGTGATGACCCTTTAATGCTGGCAGAAAACCCACTAAGGTATGTTCTACAGCTACCAATTCAAATTCAAATTCAAATGAGCTTTATTGGCAGGACTAAGTACATATTAGCATTGCCAAAGCAAATGGTAAAAATAGGGGGATGGGGTAGGGATTGGGGAGTAGGAAGGCATATAGAGGTCCAGGGTATGTTGAGATCCTTTTAGGGGGTAGGCGCATCTCCAGGGTGGGGTATAGAAGTCCATGGCATATCAGGCTCTTAGTTGAGGAATAGGGACGTGTCCAAGGTGGGGTATAGAAGTCCATGACATAGGCTCTTGGTTGGGGCATAGGGACATATCCAGGTTGGGGTACAGATCTTCATGGTATATCAGTCTCCTCTTAGTCTGTGTCAGGCACTGACATATTGTGCTGCTATGGCCGCTGCATTTCTTCTTCCCCCAGTCATACTGGCAGTTTTACTTCCTCCTCCATTGAGGTTAAGTCTCTTGAAGTTTGGAGCAACTGTCCTTCAGAAAATTTGACCAATTCCCCTGAAATCTCTCCTGATCTAAATGGACACCCCACCCTGAGAAACTGGCATCGGTTGTGACCACCTTTGTAGGGGGGGACCACCAGGGGACCCCTGGGACAATATCGAATCATCCAATTACTAGGAGAGAGATTGTAGAGTAGCTGGTTGCCGAGTGAGCTTGCCCTCTAGATTCTGACCTAGCGCTTCCTGATGTTCTAGAATGTCCCACTGCAAAGTCCTGGTATGGGCCTGGGTCCGATGTACTCCTGGTATGCAAGTTGTGAGAGAGCCTAGTAGCGACATGACCCGTCTAAAGAGTCATGGTTGGGGAGTCTATGGCGTTTGAATGCAAGAGTCTGAATTTTCTTCATCTTGTCTGGTGGTAGACGACACTCCTGTATGTTTGAGTCCAATAGGAGACCTTGAAAAATCTGGGACATTGATGGAGTGAGTTTGGATTTGTCCATATTAATAAGCCAACCCAGATTTTTCAACATTTTGAGGCCCTGATGGACCTGGTCTGAACAATGCTGAGCTGATTTCCCGATTATCAGAAAATCATCCAAGTATGGTACAATGAGGACCTCCACGGAAGGGCTTGATACCGGAAATGTTGTACTTGTGAGTTCACTTGAAGTGCCACCCGAACGTACTGTTGGAACTGTAGAAAAATTGGAGCCCAACTCAACAGGACTGGATTTTTATTTTATTTTTCAAAAGTGAAGTGCATACAAAAGAAAAATTTACATGGTCTACATGACCCAGTAGACGCGTTTCGACTGCACTAAGCATGTCATGACATGAGTAAGACTGCTTAGTGCAGTCGAAACACGTCAACTGGGTCATGTCGACCATGTAAATTTTTCTTTTGTATGCACATTACTTTCTTTTGTGAAATCCAGTCCTGTTGAGTCGGGCTCCAATTTTTCTATTGTTCTTGATGTGAGGCCAGGGCGAGGCCGGTGTCTGAGCTCCAGGTGGATGAGCATAGAGCAACTGGGTGAGCTGGAATCAAATTTCTACTGTTGGGACTGGACACAAAGGAACATGATAGTATGCGTCTTTTCAATCCAGGACTGCCATGTGGCAACCTGGAAAGAGCATTTTGATGCAGACCCAATCGACTCCATCTTGAAAGCTGGAACCTTGAGGCAATTGTTCAGACTTTTCAAGTTCAAAATAGCCCTGAAAGAACCGTCCATTGTTTTTTACCAGGAAGAGAGGAGAGAAATACCCTGTCCGCTCTTCCTGTGTCGGAACCCCAACTAGGACTGCCTTGTAGATCCCCGTAAATCTCGCTTCCCAGCTCCTCCCATTCGACCTGAGACGCTCTGGGAGGAGTGCTTAGGAATCTGGAAAATGTGGAGACGAAAGTTGTAGACCAGTTCTTATGAGGTCCAAAATCAAGTGCTTGATGAAATTCGAGCCCAGCTAGGAAGAAGGCTAGCCTGGGAAGTTTTACACCTGGGAAAGAGCGTCACTTGGAGGACTTCTTGGAGTCATGGGAGGACCCCTTGAACATGAACCCCTTTCCACCTTTCCTCTGGTCAGACCAACTGGACACTTTTTTTCATCTACTCTGAAAGGGCCTTTTAAAAGAAGACAGCTCTGGGAACTTCTTATCCCCTGCCTTCTACTAGATGTCGTAGAGGGCTGCTCCAAACAGATCTTCACCCTCTAAAGGAAGGAGGCTCAATTCAATTTTTGTCTGCAAATTACCCGACCAGTTCTATAACCACAACACCGTTCTAGCTGCATTGGAGGAGGCTGCGGATCTTGCTGTCAATACGGTGGAATCTGCGGCTTCGTCTCCAGGAAAGCTGCAGCCTCTTGCATATGGGAACTGAGGCCAGAAATGCTTCTTTAGAAACCCCATTTTTTTAGTTGGGAAACTAGTTGGTCTAGCCGGTCCATCAGGGATCTGGCAGTACAGATGGCTGCCAGGCCTAGTCTCAGCCCACCCACTGATGACTCCCAGGTGTTTTTAAAGAACTGGTCAGCTTTTTTTGTCTAGGGGATCCTTTAGAGTGCCTATATCTTCAAATGGCAATGAATATTTTTAGAAGCTTTTGCACATCTAATTTGGGTACCCAGGCCCTGGGTTGGGAAGCTCCCCAGCCGAAGAGGGAGTGGAGCCCCAGCCTCCCCAACGATGCTACCGCTGCCCCGGATCCTGCTGCCATAACCGCACCCACAGGAGCATCGGGACCACATGTAATCCTCTTCATCTGTGGGTTCCCCTCAAGGACAGGAAACCAACTGAGGAGGCGAGGGGGCCGCCTCTTTTTATCTGTAGGTTTCCTGTCCTTGTGGGTGGATCCCCTCTCTCATGTGGGTGCTGTCATGGCGATAGGAAAACATGAAGCCTTTTCAAAGGGGTACTTGCGCTTCAGAAAGGACATAGCGGCGCCCTTTCTATCTGGTTTCTTCCATTCTCTGGAAACCAGATTCTGGAGCTCATCCAGAGGAAAGGGGCGACACTTTTTCTGTCCCAAGCCCCCAAACATCAAGTCCAACTTAGATGGTTGCGACTTCTGCTCCTCAATCCCCATTGTGGATCGAATGGCCTTAACGAATCCGCCAACATCCTCGACTGAGAAGTAATGGTGCTACTAGACTCGTCCTCAGAAGAGGATGCTGAAGATGCTCTTGAGGACCCACACTCCCCCTCTGATCTAACAGTTTCAACTAAGGGCTGAGGAGACACATTAGAGGAAGATGACTGCTGCGGTCCTTGAGAAAAGGACTTAAAGGCATCCTCCACCTGGAATTTAATTAAGGATTGCAGGCTGGAAGAAAAAGCTGGCGATTCTTCCATGATGGTCTGTTCTATACATGCCCTGCATAACTTTTTAGCTCAGGTGACCAGGAGGGCACACTCATAGAGCCTACACTGTGTTTAGTTTTAGCTGCCGACTTCCCAGATTTCTGCTGAGTCTAAGAAAAGAAAAACACAGAACAGAGACACATTGAATATAAATGACATTCTCTGAGTTCTCTCACCCATTTAGATGTGAAGAGGTGCCGAAGCCGGGGAAGACCCTTGTCCTGTGACAATTCTCCTCTGGAGGGTTCCAAGAATGGCTGTTGCTGTGGTGCGTTTTCTTTTTCTGAGAGTCCTTCTCTGCGAGAGCCTCCATCTCACTTGTGGCTGCTGGTGCACTCAGGAACACTGTGCATTCTGGAGCACTTTGAGGCGGACTCTGAGGATACTGTGTACTATCACTGCCTCGAGCAATCACAAACAGAAGGCTAAGGGAACATGGAGGCACTGCTCATCCCGGCTTCCTGTCTTTTATCAGGCCCCAAGTATCTTGGGCTCCCCACAGCCCTCCTCCTGGCCTGAACCCAGAGGTTCGGGTGTGTCACCTGACCAGAGCGCTCGTCATCGGGGCCGCCCCAACGTGTGCATACCATGCACACGGCGACCGCCGCCAATCAGAGGGCGCTGCCGTGCGTGACATCATGGGCCCGCCCGCGGAAGTCCAGCACACTCGTCATCCGGACCTGCCGTTACCAGCTGGCCTGGTGTGTACGCAGTCCCAGACATCCAGCGGACACCACACTGCATGGCACCGCTGGAACGCACCCAGAGACACCCACAAGTCATCTGCAGGACCGGGAGCCGCAACCCTTGAGCTGGAAGCCACGGGGCCTGATCTGGCCTACTCCGTGCCTGCACCCACAGACCAGCCCCGTACCCTGCTGCCAGCCTCACCCACCCTGGCCTGCAGGTGGGACCCCATCCAGGAGTAAAGAGGCAGAAAAAAGCCAAAATAAAAATTTAGTCGTCTGGAACTGCTGTTCTCGAGGTTCCCTGTTCAAGGACAGGGAACCAACTGACATGAGGAGAGAAATTGCCCCTTTTAAAGCATGTTGGTTCCTTGTCCTTGAAAGGCAAATCTCTCTCTCGTTTAGGGTGCTGTCATGGACGACCAATAAACCTTTCATTTCCTGTTCTGATATTTTATTACAACTTTCTACATCTGTTCCAGTAACTATAAAGCTGCAGAGTGCTCAATGACGAAGCAGTTATAAATATTTTCTAGCAGTAACAGTCAAGGTTATGCCAAGGACTCCACATTATGAAATACACATTCTCCTACACCCTATTCACTGACTTCATGGGATATTACATTGTTTTTATCATATAAAGGTCACAAATCCCCTAAGCTGTACTTGCCCGCACTTGAAAAGTGCTGTTAATAGGATATTTAATATATGAAAGCATTTAATGTGTTTAGGTTTAAATTAAAACAATCTTAAACAAGCTATAGAGAAGCACAAACACTATCAACATAGCAGCTAGAGCGGAGCACTGGATGCAAAATTTCATTAGACCTCTCAAGCGGCTGCTAAATGACCATGTACAAGCCGATTAGCAGATACTTAATCTCTTAATAGACAGGTCAACCAAAATTCTATGCGAACATAACAGTGGATGAAATGACTGGCCAATAGATTATCATCGATATTGGCAGCACATCTCATTTTAGGCTAGGCGCTGATGATTGTATTTCTATCCAAATGCCAACAAACAAAACATTTGATTGCACTTGGTCCAATGTTATTGTATGGGACCATGCACACGTCCGATTGTCTTTACCTTGGACTGAGTCTGCCTGAGAAAAAAAGAGGGGGCCCAGTCTACCACCTCATTGTTTACATATATTAAAACTCCACAGGGCCCTGCCTTTCTCCTCATCCTTTACCTACACAGCTCAAAAAAATAAAGGGAACACTAAAATACCACATCCTAGATCAGTGATGGCGAACTCCAGGCCTCGAGTGCCACATACAGTCCAGGTTTTCAGGATTTCCATTGCATTTGACAGTTGGCAATCAAATTATTAACTGTCAAACTCTAAGGAAATCCTGAAAACCTGCACTGTGTGCGGCACTCGAGGCCTGGAGTTCGCCATCACTGTCCTAGATCTTAATGAAATATTTCACTTACAAATCTTTATTCATTACATAGTGGAATGTGCTGAGAACAATAAAACATAAAAATGATCAATGTAAATCAAAATTAATATCCCATGGAGGTTTGGATTTGGAATGATACGCAGAATCAAAGTGGAAAATTAAATTTCAGGCTGATCCAACTTCAGTGGAAAAGTCTCAAGACAAGGAAATGAGCCTCAGTAGTGTGTGAGGCTGCACGTGCGTGTATATTCTCCCTACAACACCTGGGCATGCTCCTGATGAGGTGGCAGATGTTCTCCTGAGAGATCTCCTCATAGGCCTGGATAAAAGCATCAATCAACCCCTGGACAATCTTTTATGCAACGTGGTGTTAGGGGATAAAATGACATGATGTCCCAGATATGCTCGACTGAATTCTGGTCTGGGGAGCGGGCAGACCAGTCCATAGCATCAGTGCATTCTTCATGCAGGAACTACTGACACACTTCTGTGGTATTCCCTTGCCTTTGTAAAGCTGGATAATGGACGTTTATCAATACCTGCTGGTTGGCAGTATATATGATATTACCGCCTCCTATCACCTCCTAATGCAGTAGTGTGTTGTATACACAGCTCGTACACCCACACAGGCAGGCTGTATACACAGCTCGTACACCCACACAGGCAGGCTGTATACACAGCTCGTACACCCACACAGGCAGGCTGTATACACAGCTCGTACACCCACACAGGCAGGCGTTATACACAGCTCGTACGCCCACACAGGCAGGCGTTATACACAGCTCGTACGCCCACACAGGCAGGCGTTATACACAGCTCGTACACCCACACAGGCAGGCTGTATACACAGCTAGCCTCATACACCCACACAGGCAGGCTGTATACACAGCTCGTACACCCACACAGGCAGGCTGTATGCACAGCTCGTACACCCACACAGGCAGGCGTTATACACAGCTCGTACGCCCACACAGGCAGGCGTTATACACAGCTCGTACGCCCACACAGGCAGGCGTTATACACAGCTCGTACACCCACACAGGCAGGCGTTATACACAGCTCGTACGCCCACACAGGCAGGCGTTATACACAGCTCGTAAGCCCACACAGGCAGGCGTTATACACAGCTCGTACACCCACACAGGCAGGCTGTATACACAGCTCGTACACCCACACAGGCAGGCTGTATACACAGCTCGTACACCCACACAGGCAGGCTGTATGCACAGCTCGTACACCCACACAGGCAGGCTGTATACACAGCTCGTACACCCACACAGGCAGGCTGTATACACAGCTCGTACACCCACACAGGCAGGCTGTATGCACAGCTCGTACACCCACATAGGCAGGCTGTATACACAGCTCGTACACCCACACAGGCAGGCTGTATACACAGCTCGTACACCCACACAGGCAGGCTGTATGCACAGCTCGTACACCCACACAGGCAGGCTGTATGCACAGCTCGTACACCCACACAGGCAGGCTGTATACACAGCTCGCCTCATACACCCACACAGGCAGGCTGTATACACAGCTCGCCTCATACACCCACACAGGCAGGCTGTATACACAGCTCGTACACCCACACAGGCAGGCTGTATACACAGCTCGTACACCCACACAGGCAGGCTGTATGCACAGCTCGTACACCCACACAGGCAGGCTGTATGCACAGCTCGTACACCCACACAGGCAGGCTGTATGCACAGCTCGTACACCCACACAGGCAGGCTGTATACACAGCTCGTACACCCACACAGGCAGGCGTTATACACAGCCTGTACACCCACACAGGCAGGCTGTATACACAGCTCGTACACCCAGACAGGCAGGCTGTATACACAGCTCGTACACCCACACAGGCAGGCTGTATACACAGCTCGTACACCCAGACAGGCAGGCTGTATACACAGCTCGTACACCCAGACAGGCAGGCTGTATACACAGCTCGTACACCCACACAGGCAGGCTGTACACACAGCTCGTACACCCACACAGGCAGGCTGTACACACAGCTCGTACACCCACACAGGCAGGCTGTACACACAGCCCGTACACCCACATAGGCAGGCTGTATACACAGCTCGTACACCCACACAGGCAGGCTGTACACACAGCTCGTACACCCACACAGGCAGGCTGTATACACAGCTCGTACACCCACACAGGCAGGCTGTACACACAGCTCGTACACCCACACAGGCAGGCTGTACACACAGCTCGTACACCCACACAGGCAGGCTGTACACACAGCTCGTACACCCACACAGGCAGGCTGTATACACAGCCCGTACACCCACATAGGCAGGCTGTATACACAGCTCGTACACCCACACAGGCAGACTGTACACACAGCCTGTACACCCACACAGGCAGGCTGTACACCCACACAGGCAGTATATACAGCTCGTACACCCACACAGGCAGGCTGTATACACAGCCCGTACACCCACATAGGCAGGCTGTATACACAGCTCGTACGCCCACACAGGCAGGCTGTATACACAGCTCGTACACCCACATAGGCAGGCTGTATACACAGCTCGTACACCCACACAGGCAGGCTGTATACACAGCTAGCCTCATACACCCACACAGGCAGGCTGTACACCCACACAGGCAGTATATACAGCTCGTACACCCACACAGGCAGGCTGTATACACAGCCCGTACACCCACATAAGCAGGCTGTATACACAGCCCGTACACCCACACAGGCAGGCTGTATACACAGCCTGTACACCTACACAGGCAGGCTGTATACACAGCTCGTCTGGCTGGGAATTCCCCCTGGATCCTGTGATCTGTCTTGGCTGTGTCTTTCCAGCTCTTGCATCATCCTCCCTGACTCATCCTACTCGTGACTTCCAACAGGACACTTCCGCCCTCCTCCATCCCACGCACGGATAACCACGCCCTCCTCCATCCCCCGCCCACGCACGGATAACCACGTCCATTTCTGCGGCTCAAGCCTCGTCCTGAGCTCCTCGCGCGTGTTCTCATTGGCTCCCTGTCCTGGCTTTACACAGATTACTGCGATACCCCATTGAGAACCACAGAGGAGAGACGGATACGTGATTGGCTGCGTAATTTGCGGTCACGTGTTGTAAATCTGCTTTGCTATTGGCCGGAATCCTTCGTATATATTGTGGATTTCGGGATTTCGTCCTTCAGTCGTTTTGCTGAAGACGCAGACGATGATTAACATGAGCTCCTGGTCTCCAAACGTGAACCCACTCAGCAGCAGCACCCTGCGCCGCCGCGGCCACTGCCCCTATCACCAGAGAACAGACCCTACGTGGAGAAAGGTGAGTGGGTCACCGGGCACGGTGTGTGCGGGGCTGGGTTGTCATGGTTATTACCGTATTCTGTGAGTGACCTTGGTCCTGGCTCTGCTATGACCTTGATGGATGGAGAGCTGTAGGGCCTGTACTGGGATGATCTGATGCCCCTATTGTTATGTAGTGGTCACTATCATATACAATGTACAGTAGACGGCGCCGGTTGTGTCATTGTCACCGGACTGCGCTTGTTACCGGGTACTTATCTTCCTGGATAAAGGGACGGTCTGCAAACTCCGATGACCTGGAGTTATTGTCACTATGAATGGTGACTGGAGACGTCTCCAAATCACAGAGACCGTCCCCTCGTAAGGAAGCCAGATCCGTCACATCAGAGAATGGCCCCATTGTATAGAGTGGTCGGTCTGATCCCCCTCCAAGATGATGGCAATTCATATTAACACTATAATGGCCAATGGCTCTTCCGCGTCACTCTTTGAAGACGTCCATTTTTCTATTCCTAACACTTAATTCAAAATACAAATGTGAACAGAGTCCTATGTGATCGTGTTGGGGCCGAGTACAGACAGTCTGGAGTGACTTATCCGGATTGAGCAGAAGGATCACTTAAGGTTCCGTTACACGCTGCAATGTTGTAATGATATCACTAACGATCTCGGGGACGCCGGTCATTAGGACATCCTTTTGACATTGTTGGTGAGATGTCACACGTGTAGATATCGTGGACGAAGCACCAATGATGTAACGAGCAGTTATCATTCACACAACCCAGCGAACGATACTTGTTCACTGATCTGAATAGAAGTCGTTAACGACATCGTTATCGCGGTGTCACACAACGATGCAGCAGGTTGGCTGGTTGAGGATCGTTTGATTTGAGAAAATGTTCTCAAATCTGCGATCAACGATTTATCGTAGTCGTATCTCTGTCACACGCAACAACGTCCTAACGATGTCGCTTGAACTACTCCAAACACGTGACGTTTCAGCGATATCATTCACAATCTCCTACCGTGTAATGGGGCCTTAAAGCTTATTTTGATTAGATTCAGATCTTTCCTCTTTACAAACTGTATATCATTATATTGTGTGATGTTCTCCTCAGTGTAGATCTGTCCGAGCAGCCTGGCGGCTGGACACCAGTGAGGACAAGTTCAGCCTGCCATACCTTGTGTACTATTAGGCTACGTGCACACGATCCGGAATAGCAGAGTTTTGGACACAGCATATCTGATGCGTCCATAATGCTGCATTGTACAGTACTAGCACAGTGGATGGGTTTTCCAGAAGTCCCATCCTTACCGTGCTTCTCCCCTCTGCAGCGTTATTTCAGCTATGGTACGGGGTTGCTAATCTTTCACATGTGACTTCGCAGTAATAAATGAACCTGCTGCGGAGAAGTGATCTCCAGCTGGTGAATGCAGAGAAGTCGCCCTGCACCAAATGCAGATCGTGGGTACAGGACGGCTACTTTCACTGGCTTTCCTCAGGTCCAGAGACATTGCATCCAAGACACAGCGCCTCCGGATAGTGTACACATATCCTAACACTTCATAGCCGGGTAGATGACTTCTGTGTCATTGGTATATTGGCTTGAATAAGAAACTGTATAGATCAGACCCAGAGAGAGATTTTCAGAGGACAAGTGTTTACTGTGAATTGAGCTTGAGGACTGATCTGTTGATGTCATGTGTGTTTGGTTTTGGGCTGTGCGCTCATGGTCCAGAGGAGCTTTGTGTTAGACGCAGCTCCTCCGAATCTGAGTGAAGCTGTGGGTGCCTGCAGCCGCCGTGTACTCACTGTGTGGCAGGTGCGGGGCATCATCTTCCTGCAGTCACCCGATGGGAGCCTCTTCCAACTCCGTAGCATGAAATGAACATGCTGTGGAGGAGCGAATGCCAGCAACCCACACTGCAGCTGAAAGAATGCTGCGGTCGGGTTAAGCATATTGGGCATGGGATTTCTTAAAATCCTCTCCACTATGCTTCTACTATGCAGCGTTTTGGATGCAGCGGCAAGACGCTGTGTATACTGATCGTGAATGTGCAGCCTTAACCATTGTGCCAAATTTATTAAAAGCTCCACACTAATTTTGTTCAAAATGTATATGTGGTGGCACCTCTTCGGAACGGTCGCCACAAGATGCTGCAGCTGGGACAGGTAAGTCGGTCACCCCATACACACACCCGACACATCCCCCGATCCCAAGTCTAAGTGACTTCATGTCTAGCATGGTATAACGGGAGGAGACAGGTGGAGGGTGGAGAGTCCGGACAGAGCCCGGGAAAGGGTGGGAAACAACAGAATAAAAGGGAGCGCACAACACCAAGTAGGGGGGAAAGAGTAGGCTAATAAGCCAGAGTCTAGTAGTTGAGAGAACAGACACTCGTCAGACTGAAAGTCACTGTATGGCTAGCCCAGGTCCCAGGCTGAGAACCAAGGCCAGACAGAAGTGGTCCAAGTGTGTCCAAGTCAGCGGGGACACCTAGGGACCGGGCCGGAATCAGAGTGACGACTTTGTTAAGTGGCAGAGAAGCTGCAGGCCCCAATTACAAACCCCGGTGGGGTGCGGGGTCTTCATGTCCTAATACCCAACCTCCGCCACAGCGAAAGGAAGGCCGTCGAACTAGGGCTAGGGGAACCGGAAGGGATACCACAGAATGCCAGTGACTGCTGGACCGTAGTTAGTATTTGGAACAGAGAGCAGAGGCCCGAAAGGTACAGATGAGCTGCCCCATCTGTTGTACACTGGAGCCACTGCTGTACTAAACTGTTCTGTAACAACTGCGAGTGGAGAAGTAAAAAGCTCAGAACTGTGTGAGACTGGTTTGTGAACTCGAGAGCCGGTGCTTGAGCCAGCAGCAGGAGCCTGCCTGAAGGTGCAGAGAACTTGACTCTTACACTTCCACACAGTGCCCTGGGCAACTGCTCTTCCTGTGGAGAGCTGATATACGTACGCTGCTACTCCCATCATCCCCAGTGGTCCCGACGCAGCGGTGGCTACATCTGGCCACAAACCACGGGTAGCGTGACTACTCCTCTTATTTTTTATTTTTGCTTTCACTCATTTACATAATTCACATTCGGTGCCCACCATCATGATTCTGGGCGCAGCGTATGTTCAGTGTGTTTGTACTCTGAGAACACTCGCATCTCCACAAACCTCAATTGATGATCTGCGACTTGGGAAGACCCGCCACATGTTAGTTTATGCTGTGTAAAATGGCACAGTGGGCAGGAGATTCCTATAAATCCATCCACTGTGCTTGTACTGTACAATTCAAAGCTTTGGATGCAAAGAGAACGTGCTGCTAATCCTGATTGTGGGCACTCGCCCTTTAACATCTAGATAAGCAAAAGTATCGAGGGAAAATAAATGACTAAAATTGGTAAAACAAAGCAAATTACTTATAAATTGTGGCCATAGGGTCTAGAAATGGTGTATATCAAGGAGGAACACATGCTGCTAAGGGTGCTTTCACACAGCGTTTTTTTTGTGATCCGTGGCTGTCCGTTGTAAAACTGACAGCCACGGATCCGATTTTGGCCCCATGTTATCCTATGGGCACGGATCACATCGGATTTGGCCTTATTGGCATCCGATTTTTGTCGGATGCGATCCTGGCCGTTTTTTTGCTGTGCCCAAAATCGCAGCCTGCTGCGATTTTTGGCACAGCGGGTCAGATCGGACCGAATTGGATCCGACCTGATCCGCGCCAAATAACATGGGGCCTATGGAGCGCGGATCCGAGGAAACAGCTCATGTCTCCTCGGACCCGATGTTAGTGCACTGAGCATGCTCAGTACACTAACACCGCTCTGTGCCATCTAATATCACTTCTGCAATGTATATTCATACATTGCAGAAGTGATATCTCCTGAAAATAAAGGGTTAAAAATAAAAAAAACTTCATTCTCACCTCTCCACGATCCAGCGATGCCTCCTGCGCTCTGTGCTTCTAGGACCTGGCCTCACGTCACAGTTGAGTCACATGGCCGGTTACCGCGGTAACCGGTCATGTGACTGTGACATCACGCCAGGTCCTGTTGATCAGAAGAAGAGAGCTGGAAGCGCCGCGGGTGTCGCGGAGAGGTGAGAATTAAGATTTTTTTATTTTTTAAGGTCTGCAAACAGGGGAGCAAAGAGGGGAGACACAGGGGGACAAAGAGGGGAGACACAGGGGGACAAAGAGGGGAGACACAGGGGGACAAAGAGGGGAGACACAGGGGGACAAAGAGGGAGACACAGGGGGACAAAGAGGGGGTGCAAACAGGGGAGACACAGGGGGACAAAGAGGGGGAGACACAGGGGGACAAAGAGGGGGAGACACAGGGGGACAAAGAGGGGGAGACACAGGGGGACAAAGAGGGGAGACACAGGGGACAAAGAGGGGGTGCAAACAGGGGAGACACAGGGGACAAAGAGGGGGACAAAGAGGGGAGACACAGGGGGACAAAGAGGGAGACACAGGGGGACAAAGAGGGGAGACACAGGGGGACAAAGAGGGGAGACACAGGGGGACAAAGAGGGGAGACACAGGGGGACAAAGAGGGGGTGCAAACAGGGGAGACACAGGGGGACAAAGAGGGGGACAAAGAGGGGAGACACAGGGGGACAAAGAGGGGAGACACAGGGGGACAAAGAGGGGAGACACAGGGGGACAAAGAGGGGAGACACAGGGGAGACAGAGGGGGACAAAGAGGGGGTGCAAAGAGGGGAGACAGAGGGGGACAAGGAGGGGAGACACAGGGGGACAAAGGTGACAGGAGGGAGAGAGAAGGGGGACGAGATGACAGGAGGAGCAGGGACAGGATCCAGCTGATGCTGCAAAATATCGGGTCGGATGCCTATTTGGCATCCGATTGCAGTCATCAGTTTGGATCCGTTGCTGTCCGAGGGGAGCAGCAAAAAGTCTGATCCCCTCGGACAGCACAAAAACGCTGTGTGAAAGCAGCCTAAGAAACCTTTCCTGATGAATACATGTCCACGATCAAGATTGCCAGCGCTCTGGACGCAGAGTATTTTCTCTCCTGGAGACGCTAGTGCCATGTGTGAGAGAACGCTCTATTCGTGCCCACTTCCAGGATTCTGGGTGCAGGGGATTTTTGCTGTGTTTTCCCATCTCTGAACACTTGTCTCTGGTAGAATAAATTGATATGATAAAGCTCGGGAAGCGGCGCCATATGCAAATGATGGAGCTTTAGTTAACCCTTGGTGTGGCCTATTCCTTTTGTGCATTGTCATGCCCACCTGTGGGCTTTAATAAAGCCTGTAATTGATGTGTCTGAAGCTGAGGGTGGATGCGGTCATATCACTTTTGCACACTGAATGAGGTGCACCCAGTGGCTGCAGAGACACTCTGACGCTATTGCTCCTTAGCATCTGCAGCTGTCGCTTGCTACACCTAGAAAGAGTGATCGCCTTTAGTGAGGGTGATTAGCACTGTCATCACTCACTATCCTGTGTTGCAGGCATGAAAGTGATCTCAATCCTGTACATTTAACCACATGACGTACGATCCGTACCGAAGCACCCTTATTGCATATCAGTTGGGGCAGCTGTTTTCGCCGTGATCGTGCTGACCCTAGACATAGTAGTCGTAATTGCCATTTTGAGGGTGACACTCCCTTTTAAGGGAGACTGCTGTATAACAAGACTACGATCGTATCACAATGCTCAGACTGGCCGGCGACTCTACTGACCAGAGTGTGACTGCAAGTATTTCTATGCAGATGCGATTCTCGTTATGGTTATACTCAGTCCAAAGAACACTGCACACTCTGAGGATTTCAAGGTGAAGGTTTTTTTTTTTTTTTTTTTTTTTTTTTTTTTTTTTTTTTTATCTTTCTTGTGCATAGAGGCAATTCGTGATCAAAAAGCTGACGTTTCGGTCACTAGTTCAGTGACCTTTATCAAAGTATCGCTGTTCTCCTATTGGCACTTAGGGGATTGTCTAATCCTGAGCTGGATGTATCATATTCTTAAAGAACATATAGGCATGCGGGGGTGTCGTCCCTTTGTGGTTTCTGCGGATTAGTTATCAGTTTAGACCATCCACATCTATGGGTGCCTAAAGGAGTGTCCCCTTATGTAGTCCTAGTCCAGAGAGCGGTATACAGCACTCTCAGATTAGCTGCTGCCAGCGCGTCCTGCGCTGTGGCTGGAGTGGTTATACAACTGTCTGACTGTACCTTAAGGCAGAAAAAAAACCCCCACTGATCTACCAGGCCATAGGTCTAGTGATGGCCAAAAGTAAACTGCAGTTAGGACTGTTGGCTTCAGTAGGAGCTCGCCTGCAGTACCTGAAATGGCCACTAAGCTGTGCAGGGTAATGGTGTTAACTTCCAGAAAGTGCAGGACCTGATAACCTCTGTACAGAGGGGTCAATAGAGGCCACCTTAGACCACCCACTCTTTAAAGTGTCTGTCACCACAGAATGACCATTTAAATAAAGTACATTGCGCAATGCACCCTTGGTGTAGCCAAACACTTTGTATCCCAACACCTGCTTGGTTTGAATCTCTGGCACTAGAAGAGTCAAAGTGGTGGGGAGACTTTTACTTTGCTTTTTTTGTGTAATGCTCCATCTAAAATGCTATTGATTCTGTTTTTCTTAGTTAAAATTGTTTCCTCTGGTGCTAACTGATGTATTTCTGTATTTTTTTATTTTTTTTTCAGTGCTTTAAGAGAAAGACGACTTTTATTCATCATCACACCTGAGGTAATATAATTTACTTTCACCAATCTACACCGTGTCCAATAAAAAGCAAACCTGTTACTGATACCTAGGCCTGCAACTGGAAGGGGACCACAATTCAGTCAAACTCCATAATCCTGAGTATTTGCTCTCACTTTAAATAAGAGAACTTCTACTCCTCTCCAGTGTTGGCACTCCTGTGATGTTATGTCATGTGAGCCCTGCACCCAGTCAGCGCTGGCTTCAGTCTGCCTTCGAACATGTGGAGCATCAACCGTTTGTCAGTAGCCAGCCGCAGCTCTGACCTCTTAAGGCCACGTCACGTGTAACAATATATTTGCCGATATTGTTCAAAAGTCACATGTTCTGTGACACTTGAACGATGTAGAAACAACATTGTTGCGTGGGACACTATAAGCGATGAACGATCAGTCGGCTGATCGTTCATTGTTTGATTTGAGGATCCGGACCTCAAATCTATTGTTGGTCGCCCGGTGGACACGCAGCATCGCTGCGTGTGACTCCGGGATACGACCGATAAGCCAGCTCTTAGCGCCTCTCTGCAAGTGCTGGGAGCTGGTATCCAAGGTAAACTGTGGGTAACTAGGCAGCGCGTGCTGCCTAGATACCCGAAGTATACCTTGGTTACCAGCCTTCTCCGCTCACCGGCTGGTATCCAAGGTACACAGCGGTTACTAGGGACATCGTTTCCACGAATGTCTCTGGTCCATTCATCGCTGGTGAGTCTGCCTGTGTGACAGCTCACCAGCAATCTGAACGGTATTGTTAGCGATCACGCGTGCATGTGATCGCTAACAATATCATTCAGTAAATTGATGCGTGTGACTGCACCATCAATGTTTGAATTAATTCAAAGCCAAAGCTGATTGGGTGCACTGTTACAGCCATGGAGGGGAGTATATGCATTTATTGTAACATTGCACATCCTCTCCCCCTCTACACTCGGATTGAGAAGGGGTCGTCAATGTTGAGGACAGCCCCTTTAACAGCATAAATGCCTACCAATATGATCACTGAGGTTACTCTTGACATGCATTGGGTTTTGGTGCTCAGTGAAGAAACTTAGTATACTAACAAGTGTATCCTTCACATGAGTAAAATTTGTTGCTAACAATATTTTTGTTTTAGTGTGGTGGTATTGTGCAGCACGACTGCCGAAAATGATGGCAGAATCCTTAACGTTCTACTCCGCTGGCCCCATGTCTGGGTTGGATCTGGAGGCCTGGTACGAGGACTGGAAGACATCTTGTCCTCAGAGACAAAAAATCCTGCAGCTCTCCAGCTGGTGTCTGAGCAGGTTCGTGCTGAAATAACATCTGAACCGCTACTTACAAATGGAGAAAATTCACTAAAGTGTTTGCACCAGAAAAGTGTTGTAAGGCCCCCTTCACAACACCGTTTTCCCTGATCAGGTTTTGTGTGTCAAAACCAGGAGAGGAACTTGCAGAGAAAAACTATAATTGAAAGATTGACACCTGTTCTCAGTTTTGGAGACACTCCTGGTTTTGGCAGACAAACCTCATCGAACCTGATCAGGAAAAAACTGGTGTGAAGGAGGCCTAAAACACTCTGGGAAGTTGCGAAATGTTCACGCAACGTGAAGTTGTGCAAACAATTTGAGTTTGTTTTCACCAGTTTGAAGAAGTTTAGCCAAAATAGACAGTTGGGAAATGACCAGGGCATTGCCACACACCCATCAATGTCAACTTAAAGTACTGGCATTTCTTTCACCAGAATTGTTTTCCTGGTCTGTGACTGGAGTGTAATTTCTGGCACGGCACACCACTGAGAAGATGTGGCAAATTTATTAAGTGACGTGTGCTTCTAGATAAATTAAGCATGTTTTACTGAGTCCTTAACCCTTACACGTCCAAGGACATATAGGTACATCCTTGGTCGCCTCCCTCCCTTTGATGGGGGTTTACACACTGAGCTCTCAATATTCCCTGCACATGTTGGGCGATCTGATCTGCTAACGGATGCCACTGTTAACATTTTAGAGCACACTGATAGCATGATCTAACACTCTGTGGCGGGGATCACGCTATTCTATGCAGCCATCGGTGATCCCGTGATGCGATCATGCTATGACCGCCAGGGGTCAGATGAGGACCCTTGTCACTGTCATGGCTCTCTTCCGGTGCATGGCCACCAAGCGTCTGTATCCACAGAAAGTGACCATTTGTGCTGTGCAGAGCCGTAGATCATCACCCCTCTGCACAGCACATGCGATCAGACGGTGCAATGTTGAGGCGCCATAAGGGGGCATGTAAAAGTTTAAAACTTTTTTTTTAAAAAAAACAAAAGTTCTAATCACACCCCTCTTGCCCCATTGAAAGTAAAACTAATACCCGACCTGTTAAAATATAAAATAAAAAAATTAGATCTGTAAACTGTGTAACTGAAAAAAGCCCAAGCTACTTTTTTTTTTTTTTTTTTCCCCCCTACCAGTTGGATAACCTAAAGTATACATGTTTTGTACCTACAAACTCGTACTGACCTGAGGCATCATACTGGCACATCAGTTTTGCCATATAGTGAACATGGTGATTAGGAAAAAAACAACCAAAACCATTGTGGAATTTCACCTTTATGGTACACTATATGGTAAATGTATGTCATTCAACAGTACAAATTGTCCTGCAAAAAAAACAAGCCCTCATAGGGCTATATTGGCAGAAAAATAAAAAAGGTATGGGTCACGGAAGAAGTGGAGGGAAAAATATCGGAATATTGCCCAGTATGAAGGGGTTAATACTTGTGTGCACAGTGCCAATCTTAATGAATTGGCATCACTGTGTTTTTACTAATGGCATTAACTAGTTTTGCTAGGTTATCACTTGTTCTATTGCAAACCATCTGATCACTGTGGATCCCACTGATCCTGAGGACTCTGCTCCATTCAATTTCTATGGGGCTACACATGGCTATCGCTAGCAGACTTTGGGCTTTAAGGGTATTGTCCCACAGGAGGTTTTTTTTTTTTTTTTTTTTTTTTAAGTCGTCCTGAACACGGCAAAACCTGAGCTCCTTTCAAGGATCCTAGAGTCCTTGCCAGCCAGGAGATTTGCCTCGTGCAGGTCCTGCGTTTTTGCCACTAACTGCAGCAAAAAGCAGGAAAAAATAGAACATGTCAATTCTCTCCCATCCGCACCAAAACCGCAGGGGTTTGACAGTTCTTGACACTTCCTAAGCCAATGTGTGTGCACAGCGTTTCTGTGAAACACATTGGTTTTGCTGCAGGAACAAATTAGCATACATTACCATGAAACCTATGGTAAACTGCAGCAAAAAACGTCCTGTGGGCACATACCCTAAGTGGTGCAGAGGTGTGATCCTCATCCTCCCTTCTGCAGTGCTGTTAATCATAATAGGCAACCCATTCCCACTTTTTCTCTGAATTTACGGTGCTCTTTTACAAGGGTTTGTTTTTATTTATTTTTACTATGTAAAAAAAAATAAAATCTAAAAATGCAAAATCAGAATCTGTCTACTGCCAAGGACCTGTATCATTACATTGGTGCCAAGTCATGTGAATGTGTGGCTGTGTAGTACATGATTCGCCAGAACTGCTTGTTGCCAGGTTATCTGCTCTTGGTCATGAATGTTGGGTTCCAATCAGCGAGACTCCTCATGTCTGATGCAATTCTGTTCTACTTCTAGCTCATTTATAAAGTGTCTTGATGGGACACCTCCCAAAACCTTGTTTGTTTGTTTTTTTTTGTTTTTTTTCCCTCTCATCCTATTTTCTGTTTCAATTTTGTAGGTGGCAGAGGTGGAAACTCTAGATTCTTCATTCTTATGGCCACTTGAGTCAATAGATTCTTTACCAGTGAACTTTACTGATGAAGAGGTGGTGGCTTTAGAAACAGTGGTTGATCAGTTGCCCTCTGAGGTTCTGGGATTTCTTGTCCAAGGGTCCCCATAATGACTATGATAATCCTTCTACTTCTTCGGGGTCTCTACATAACCAGCAGGACGGGGCTGCAGAGGTGGACTCTGGCTGCAGTAGCTCTCCATCCCAAACCCACACAGAGGATGAGGACTCTAGTGGCAGCCAATGTGGAACCAAGAGGAAGAGGAGCACCCAACCCAGAGGAGGAAAGGTCCGTGTGAAGGAAAAGGAACAAGAGAGTGATAAGAAAGTGTCTCACTTAGTGGCTGAGAATGAGCGACTGAAGGGGGAGATCGAACGGCTTACTCTGGAAGTAGAGAAGACCAGGAAGTCTCTCATAGAAAGGATGGTTAATCTTAAAAAGTGATACATGTTGTCCAGTGAACTGTATGGAAAATTGTCATGTTTGGATCAGTGTAAGGACATGGTTGTCTTACTTGTATATACTGTACTTGTAAATAATTCATGGTATTGAGTATGTAAGGTCTTATGTACATCAACCCTGATGTGGTAACATCATCATCATCATCATCATCATCTTGTTACTAGACACACGTTACGTCCATCTGCTGCCTCATTGTGGAAATACTGTCTTCTATAAAAAGGTAATACTGCCCAGCATGGAGCCATGTGCATGAGAATACGTCTCCAAGATTCCTGCTATTAGACATCAGTAATACTCTACATAAGTAACTGTGGTTACATATGGAACGTGTGTAATTGGCAAATACAAAGTGAAAGGCCACTACATTCACAAGGGGGCAATTATATTGGGGGGGGGAAGGGAGGGAGGAATTAATCTTCCTGCTGCTGCCAAACACGGCAGGAATATTTCAAGTAACCCTAGCTATATGCAAGACAATTATCCAATCTGTAATTCTTAAAGTGATCCTGAACCCACAAACTGACCCCCCCCCGCATCTTTAGACCTGCCCCTGCACCCCCTCTTATTTCTAGCCATCCCTTTTGCAGTAAAAAATCGATTTTGTAAAGTAGAGAAGTTTTATATTCACCTCATCCTGTGTGAGTTCTCTGTTTCTGAGGAAGCCACAATAGGTGGGGCCTGTCTGCTGCTGCCTTGTAATTATGCACGCCCCTCTCTGCTTGCTAAGAGCCTGGCTGCGTCATGAAAGGGGGCGGGGCTCCGGTATGACACGATGTAGCCCGCCCCTTTCATGGTGCAGCCAGGCTCTTAGCAAGCAGAGAGGGGCGTGCATAATTACAAGGCAGCAGCAGACAGGCCCCGCCTATTGCGGCTTCTTCAGAAACAGAGAACCCACGCAGGACGAGGTGAATATAAATTTCTCTACTTTACAAAATCGATGTGTGTTGTTTTTTTTTTTTTTTTTTTCTGCAAAAGGGATGGCTAGAAATGATAAGAGGGAGTGCAGGGACAGGTCTAAAGATACGGGGGGGGGGGGGGGTCAGTTTGTGGGTTCAGGATCACTTTAAGATTACCCAACCCCCACATCTCTGGCACCACATACTGACCAGTGATTTATACCTGCCTCTTTCCAATGTATTGCCTCCAAGTGCAGGGTATTTTAGTTCCCGTTATGCACATTTGTCGTTGTTAGAAAAAAAATATTGCAGATAAGATATATAAGTATTTATTTTTTTATCATGGTTTTCACTTAATTGCAGTTAATAAATTTCACATACATGTCTTGTCTTGTGTGAATGTCCCACACACTAAGGGAGCAGTACATGATGCTGAGAAGTGCACCATATACCGTATATACTCGTGTATAAGCCGACCCGTGTATAAGCCGACCCCTGCCCCCCCCCCTACTTTTGCCCCAAAATCTGGGAAAACCTATTGACTCGTGTATAAGCCGAGGGTGGACCCCAGCACAGGTATACAGCCCCCAGCAGTGTGGTATACAGGCCCCCGCAGTGGTGTACAGGCCTCCCCAGTGGTAGTATACAGCCCCCAGAAGTGTTACAGCAGCCTCCCCAGTGGTATATACAGCAGCCTCCCCAGTGGTATATACAGCAGCCTCCCCAGTGCTATATACAGCAGCAGCCCCAGTGGTAGTATACAGCAGCCCCAGTGGTAGTATACAGCAGCCCCAGTGGTAGTATACAGCAGCAGCCCCAGAGGTATACAGACCCCCCCCCCCCCCCCCATAGGTAGTATACAGGGGCCCCAGCTGTATACAGCAGCCCCAGCTGTATAAAGCCCCCGTGGTATCCAGGGCCCCCCTTGCTGCACCTGTAAAGGAAGAAGTCAGTATACTTATCGCTGCTGCCGCCGCCATCGCCGCTCCGCTTCTCGGTCACCGCGCTGCTCCGGGTCTTCATGCTTCCTGTTTCTTCTTCGGCGCTCGAACAATGACGTCATTTCCTGAGCGCCGGAGAAGGAACAGGAAGCATGAAGACCCGGAGCAGCGCGGTGACCGAGAAGCGGAGCGGCGGCGGCGATAAGTATACTGACTTCTTCCTTTACAGGTGCAGCAAGGGGGGGCCCTGGTTACCACGGGGGGGGGGGGGGCTGTATACAGCTGGGGTATATACGGTATATAAGGTATATGATTACCGTATATACCCGTGTATAAGCCGAGGGGACTTTTCAGCACATTTTTTGTGCTGAAAAACTCGGCTTATACACGAGTATATACGGTAATAACTACAACCTGCCATTTTTTCAGCTGCCAAGTTATCAATGGCTTGTTGGCTCACAGCTATGCAGAGGCTTATAAAAAATCTTAAAGGGGAAGTCCGATACCTAAAACGCCCTTTACACCCTAAGGACTCTTATAACTATCTTTCTTATAAGATACCTGTCCTGCCACTTACTAAATGATTTTTTATTATAACTTCATGTGACCTTTCATGTAAAAGTATTTTCTAACCAGACCTCACAAGAGGCTGGAGCTCCAATTCCCTGCGACTTATGACACCACCTGTAACAATGTGTCATCTGTGATGCGATTAATTGCCAGTATATGAAAGATGTCTTCAGAGGGCAGCGATAGAAACAGGGTGAGTGACAGTGGGGTCCCCCACAGCTGCTCTAACTACCCTCAAATGAATTGCCTTAAAGGGGAACTCCAGTGAGAGAGAACGTTTTAGTACAGTTCCTGCTCTGCTATATCATAAAGCAGAGCTGTACACTGCAGTTCTAAGATCTATAGATCTCTTAATTCAATAAAATCATACGTGCTCCTCTGCTCTGGCCCCCACTTCAGGGAACCCAGAAGCGCCAGCCTGGCAGCTTTATGTAAGAGCAAAAAGCAGGAGGTGTGGCAGGGGCGTGGATGCTGGGAGCTGCAGGATCAGCCTACATTCATAACCCCCTCACAATTCTGTATAGTGAGGGGGTGTGTAGAGATTTAGGTTCCCTGAGGTGGGGGCCAGAACAGAGGAGCAGGTATGATTTTATTGATTTATAAGAGATCTATACATCCCAACACTGCAGTGTACAGCTCTTGCTTCATCATGTAGCAGGGCAGAAACCGTACTAAAGTATTCTCTAACTGGAGTTCCCCTTTAAGGTGGCTATGATGGGTGCAACAACATCATTGTCCCCTGATTATTCATGTGCTGTGCTAAACGTTATGGGGTTAATCTGCTTCTATCACTGTCTTCTGCTGTTATCTTTCACAGTGAGATGCGTCCGAGATGAATAGAGTATAGTGCTGTGCTCGCTGCTGCCCATCACCATAGATCTTACCCCTGATGACGTCCTGTTCTAGAAGGGTGACGGATGCTGCAGGGGAAGTGAGTGCAGCCCCAGCCTCCTATGACGTCCTGTTTGAAAGGCTACTCAAGCAAAAGATCACAGGAAGTAAAAAAGATTAAACATTTAAGAATTAGCAGGATAGTGGAAATGTAGAGTATTATTTTCTTTTATAATAAATCAAATTTAAAAAAAAAAACTCTTTAGGTAAAAAACCCCAGAAATCTATAAAAGGGCATTATAGGTTTGGCCCACCAGAAAACTAGTGAGGTGTTAGGCCACATATGTAGTTCTATTGTACACAACATGTTCCAGTGCGAGTGTAAAGGCCCGTTACACGGCACAACATTGCTCAAAAGTGACGTGTAACGATTCAACTTCGATATTTGGTCAAGTTGGAGTTGACAGGTTTATGAATATGTTCAAAAACCTGACGATTGCAACTCAACCAACCTGCTGCATTGTACTGTGTGACACCGCGATAACGATGTCATGGACGACTTCACCCATTCACAGCAGTGTTCAAAGCAGTGTTTGCGAACGATCCCTGCTCACAACATCGTTGGTGAGTTGTCCACAATATCTACATGTGTGACATCTCACCAGCGATGTTGAATGGATCTCAAAAACGACCGCGCGTCCCACGAGATCGCAGCTAACAACGTAACAACACTTACTGGCGTTAAACTCGACTGAGTGTAATGCAAGACAACATTAGATAACCAGGCAGCTCAGATGTGTGAAATTTTCCATAGCCATATACGGACCTAGGAAAAAAAATTGCAGCATGCTGCAAGTCTCGAATCACTCGCAGTCATACCAGTCTATAGTTGCGTGTGAAACCTTGCACTTCACTGACACATGCGAGTGCACTGCGATATACACTGAAACAGGCCATGAAGGGAATGGAGAGTAATCTCTCACTTTCCTCTGTAGCTGTGATGTGATCACAGGATCATAGCACAGTAGATGACACTCGGTCATTCTCTGCAGCAGAGCCTGAGCTCAGTGTCATTAGCATATCATATGTGATGCCTTACACTAGTGTGCCTTTACCCTACATGACATTCCCTATGCAAATAATAAGCAAATTTACTCACTACTTATCCATATTAAATCTGCTGCAACTGCCATGACCTGGCTGACTGACATCTAGTCTAAGGCCAGAGACACACTAAGCGAGACCCATGCCTCACCCAGAACGGTCGCCATCTCTTGGACAGGAGCATGTCAGCTGCTTGTGTTTCTATAGAGCTCCACACTCCCGTCCAGAGAATCGGCAGCTGTCCTGGGCGAGTAATGCTAGACTCAGGAGAGTATCTCACATAGTGGGTCTCTGCCCTGAGGCTGATTCTTTATGCCTGTGCTTGTGGCTTGTGTACCTGTGACACACTGACATGTGAATAAGGTCTGTTTGTATTTCATATGGATCACCTGGAAGAATAAACCCATAAAAAGCAGGTTAACAGATATATATTTTACCTGCCAACTGGCACCTGTAAAAGTATAAGACCTTAAAGGGTTTTTTCCAAAACCAAATTTCATTTTAAGCAATAGGTCTTGGAATAATAATAATTTCGACAATTTGACGTGTTTAAAAAAAAAAAAAATGTTCCAGTCCTGAGATAATCTTGTATATGTGTCCCTGCTATGTACTGTGTAATGGATGTGTCTGACCGTACAGGGACATGGTCTGATCATACCACATCTCCAGTGCCGAGATAATCATACAGTGCGTTGTGAAAGTATTTGGCCCTTGAACTTTTCAACCTTTTGCCACATTTCAGGCTTCAAACATAAAGATATAAATTCAAATTGTTTTGTGAAGAATCAACAAGTGGGACACAATTGTGAAATGGAATGAAATTTATTGAATATTTTCAACTTTAACAAATAAAAAACGGAAAAGTGCTGAGCTCCCGCAGCATGTTAATTTCATGCTGCGGAATCAGGAGCGATCTCCTGCAGGGGAATGCAGGGAGAAGCCGACCTGCGCCCACTGCAGATTGTGGGCTTAGGGTGGCTGCGGTCTCCTGTGGCTTCCTTCAGGTCCAGAGATGCTACGTCTTGGACGCAGCACTTCCAGATAGTGAGCACATACCCGTAACCTCCCTGGCGGTATGATTAGGTCAGGAATTTTGTGCTAAAAGCGGGTTTACCAGCGGTCGCGGCAGATGCGGTTAAAAAACCGCATCTGCCGCACTTGCCGCATAGCCGCCGCACTTGCGGCGCGGTTGCGGTAATCGCCATAGTAAGTATAGGGGGACTTGCGGCAAGTGCGTTTTTTTTCCGCGGCCGCACCTGCCGCAAGTGCAAAACCGCACTTGCCGCATCTGCCGCAAGTCCCCCTATACTTACTATGGCGATTACCGCAACCGCGCCACAAGTGCGGCGGCTATGCGGCAAGTGCGGCAGATGCGGTTTTTTAACCGCATCTGCGGCGACCATTGGTAAGCCCGAGCCTGACTCGGGGTTACCGCTTCTGGCAGTGATTGTTAACCCCGAGTCAGGCTCGGGAATATCGCTAGGAAGGTTAAGAAAGCAGCCCAGTTCTGGAAAAAACACTTTTTGGACACATGAGACTAAGGTCAACCTGTACCAGAATTATGGGTAAAAGAAGCTATGGAGAAGGCTTTAAATGGCTCATGTTCTAAAGAACAGCAAATTCTCTGTAAGGCATGCATGGCTTCCAATGGCCCTGGTTCATTAGTGTTTATTGATGAGGTTGGTTGGACGGTGTGGCACCCCACTGGTCAGTGCCCCACAGTAGGGGTACTGCACCCACAACAGGGTGTGCAGTATACCTGTCATTAGCGAGTGTGAAGTCAATCTGAGGCTCCCATCCCGGCATCCTAATGGTGGGTTTACACGTTGCGATATCGGCGTCCAACTCCGACCAAAGGTCACGTGGTTCGTGAGTTGGACCCGATATCGTTCGTGCGTTGTACGGTGTGAACGTATAATACGATGCAGGAACTATGTCAAACCGATATCGGGGATCGAATGAGCGTGCTCTCCAACGGGCCGATATTGGATGGAGGTTGGAGCCGGATCGTGCTGTGTGAAAGCCCAACTACGATGTGAAATGTCAGCGGCCCGTCGAACGCGGCCACTTCCCGATCGTTGGTCCGTCGTTGATCGGAGGTTAAGTTGGTACATGTAACATCTCCTGTGCGATCTTGAATTTGTGCCAAAAACGTGCGCGCTCCTGCGCCGTTTTATACGATATCGGAACGATATCGCGACGTGTAAACCCACCATTACACCTAGACTAGGGGACCAATTGGCAACTCGTTACCAGGATAAACGGTCGCTAGGGGGAGGAGTGTGAGGAGTAAGGAGAAAGCGGGAAGTTACACAATAGGATCTAGTCCGTACTGAAGGAAGAAGCAAGGAGGGGAGCCCTGGAGTGGTCTCCCAGGAAGTGCGCCTGTGAGGAAAATGTCGACCCAGGAAAGAAAGAGGAAATCCAGTGCCAGACCACCGGACAGGCCTGGGGGAATCCTAGTCCACCAACGGAGTGCTGGCTCCGAGGCACGGTACAGACGAGTTCATCCCTGAGCCGTCAATACCGGCCAGTCGCGGGTTAATTCAGCAACCCCAACTTCCCATCCAAAACATACAGCCCCACCAGGGTCACGAAACTGGGTTGAGCCCTTTAGAGAGAAGGGTACCTCATAGCACCCAACGGGCCTGGTAGACAAGTGAGCTGTGCAGGGCAGCGCAAGGAACGTAAGGAGGCGCAAGTAAAGGCAGCGGGATGTGAGAAAGACAAAAGAAGGTACACTACGGGAGCCTCAGAGAGACTTAACCTTCCTCAGTGACTACCCGGCCAACTAACCACTATAAGGCTGTGTAAACTGTAACCTAAAGTGCCATCTGAACCAGTTCCAGTAAAGTGCCAGTCTAGAGTTTAACCCCTTCCCGACCTATGACGTTATACAACGTCATGGGCGGGTAGGGGTGTTTGATGTGAGCTCCGGCGCGGAGCTCACATCAAACAGCCGACATCTCAGCTGATGTGATCAGCTGAGATGTCGGGCTAACAGCTCCGATCGGCGCTGTTAACTCCTTGGATCCCGCTGTCAACCACTGACAGCGGGATCCAAGGCGGCCGCGGCGGGGAATGTGCTGTTCCCAGCCTGCTCCGGAAATCTATCGCGGGATCTCCGGCGCTCACATGACAGCCCAGGGTCCTGGCTAGACCCCGGATGCTGTCAGAGCACAGTTTCCTGCTGTGGTTAGCAGGCGCTGCCAACCACAGCAGGTTCGCGATTCTGGGAGATACAGATGAGCTGCAGCTCATCTGTATCTCCCAGAAGCGATGGACTGTGCAGCAAGGTGCCTCTTAAAGAGGCAGTGTAAAAATAAGAATGAATGAAAAAATAAGTTTTTAAAAACCTGTAAAAAAAAAAAAAAAAATTAAATATATTTATATGTTCAAATCACCCCCCTTTCCCCCATTCACAATAAAAGTATTAAAAAAAGAAAAAAAATACGTTTGGTATCGCCGCGTTCAGAATCGCCCGATCTATCGTCCTATTAAATCCATTAATGATAGCCGTGAACTCCGTAACGGAAAAAATGGTCCAAACGCCAAAATTAAGGTTTTTTGGTCGCCGCAACATTGCTATAAAATGCAGTAACGGATGATCCCCCCAAAAATGGTATCATTAGAAACATTCGCTCAAGACGCAAAAAATAAGCAGTCACTCAGCCCTAGATCCCGAAAAATGAGGACGCTACAGGTCACAGAACATGGCGCAAAAAGTCAGTATTTGTTTTTTTTCAAACTTCTGAATTTTTTTCAGCACCTAGATACCAATAAAGGTATAAATGTTGGGTGTCTACTAACTCGTACCGACCAGAGGCATCACCCCGTCACGTCGGTTTTACCATATAGTGAACATGGCGACTAAAATACCCAAAAAACAACGTGTCATTGCATTTTTTTTGCAATTTCCCTGTACACTATATGGTAAAATAAATGATTGCACATGAAAGTACAACTCGTCCCGCAAAAAACAAGCCGTCATAGGTCTATATTGATGGAAAAATTAAAAAAAAAAGTTATGGCTCTTGGAAGCAGGGGAGCAAAAAACGAAAATGAAAAACGAAAAATTCCCGGGTCATGAAAGGGTTAAAGGCCTCGGTGTCTCCTTTCTATATATACTGCTGCACATCTACACTGACCATACCCAGCACCACAACAAGTACTACGGCATCCTGCTCCGGCTCCACCTGCAGGGAGCCATACCATCGTCTCCAGTGGTCTGACAGCGGCGCTGATGAACTCACCAGAAACTGCAGGTGGCGTCACGAGACATTTATTTTATCCCTTTTTATGTTTCCCCAATTGTCAGTTGACCACCAGGGCTATGGGTCCGGGCAGGCCACCAGTGGCATCCCTCCAACTCCACGCCCGGGTTCAGAGTTCCCATAGGCCCCAGGGTGCATCAAGAGCACTTCAAAGTACTGATGGACAATGCTCCACTATAAACTGCAAAGGCAACCCAGTTTTTTAAAGCAAAGAAATGGAAAATTCTGCAATGACTGCGTCAATCACTAGATCTCAACCCCCTTTAAGCTTCATTTCACATATCCAAGTTAAAACTTAAGGGAGACCCACAAACAAGCAACGATTGAAGTCAAATGCAGCAATACCTGGCAATGCAGGAAACCCAGCGTCTGGTGACGTCCATGGCTTCTAGACTTAAAAGCAGTCATTGTCTGCATAGGATTCTCTACATTGCTCTCTGCAGGAATACACTGCTCCTCTACTTTCTGGGTACCTAGGTAGTGTTCCTCATGAACATTGACAATTTTGACCAGTACCATGGTCGCACTGCTGGTCCAAACCAAGAGCTCTCCCAGGATGTTAGTAGTAGTAACTTTGCTACTGTAGTATGGAAGAAGTACAGGAACACAGACCGATTAGATCTGATGTGGCCATTATCAGGGCACCGCAAGCAGGAAACCGGCAAGCTATTTGTCAAGGTAACCAGCCACTTTGAGACTGCAAAGTTGGCCGGTAACCTAGGCAATAAGCGGTACCATATAAAATTAAAGATCCACCTTTTCTTGTGAATGGAAAATATTTTTGATAGGTGAATTTGCTTATTTTTACAAGCAAGTTGCAGTTTTAACCATTTAGGAACTTGAGACGACCCATTTTACAAACCCCACACAGAAGCCATTGGTTTAGACTCTTTGCTTTCAATAATGCATAATTGGAAGATTCGGTTCCCAATCACTTGTTAATGACTTGCTTAACACAACGGCCTTCTTCTGCCTTTCATTTCTACCATTCAGTGTAGGTGTAATAACGAGTAAAATCTTCTTATAAAAAGAGCAAAAAACGGAAAGTTTTAGGCTCAATTCTAGTGCTGAGCGAACAGTAAAATGCTCAGGTGCTCGACCCGAGCCCAATGTTATCAATGAGTGATAGGCTCCGCCCACACACATCCAGCTATAAAACGAGACTTTCAGGGGCAGGGTGGCTTTTTCAATTTTCCACAGCATAGAACATTTAATTTGCTCTCCCTGAGGTGCCAATCCCTGCATGTGGGCTGGCTCTGTAAAGAGTGCCAACATGCAGGGAGGTGGGCCTGAGCACGAGCCAGCCTATCTCACCGGTACTCAGTACACACCGAGCATCACGAGTACTGTGCCAAGCACTTGGAACTCACAAGCACAGCAGTGCGCGCTCTGGTGCCTGGGAAACAGAAAGAACCTGAAATCCAACCCTGGACAGGTTCGCTCATCTCTAGTAGCGACATAAAGTCTGATTACAGAGATATTCACTTACTGAGCTGTGTGCTGCAGCTTCATTACAATCAGGGTTTTATCAGCAGGAGATTATCACTAGAGGAGTAGGTCTTAGTGCAGACCTGTCAGGCTAATCTGCATAATCCCACCCCCACCACTGATTTTACACAGGAAGCTTCAAGTATGTGGGTGGGGTCATGCACAGTGCAGAAGACTGAGTGTGGTTTCACACCAGTTTTTTCCCTGATCAGGTTCGATCAGGTTTGTGGATCAAAACCAGGAGTGTCTCAAACACACAGAACAGGTGTCAATTAGTGATGAGCGAGCAGTAAAATGCTCGGGTGCTCGGTGCTCTGGCCGAGCATCTCAAGATACTCTTGTACTCGGCCAGAGCACCGAGCCCAATGTAAGTCAATGAGTGACAGGCTCGCCCACAGACTTCCGGTTATAAAACGAGTAATTCCGGGAAAGGGGGGAGGGTGGGCTTTTTCAAATCGCTGCAGCATATCACACCTTGCTGTGACCCCCAGAGGGATCCTATCAATGAATCTGCTCCATGTATGGTGCCAGCTCACTGTGTGCACTGAAGGGAGCAGTGTATGTGTCTCAGATCGCTATTTATTACCGAGCGGTCCGAGCATCTCGGCAGTACTCGGTGCTCGCCGAGCACCCCGAGTACCGAGATACTCGTGCGAGTACCGAGTAGCGCCGAGCATACTCGCTCATCACTAGTGTCAATCTTTCAATTATAGTTTTTCTCTGCAAGTTCCTCTCCTTGTTTTGACACACAAACCTAATCGAACCTGATCAGTGAAAAACTGTGGTGTGAAACCAGCCTGAGCTCTGCTACATCTACATCAGACAAAACAGGTATTCTATCAAAACTACTGCAAGCAGCCCAGTAAGTGATATATCACTGAAACTGGGCTCTTTGTCTCTATATTACCCTGCTATCAGATTCCCTTTAATGGTTTAGTGCATATTTTTATTCAGGGGTGCAGTGTGGGATTGGAGAACTTTGTTTTTGTTGCGGCCAAAGTTGCTGTGTAATCCCAGTTTAAATTTAACAATGTGGCCAGAGACCTAATGGGATTTTACAAAGTGGCCCCAGGCTGTACTTTAGTTTGAGCCCCGTGCTGTAAAAGATATGTACATTTATCAGTACTTTGGAATGAAGTATAGGTGCAGAGAAGCAATTTAAATGTTTTCTGAGGCTGAGATATAGGTAATCTCCACTCACATGATAGATCAACGATATCAGATCAGTGGGGGGTTCGGACAATCGGGACCCCACCATCTGTTGGCAGCTGTGTACATTGTCCAGCAGATGTTTTAGAGTACTGCAGCTCAGTGACCATTTACATCAATAAGAAGCTGAATGGCAGAACCTGAGAACAGCTTCCATAGTTGCACATCCAGTCTGCTTAGGACATTGTAAACAGCTAATCATTTGGATTCTAGGTGTCAGACCCCACTGACCTGGTATTGACTAGAGGATGTGTCATCAATATCGAAGATCTCCTGAGCAATCTCTTTAAAGGCAACCTGTTATGTAAAAATAAAACCCTGCAGATGTGGGGTTAATCTGCAGGTTAATAGTGTTCGAATACTGTCCAGCACGGAGAGCCACAATGCCGGGATGAAGTTAATTTAGAGTATTCACAACTCCCAAGATCCAATCCCAATATTTATTAGGTGTTAAAACATTATCAAATACCTCAAATTAGAAATGCAGTATGGAGTATAGTTTTCCTGATTAGCTATGTCACTTACTTCATGTGCAGGGAATGTAATAGAAATTGGAAGTATTTGATAATATTGTTATTACACTGTCTACTACATATTGGGATAGGATTTTGGAGATGGGAATACTCCTTTAAGTTAAGTTCATCCCTGCACTGGGGGCTTTCAGTGCTGGGCAGTGTTGGAACTACACTACATTTCTAGTTAGAGGTATTTATATTATTATTATTATTATTATTATTACTACACCTACTAGATATTGGGATAGGATCTTGGAAATGGGAGTTTCTCCAGAAAGTCGCAGGCTTTTAGTCATAGGGTTGGGACAGCATGGCTTCAGTCAACCAAGCCACCGGCACTGACTGACAGCCAGCTCTATTGTTGAGCTGTTGCTCAGTATGCAGAGTGAATGAAGCTGCACTGACCCACCCCTATGACTGAAAGCCACAAGCTGTTAGGAGTAAAGTGCATAGTGGGCGACAGTGGGGCTCTCAGTGTGGGCAGTGTCAGAACCCTAACCTGCAGATTAACAGCATTTTTTTTTTTATATGGCAGGTTCCCTTCAAGGGCATAAAGCCTAAAAGCATGCCCAAACTGCACATGAGGAGGAATCGTGTTGCAATATTGTACATAATGTAGTAAGCAATATGCACGAGATGCTTTACATCTGCAGAAACCCAAACAGTTTAGAAATCCAGTTGTATGCCTTGTGTTTTCTTCATTTGGAGGCCCATGTTACAGATGTATCACATTAGTCATGGCTTTGTATGCCAAGCTTGTGTTGGCGTTAGTTTATCAATGGTCCTAGGCTGATGGCATGTGGCACGCAGACACAGTATCCCATAGGGAATAGTGGTGCAGTAATTGGTGTTGCTATAACACTGTGCTATTTATCTTCCAGTTTCAGCGGCCAATGCCGAGTGTAATAAGCAGACACATCTTTCCCTAGTTGCACACGCTCGGTAAGCCATGCAATCCTCTGCAATACCTTACAGCAGTGGAGACGACGCTCACTACAATGGTGTCAGGTGTAAACAACAACCAGAAGATTTTATTTAAAAGACTGTTTGCACAATTAACCCATTCAGTGCTGCAGTTGTCCCGTAAGATCTAATTTTCTTTAGATTGTGGTGATTTATTTCTTCTTTTTCTTCCCTTTCTGAGCCGGAGCTTCTGGTGTCTTTCCTTCTGCTAGTGCAAGCTTTTCTTTTAAGGCCAGAAGCTTCTGTACTTCACAGTCAATCACCGATTTCTCCGCCTTCTTGCCCTTTAACTCCCGAACAATGAGGCCCTAAAAATATCAAATGGTTTAGATTAACAAAAAAAAAAAAAAATTCCATTCTACCGCAAACAATTTTGAGAGCTGAAAGCCGAGACCACAAGGCTGATAGTGTGGCGCTAAATGTCCAGGTGTGATCTTCATGATACAATGCTGGGATCTACAGGTAATGCTCCTGTTAGTTATATCCAGTGTGAAAACCCACAAGGTGACTTTGCTGTGAATTATATGACACCAGCCGAGTGGATGACATCCTGAACAATCTACTGTGCAAATGGAGTGGAGCAGATGTGACACATACATATTCTGATCGCAATCAGCTGTAGAAGTATGTGAGCACATCCTAAGAGGCAATCCGTGACTGCAGCTTAGCTACAGGGTATCCAAGTGTCACACACAGTTTAATTATTAGCTTAGAAAGCCACTTGGTCTACTCCACATGCTTTACAAGGTTGCCCTACTTAGTCAGGTAGGCTGATGCACAAAAGCACAAGCATATGAGGGGCCCTTTCACATCAGCGTTTTTGCTGATGTTTGGCAGATCCGGCAGATTTACCGCATCTGCTGTATTGGCCGCACTTTTGGCGCTGATCCGGCAAGCCCCATGCATTCTCTGTGGGGCTTGCGGTTGGGTGCAGCAAGTGTGATTAAGCGGAATCCGGCACTTGCGGCCGCGAAAAAAGAAAAGCTGCAAGCAGCGGGGTTTTTTTTCCTCTGCCGCAAGTGTCAGATCTGCCGCATCCTGCAGAACCGCACTTGCCACACCGGACCGCAAGCCCCATAGACAATGCATGGGGCTTGCCAAATCCGGGTCACATGTCGGCCAATCCAGCAGATGCGGTGCCACCTGCCGAATCGGCCACAAACATCAGCAAAACGCTGATGTGAAAGGGGACTAAGTAGGTGAAACCAGAACTAATATCCAGGTCATGTTCACACACACACCAAACAATAACTTCACCGTCCATTCACTGAGGAACATAAGGACTCGTATTTCAGCTTTTATATATCTAAACCCACATTCACCAGCTTAGGAAATAAAAGCTAATGACCTTTGAGGTTCTGTTCTCCATTTTATTGTACAGGACACCAGTCATCTTACCTGTTTTTCCACCTCTTGCGTTAGCTCTTTTATCCTCTCCAGATCACCAACTTTTGCAGTTTCTTTGTCTGTATCAACCGAAGGTGCAGGCGTTTTAGGCTCAGCTTTCACCTGTATAAACAGACATGAGCTATTGATGGGAGAAAGATCCTTATTCCTTACCTGATCAACAAATACTGAATATACAAAGATGCAAGATGTGCAATATAAAGCTTCATGCACAGCAGCGGCTTTATTTTTCCAGTTGCACACTGTTACACAAGCAATGCTGGTCACTTATAACAGTCTAAAATGTGAGCACGTCATACAAGAACTGGGACGTGTCATGTAGTAAATGCCGAGCTAAATTCAGTTCTGCGGGATACAGGCACGATCCATGATCACTGCTGTTAGCAGCCAGCAACCGCCCTGCATGGCGCTCCATACACCCGCACCTGCATTATGGCGTAAATATACATCATAGTACGGAAAGCGATTAGTACTCTGGGGACAGTAGGTAATTCAGCATCATTTGTAAATATGGACAATTGTGTTGATCTGGTCCGGCGTCCAGCATACAAGCCATTATTTACTTTTATTCCTGGCATCCTTGGTGTCTCTAGGGTTTACTAGGCCATTCTCTCTCTCTCCTCTCTCTTGGGCTTAATAGGAGATGTCATGATGTACGTCATAGAGTCTATTAAGCACCAGAGGTACCCAGGATGCCGGGTGCTGAAATAGAGAGCGGCTGCCACGGAGGACCGGGCTGTGGATGCAGGATCAGGGCAGCGCCAATCAAATTGCTCATCTTTATTATTAAGAGGTTAATTGGCCATCAATTAAATTAACACTAATGTATGTTTATATATAACTAGCTGTACTACCCGGCTAAGCCCGGGTTAATAAATAACTGATGTTGGCTATAACAAAATAGAATTTGAATATGTCATATTAATGACCTGTAGGAAAATAGAAGCTGAGCTGTGATTGGTTGCTATAGGCAGCCTAATAAATCTCCAGCCAACAGTAAACCCTCCCCCCGGCCGGGCAGTATATGTTACCTCACACATACACATAATAGACAGCTCATGTGACTGACATGTGCCTTAATTCCCTATATGGCGGCCGTCACACGGTGCAATATCTTGAATGATATCGTTTAAGCGATCTGCATTTTGATCGCTTAAGCGATATCGTTTGTGCATCGTTATGTGCGATCAAGCGATTTTACATTGTAAAATCGCTTGATCGCAGATATGAGAGCAGGACCTCATATCTAGCGATCATCGCTTGTTCAATTTGCTTCATCGTGGTGTATGACACCACGATGAACGATCTCCCAGCAGCAGAGCCTATGCTGGGAGATGGTATCTATGGTAAACGTCGGGTTACTAAGCGCCGTGCGGCGCCTAGTAACCCGATGTGTACCATAGTTACCAGCGATTTCGCTGGCCCACATCGCTGGTGAGTCTGTCTGTGTGACAGCTCACCAGCGATGTGAACGATATTGTAAGCGATCGCGCGTGCACGTGATCGCTCACGATATTGAGCAGTGTGACGGCCGCCTAAGACACGTGTTGCACATTGGCTGTATTTAATTAGATGTTTATTTTTGGAAATTAAAGATACCAGACGTATGAGGCGAGTTGTGTGAGGTGATTTGTGCACATCTGTGTCTGTGTGGTGTGTCTCTGGGTGGTGTGTATCCCTGGGGTGTGTGTGTGTCCCAGTGGTGTGCGTGTGTCCCTGTGGGGGGTCCCTGTGGTGTGTCCTTTTGGGGGGGGAAGGGGTGTCCCTGTGGTGTGTGTCCTTGTGGGGGGAGGGGTGTCTCTGTGGGGTGTGTCCATCCCTATGGGGTCTGTGTGTTCCTGTGGGGTGTGTGTCCCTGTGTGGTGAGTGCATGTGTCCCTATAGGGTGTGTATGTTTGTGTGTCCCTGGGTGGGGGGGGGTGTCTGTGTTGTGTGTGTCTCTTTGAGGTGAGTGTGTTTGTGTGCGTGGTGAGTATTCAATGTTGGGGCTCCACCTTAGCTGTTACTCTTTGTGTGCATGTGGTGTGTATACATGTCCCCGTGCGTGGTGAATATTCCAAGTCAGGGCCCCACCTTAGTGACTATATGCTGGTATATTCTGTTAGTCTTTGGTGCTGTCATTAAGCCCCTCTCATTCACAACTGTCAACTGGTAACTGTCACTTTCTCTCCATTATGTAGATAGGGCCAAAATTGTTTGGTGAACTGGAACACGCGGGGTTAAAATTTCATCTCACAACATAGCCTATGACTATCTCGAGATCCAGACGTGTGGCTGGCGAAAACTTTGTCCTGTTAAGGACGCACAACACTTCCCCCTTGAGGAAGCTGCAGCAACCACGCATATGCAGCGAAACGCCGCGTCGGGGCTTTAGCCAGACAGGACTTTTGGAGGGCATCTTGACTTGCTTTGATTCAATATGGGTATGCTATAGCTACTGTTCAGATTGAGCCATGCATTTACTTTGACCCAAAAAAGCGCTAGAGTATGATCACTTTAGGGACTTATGTATATTCCCTGTTATATGTTGCACAGGCACTTTAGTTGTATGTGATCATACTCGATGTATTAACGCTCTTTTTTGCTGCACTTTACTGAACTTTTTTTTCCTTACCATTGTATTTGCTGGACTCTGTATTTTATTGAGAAATATTGTACACCCATTTGATATTTCACGCTATGTATGTTACCCCCCATTGTCCTGATTGGTTCTTTGTATATGCACTGTCTTTTGCCACCTTATAATCTATTTTACTGACGTCTTCCAATAAATGTTAAGGGGGTGTCACACGCGTCAATATCGCCTGCACGATATCGGCTGCACGTGACGTTGCAGTGATATTGACGCGTGTGACATACTGAATCAACCAGCGATAAATCGCTGGTTGATGATCGCCAGGTTTTAGAACCTGCTCTAAAAACCTGGCGATTGTCGTCCGGTGTACACGCAGCATCGCTGCGTGTGACACCGGGAGTAGCGATATTCCAGCTCCCAGCGCCTCTCACAAGCGCTGGGAGCTGGTAACTAAGGTAAACTGCGGGTATCTAGGCAGCGCGCGCTGCCTAGATACCCGACGTGTACCTTAGTTACCAGCCTCCTCCGCTCACCGGCTGGTATCTAAGGTACACAGCGGGTAACTAGGGTCCCTAGTTACCCGCTGTGTACCTTAGATTCCAGCCGGTGAGCGGAGGAGGCTGGTAACTAAGGTACACGTCGGGTATCTAGGCAGCGCGCGCTGCCTAGATACCCGCAGTTTACCTTGGAGACCAGCCTGTTCCCGCTTCCAGCAGCCTGGCAGCGGGAGCAAGACATCGTGGAAACGATATTTAAATCGTTTCCACGATGTTTCTGGTCAATTGATCGCTGGTGAGTCTGTCTGTGTGACAGCTCACCAGCGATCATCTGTCAATGTCGTCAGCAATCATCTCACTGACGACATTGACGCGTGTGACAGGCCCTTTAAGTTTTGCATAGTACTCTTTGTTTTTCATGTATTCAAATGTATTTAATGAGTGTTTATTTTTGGAAATTAAAGATACCAGACGTATGAGGCGAGTTGTGTGAGGCGATTTGTGCACATCTGTGTCTGTCTGTGTGGTGTGTGTATCCCTGGGGTGTGTGCATATGTGTGTCCCTGTGGGGTGAGTGCATGTGTCCCCATAGGGTGTGTATGTCCCTGTGGGGGGGGGGGGTGTCTGTGTGGGTGTGTGTCCCTGTGGGGTGAGTGCTTGTGTCCCTATAGGGTGGCTATGTGTGTGTGTCGTTGTGGGGGGGGATCTGTGTGGTGTGTGTCTCTGTTGTGTATGTCTCTTTGTGGTGTGTGTCGCTGTGCGGTGAGTGCATGTGTCCCTATAGGGTGTGTGTGTGTGTGTCCCTGTGGGGGGGGGGGGTCTGTGTGGTGTGTGTGTCCCTGTGGGGTGAGTGCATGTGTCCCTATAGGGTGGCTATGTGTGTGTGTCCTTGTGGGGGGGGGGGTGTCTGTGTGGTGTGTGTGTCCCTGTGGGGTGAGTGCATGTGTCGCTATAGGGTGTGTGTGTGTCTCTCTTTGTGGTGTGTGTGTTTGGGTGCGTGGTGAGTATCCAATGTTGGGGCTGCACCTTAGCAACTATACACTTGCTGTTACTCTTTGTGTGCGTGTGGTGTGTATACATGTCCCCATGCGTGGTGAATATCTCATGTTGGGGCCCCACCTTAGTGACTATATGCTGGTATATGCTATTAGTCTTTGGCGCCATCATTAAGCCCTCTCATTCACAACTGTCAACTGGTAACTGTCACTTTTTCCCCATTATGTAGATAGGGGCAAAATTGTTTGGTGAATTGGAATGCGCAGGGTTAAAATTTCACCTCACAACATAGCCTATGACGCTCCCGGGGTCCAGACGTGTGACTGTGCAAAACTTTGTGGCTATAGCTGACAGCTGTCGATTTTCCTCCAACACTTTTCCATTCACTTTTTCCCCATTATGTAGATGGGGCAAAATTGTTTGGTGAACTGGAACGCGCAGGGTTCAAATTTCGCCTCACAACATAGCCTATGACGCTCCCGGGGTCCAGACGTGTGACTGTGCAAAACTTTGTGGCTATAGCTGACAGCTGTCGATTTTCCTCCAACACTTTTCCATTCACTTTTTCCCCATTATGTAGATGGGGCAAAATTGTTTGGTGAACTGGAACGCGCAGGGTTCAAATTTCGCCTCACAACATAGCCTATGACGCTCTCGGGGTCCAGACGTGGGACTGTGCAAAATTTTGTGGCTGTAGTTGCGACGGTGTAGATGCCAATCCCGGATACACACACACACACACACACACACACACACACACACACACACACACACACACAGCTTTATATATTAGATAAGCAACAGATTGCGATCCCCAATGATGATGGGGACTGATGTGAATGGTGACAATCTCTGTACAGAGCTGCACAGTGAATTGGTGCTATGTGAGCAGTGGGAAAATGAATATTAAAAAGTATGACAGAGAGGAGAAAGCTTTCAGCCAGCATGCAACTGACACCGATGATACAGAACAAATACCTGCTTCTCGGTGCAGTCACCATTCAGCTGAAGGAAGGAAGAATCATAGAAAAGATTGAGTATTAGCAGAGAATGACCGCTATGTATTATCTAAATGACTACGATGACAAGGGCATTCTGTGAGATTTGGTTATCCAAATTATCTATCTAATCTATATCTATCTATCTGATATCCATTTCTATTTATCCATCTTTACAAATTAGAAATATTATATAACACCCTGCATTTAATGTTTTTATTGCTTCTAGATCATTCAAAATACACAAACTTAGAAAAACACTCAATTTTAATTGGTCTCTATAAAAAAAAAAAAAAAAAGGAGTCCAACCATTTTACTGCAGAGTTCTTCACCTAGGTAGATAGCCTGCAAAATCTGACAAATCCTTCAGCTACACTCCTGGGTCTGACAGCTTTCTCTGTCTTTGTCTCTCTTCTCCTAGTGTGAGAGCAACTAACAGGGAGAGTGAGGATGATGTACAGCAGATCCAAGTGTGGAGAGGAAGGAAAGCAACTAGGTTTTTAGGGACACCACAGAAAACAGGCTGTACATAGAAGGAATGTACAAAAGGGTAAATTACTCCAGGAATACGGCTATGCTGACAACAAGTGAAGTCAGCAGATCCCAAGGCACACAGACCCAACATTTACTACATATAACTGAGAGGAATGTGCCAACAACAAAAGTATCTTATACGAGTCATGTAACAAATTGCACATCAGAGTCTGAAAATGAATGAAAAAAAAAATGAAGATTGCAGACTGACCGTGCAAATTTATCAGTCCCAATAAAGGAGATTTTTGTGTATTTACTGTAAAATCCTTTTCACTGAGCCTCTAATTGGGGGACACAGGACCGAGGGTCTTATGCTGCTGTCCACTAGGAGGCGACACTAAGCCGAATCTGAAAGATATACAGAAAAAGCTCCTCCCCTGCAGTATATACACCCTGGCTAGTGCATACCTAACCAGTTTTGTGACAAGCAGTAGGAGATACATCTGTAAGCCTGAAAAAGACAACCAATGAGAAACTCAATGAACTATAAAAAAAAAAACATTAAAACAACAGCTCGAGACAGGGCAACAGGGAGGGTGCTGTGTCCACCAATTAGAGGCTCAAAGGGTGAGTACACAAAAATCTCCTTTTCTCCATCGCCTCACTGCGGGGGGAGGGGGGGACACACAGGAATGTGGGACGACCTAAAGCAGTCCCTGGGTGGGTACAGAAATATGAGAAGGGCTGTCAAAGACGCACCTCCTATATGTGGGCCACTGCCGCCTGTAGGATACGCCTGCCTAGGCTGGCATCTACTGAAGATTGAGCATTGACCCTGTAGTGCTTCACAAACGTATGAAGACTGGTCCAGGTAGCCACTTTACAGACTTGCTCAGCCGAGGCCTGGTGTCAGAGCCCAGGATGCCCCGACTGAACGAGTAGAGTGAGCTTTAATGCCAGCAGGAACCAGTAAACCACGCAATTGGTATGCATGCGAAATCATTGTCTTAATCCATCTTGCCAAGGTGGCCTTAGAAGCTGGCATGCCCTTTTGTTTACCCTCTGGGAGAACAAACAGGACATCTAACTTTCTGAAGGACGCTGTCCTAGAAACAAAGCACCGAAGAGCTCGGACTAGGTCCAGAGTGTGCAGAGCCTTTTCCACATGGTGCACAGGAGCTGGGCAAAAAGATGGGAGTGAGATTTTCTCATTCAGGTGAAATGAGGAAACTACGTTAGGAAGGAATAATGGTTCAGGGCGGAGAACTGCCTTGTCCTGATGAAAAATTATGAAGGGTACCTTGCAGGATAGCGCTGCTAGTTCAAAAACACGGCGGATAGAAGTAATCGCCACTAGGAAAACGACTTTCTGTGAGAGGAGCTGAAGGGGGACCTCCTTGAGGGGCTGAAAGGGAGGTTACTGAAGGGCGTCCAGAACTAGATTAAGATCCCATGCTTCTAAGGGTCGCCGATAAGGCGGAACTAGGCGGGAGACTCCTTGGAAATAATAATCTTAATCTGAGACTTGACCGCGAGTCGTCGTTGGAACAGCCACGTATAATAATACTAATAATAATAATAATAATTCTTATTTATATGGCGCCAACATATTCCGCTGTGCTTCACAATACAAAGTTCACATTTAAACAATCATAAGAAACAATTAGAAAATACAATACAATGCCAAAAAAAGAGAATTTTGTTTACGTACCGTAAATTCTTTTTTCTTTAGTCATCAATGGGAGACCCAGACAATGGGGTTTAGGGCTCTGCCCTCCGGAGGTCACACTAGGTACTACAAGTTTGTAGACACCGCCTCCTCCGCTTATAAACCCCCACCGTAGGAGACATCCTCAGTTTAGTCCATAAGCTGCGAGGAGAAATTAAACCACACCCGAAACATCGGGAAGAATGCCGTGCACAGACGGTTCAACAACCCGGCAAACACTGTCTCAACAGAGAACAGAACAAGTGCAAAATATGCAACGGAACAACTGGGTGGGTGCTGGGTCTCCCATTGATGACTAAAGAAAAAAGAATTTACGGTACGTAAACAAAATTCTCTTTTTTCTGGTCGTCATAATGGGAGACCCAGACAATGGGGATGTCCTAAAGCAATACCCCAGGGCGGGAAGAGTTCCTCAACAAGACGGATAACACATGGTTCCCTCTAAAGGTGGGCAACCGCCGCCTGGAGAACCCGCCTGCCCAAACTCGCATCCGCAGAGGCATGGGCATGCACCATATAGTGCTTAGAGAAAGTGTGCAGGCTGGACCAAGTGGCCGCCTGACACACCTGTAGAGCAGAAGCTCGATGTCGCAAGGCCCAGGAGGCACCTACAGCTCTCGTAGAGTGTGCCTTCAAACCCACCGGGAGAGGCAAACCAGAAGACCGGTACGCCTCCTGAATGGGAGCCTTGATCCATCTGGCCAAGGTCGACTTCGAAGCCGCGGCCCCCTTACAGCGACCCATCGTGAGGACAAATAAGGAATCCGAACTCCTAAAGGAGGCGGTCCTGGACACATAAATGCGTACAGCTCTCACGAGATCCAGAGTATGGAGGTCGCGCTCAACCTGATGAACGGGAGCGGGGCAAAACGATGGAAGAACAATCTCCTGGTTTAGGTGAAACGTTGAAACCACCTTCGGCAGAAATTCAGGCCGTGGGCGCAACACCACCTTGTCTTGGTGAACCACCAGAAAGGGAGACTTGCACGAAAGTGCAGCCAATTCTGAGACCCGTCTCAGAGAGGTAATCGCCACCAGAAAGACCACCTTCTGGGACAGACGAGAGAGAGAGACGTCTCTCAGTGGCTCAAACGGCGGTTTCTGCAGTGCCGCCAGGACCATGTTTAGGTCCCAAGGGTCCAGAGGTCGTCTATAGGGCGGGACCACCCGAGACACCCCCTGCAGAAATTGACGTACCTTCGGGAGGAGCGCCAAGCGCCTGTCAAACAACACTGAAAGTGCTGATACTTGACCTTTCAGAGAGCCAAGGGATAATCCCAACTCCAACCCCGACTGTAGGAAGGCCAACAATGTCGGGATAGACAAAGGCCACGGAGAGCGGCCACCAGAGGCACACCAGGTAAAAAAGATTTTCCACGTTCTGTGGTATATCTTCCTGGAAACAGGTTTCCTTGCCCGATTCATAGTGGCAACCACTGTAGGAGAGAAACCTCTGGATGTCAGCAGCCAGGCCTCAAGAGCCATGCAGTCAATCTGAGGGCCCTGGAATTGAGGTGGAAGAATGGGCCTTGCGCGAGTAGATCTGCGCGTTCTGGAAGAGCCCACCTGTGTCCGCCTGACAGTTGCCACAGGTCCGGGTACCAAGACCTCCTGGGCCAATCTGGAGCCACTAGAATGGCCACTCTGCATTCTGTCCTGATCTTCCACAGGACCCTGGGAATCAGAGCCAGAGGCGGAAACACATATGGCAGCTGAAAGCTGGACCAGCTCAGGATCAGGGCGTCCGCCCCCAGAGACTGGGGATCCCAAGATCTCGCCATGTATTGGGGCACCTGATGATTCAGCCGTGAGGCCATCAGATCCACGTCCGGAGTGCCCCACCTGCCGCAGATGTCCCGGAAGACGTCTGGATGTAGGGACCACTCTCCGGCGTCCATCCCCTGTCGGCTCAGATAGTCGGCCTCCCAGTTCTCGACCCCTGGGATGTGAACTGCGGAGATCAGGCAGCCGTTTTCCTCCACCCAGAGTAGAATGCGGTGGACTTCGGCGAGGGCCTGAGCACTTCTGGTCCCTCCCTGATGATTTATATAGGCGACGGCCGTCGCATTGTCGGACTGTACCCGAATGGGCTGTCCTGACAGGAATTTCTGAAACGCCAGTAGCGCCAGATAGACCGCCTTGATCTCCAGCACGTTGATCTGCAACGCCGACTCCGACTGAGTCCAGAGGCCTTGAGCCCTGTGGTGCAAGAACACCGCCCCCCAGCCCTTCAGACTGGCGTCGGTGGTCACCACTAACCATGACGGTTTTAGGAAGGACCGGCCCCGTGACAGGTGATGTGGCTGGAGCCACCACTGTAGAGAGTCCCTGGTTGGTTGTGACAGTGTCACCAGCCGATTCAGAGAGATCGTCCTCTTGTCCCATCTGCGAAGAATCTCCAGCTGGAGAGGACGGAGGCGAAACTGTGCGAACGGCACCGCCTCTATCGCCGCTACCATGCGACCCACCAGTCTCATCAATACCCGTAGGGATGACTGTGGAGACAGGAGGACATTCTGCACTCCTGATTGGATCGCAAGCTGCTTGGCTTGAGGTAGGGACACCAGGGCCGAGTCCGTGTGGAAGTCCATGCCCAGATATGTCAATGACTGGGTCGGAACCAGGGTCGACTTTTGAATGTTGATAAGCCACCCGAACCGTTCCAGGGACTTCATGGTCACCTCCAGGCTCACCCGACAAAGGTCTTCCGATGGCGCCCTGACCAACAGGTCGTCCAAATAGGGTATGACGGCGTGTCCCTGCGCATGCAGGAGAGCCATCATGGAGGCCATCACCTTTGTGAACACCCGTGGTGCTGAGGCTAGCCCGAATGGCAGTGCCACAAATTGGAAGTGCTCTTCCCCCACTGCGAATCTCAACCAGCGCTGATGAGCTGGTGCAATGGGGACGTGAAGGTAAGCGTCCCTGATATCGATGGACGCTAGGAAGTCTCCCTGTGACACAGCCGCGATCACTGAGCGCAGGGATTCCATGCGGAACTTCCGAACCAACACGTGACGGTTGAACAACTTGAGGTCCAACACCGGGCGAAAAGAGCCGTCCTTCTTTGGGACAATAAAGAGGTTGGAGTAAAAACCCCTGAACCTCTCTTCCGTGGGCACAGGGACCACCACTCCGTCTCTGCGGAGTCCCTCCAACACCAGGTGAAAAGCCTGAGCCTTTTCTGGGGATGGAACCGACCGATGGAATCGGTGTATTGGTTGTGACATCAGCTCTATCCTGTAACCTCTTGAGACTACGTCTCGAACCCACTGATCTTGAATGTGAAGAAGCCACTTGTCCTGAAAGCGGGACAGGCGGCCCCCCACCTGTGGGGAGGCAGGATGAGAGAGCGAGTCATGTCGAGGCGGGCTTGGGGGTGGCAGCCGCTGCCCCCGCCGGCTTCTTCTGACGACTCTTGGAACGCCACTGAGTAGCAGGCTTGCCTCCTCGGTCTGAGCGAGTGGACGCCGTTGATGACTGTGAACCGGAGCGAAAGGATCACTGCTTAGGGTTCCTTTTCACGGTGTACCGTGGCTTAGGCTTATTCTGCGGGATCTTAGACTCAGCAGAATCCTTTATCAATTTGTCCAGTTCGGTGCCAAAAAGCCTGTCACCAGCGAACGGAAGATTTTGTAAAATCTTCTTAGATGTGGCATCTGAGTCCCAAAGACGCAGCCACAACAGCCTGCGGATCGCAATTGCATTGGCCGAGGCCACAGCAGAGCGAGTGGCAGTTTCCAAAGATGCCGTCCTGGCATAGTCCGCATAGGCCCTTGCTCTCTCAGTGAGAGCCAGGACCTCTGGACTGGACCTAGCTAGATCAGTGATACCATCCAAACAGATAGTAATCGCTTGTAGGGTCCAGACCGCGGCAAAATTAGGGGCAAACGAAGACCCCACAGCCTCATAGGAAGACTTGGCGAGTTGCTCGACCTGTCTATCAGTAGCATCCTTCAACGAGGAGCTATCAGAGGCAGAAAACAAGGAGCGCGCAGCAATCCTAGTCATGGAAGCATCCACCTTGGGAGACTGCGACCATTCCTGGAGCGCCTCCTGGGGAAAGGGAAAGCGATTGTCCTTAGTTTTACGGACATAACGCCGCCCAGGATGCAACCTGGGAGCTTTAATCACCCTTCCGAAATTAGTGTGGTCCATGAAGGAGCCACTTGGTCTAGCCTCTGGCCGCAGCCATTGGTATATCTCCTTGGGGTGTACAGTCACCTCCTCAGGAGGAGTGCCAAGACGCAATGTCTCATTGATGGAGGACACCAGATCCTCTACCCCATCTGGAGGTTCAGACATAGACCCAAGAGTAGAACCCCCATCATCTTCCTCACCATCAGAGGAACGCTCCTCCTCAGAGAGAGTCTGGAGCTCAGGAGAAGCCTCACGGGCTCGCTTAGGGGGTCTTACAGCAGAAGTAAGAGACACCCGGGGGTAACTAGGAGGAGTAGCTGGGTTCTCCAGTCTCCTATGCAGTGCCTCCAGGGTTTGCGACATGGAGGACATCTGGGATAGCAGAGATTCATTGATCTTATTCTGCGTTTCCCATGGCCCTGGGATCACCTGAACCTCAGGGTATAATCCCGGATTTGCAGACTCAGTAGTAGCAGACCGGGCCTCTGGGCGTCCGCAGTTATTGCAGGACCCCTCCACCAGTGTCCCGTTGCATGTAACACAGGCAATGGAGACCACCGCCGCCTTAGCAGCATGCTTCCCAACTGAGGACATCTCCACAGTGAGGGGAATATAAGCCAAAGTTCACAAACAAACCGGGAATCCCGGTGGCTTACCGACCGCAGTAAAGCGGTAGGAGGAAGCGGTGTGTGTGTGTGACCTCCGCGAGTTCCGGTCTCCCTTGCAAGTGCAGACACGCGCTGCAGCCAGATCCCAGCCGGGAAGTGAGGGAGAAGATGGCCGCCGACAGAGAAGATGTGGGCGGAGCCAGGAACACGCGGGAAGAACACACAACACGCCCAGCGGTGATGTCACCATAAGGGTTGCCTCCTCCTCCTCCAGACTGCCTCAGCAATGGAGGTGCCGGAGCCCGCAGCGCGGGAAAAGAGTGTGAATATCACCACACACACTCTCAGACTGCATGTACACATAAAAACACTCGCAGTCTACAGCCTCAGCCCCTGTGATACACAGGGCGGTCAGCCAGGGAGACCCCAGCACAGGGTCACCGCCAGAACCGCGGACCCGAGGGTAACCGCGCGGTCTGAGTGTCATGACACCACAGTGACAGACACTACCCCCAGGCACACAGGAGACACACCAGGTGCCTCAGTGCCGGTCCGGTCTGTAAGCACCTTTAGGGAGGCCTCGGACGGGGGTACAGCACCAGTCCGGAGTGTAAGCACCATTTAGGGAGGCCTCGGACTGGGCTGGCTCCGTCCGGTCTGTAAGCACCATTTAGGGAGGCCTCGGACGGAGCGGAGCTGTGCAAGGCTCCAGGCTCCCCCTTACCAGAGCCTCCATGGAGGGATGGAAAGGAAAGGAGCGCGACAGCGTACCGGGAGAACACTGAAGTGTCCAGGCTAAAAGCCCTCCGGTACCTCCACCAGCGTGTTCCGCAAAGGGTGAGCGGGGAGGCTGTCGGGGGTCCCGAGCGGGACCATTTTACCTTGTCTTCATACGCCATCACGTAAGCTGTGAGAATGCAGTGAAGTGCAAGCAAAGCGTGATCCTCCGAGCACACTAAGTTTAAAACTGAGGATGTCTCCTACGGTGGGGGTTTATAAGCGGAGGAGGCGGTGTCTACAAACTTGTAGTACCTAGTGTGACCTCCGGAGGGCAGAGCCCTAAACCCCATTGTCTGGGTCTCCCATTATGACGACCAGAAAACAATACAATACAAAGCATAACATAATACTGCACTTGCCAAACAAACCTTCTTCTTATCCCTAATAACCTCCCTGTCCAACAATCCCAAGCAACTTTTCAAAACCTTCAATTCCTTACTCTGCCCGCCTGCTCCCCCTCCCTCTCCCCTTATCTCTGCAGAAGACTTTGCCTCCTTTTTCAAAGAAAAGATTGACAGAATCAGAGACAGCTTTGATCCACTGTCCCCACAGCCTCCCCTCTCACCTATAACTGCCCTCTACTTCCATCAACTGCTTCCCCCCCATAACTGAAGACCAGCTCTCCTCCCTCCTGTCAAAATCACACCTCACCACCAGCACCCACGACCCGCTCCCATCGCACCTCATTCCCAACCTCACCTCCATTATCATCCCAGCCCTAACTCATCTTTTCAACCTATCACTTACCACTGGCACCTTCCCCTCAGCCTTCAAACACACCTTGATCACACCCATCCTCAAAAAACCCTCCCTTGATCCCACAACTGTCTCCAACTACCGCCCTATATCTCTCCTCCCTTTTGCCTCTAAACTACTTGAACTCCACTCTGAGCTGTCCTCTCATCTCTCCTCCTGCTCCCTCTTTGACCGCCTGCAATCTGGCTTCCGACTCCTCCACTCCACTGAAACAGCCCTGACCAAAGTCACAAATGACCTACTGACTGCCAAAAGCAAGCGCCACTACTCTGTTCTCCTCCTCCTCGACCTGTCCGCCGCCTTCGACACTGTTGACCACTCCCTTCTACTACAGATCCTGGAATCTCTTGGCATCACGGACCTTGCCCTCTCTTGGATCTCCTCATACTTAACGGACCGCACCTTCAGCGTCACTCACTCCCACACATCCTCCTCGCCCTACCCCCTATCTGTCGGGATCCCCCAGGGCTCGGTTCTTGGACCATTACTGTTCTCAATCTACACTCTCGGCCTAGGGCAACTCATTGAGTCCCATGGCCACCAATATCACCTCTACGTCGACGACACCCAAATCTACCTGTCTGGTCCTGACATCGCCTCCCTTCTATCCAAAATTCCACACTGCCTGTCCGCCATCTCATTCTTCTCTGCTCGCTTCCTTAAGCTGAACATGGACAAAACAGAGTTCATAGTCTTCCCCCCCAAGACGCTCCCCCTCACTACCTGACCTATCCATCGTCGTCAACGACTGCTCTCTCTCTCTCCAGTCCCTCGTTCCAAGTACCTCGGGGTTATCCTTGACTCTTCCCTCTCCTTCAAGCCCCACATCCAGGCCCTCGCCACCTCCTGCCGACTCCAGCTCAAAAACATCTATAGGATTCGCACTTTCCTTGACCACGACACTGCTAAAACCCTTATTCACGCTCTCATCCTCTCCCGCCTCGATTCCTGCAACCGCCTGCTCACCGGCCTCCCCATTACCTCCCTTGCACCTCTCCAATCTATCTTGAACTCCGCTGCCCGCCTAATCCATCTGTCTCCCCGCTACTCCCCTGTTTCCCCCCTCTGCCAAGCCCTTCACTGGCTCCCTACTTCCCAGAGATCCCGGTTTAAAACATTAACCATGACATACAAAGCCATTCACAACCTGTCCCCTCCATACATCTCTGACATGGTCTCCCGATACCTACCCTCACGCAACCTGCGATCCTCCCAAGAACTTCTCCTCTACTCCCCCCTCATCTCCTCTTCGCACAACCGCATACAGGATTTCTCCTGTGCTTCACCTATACTCTGGAACTCTCTGCCCCAACACATCAGACATTCTCCTACCCTGGGAACCTTCAAAAGAAGCCTGAAGACCCACCCTCTCGCCAAGCCTACCACCTGCAATAAGACCCGGTCCACCACACCGCCTCACGACTGGAATTTCCCCCTCCCACTGTATCCCCACCCGCCCCTCGTAGACTGTGAGCCTTCGTGGACAGGATTTCTCCCCTCTTGTATCTGTACAACGGAATTGTCAACATTTATTGTTACTTGTATTGTTACTATGTTACTTGTCCTAGTCTGCCCTTTTAGCATGTAAAGCGCCATGGAATATAATGGCGCTATATAATTAAATAATAATAATAATAATAATAATAATAATAAAGTAAAAAATGGCAACCCCGCTCATAAGAGCTTACAATCTAACAATGATAGTATAGTCAACTTGAAGAGATGAGGAACAGATAGGAACAGAATAAGTGGCCACAACCCGTTATATGTGATCCACTTGAGACGGAGCGGATAGGCTATGTCTAGGTGACTGACTAGGGATCATGATAGACCGCCCTAAAAAGATGTGTTTTTAGGGATCGCCTAAAACTATCTAAGTTGTGTATACACCTAATTTCTTGGGGTAGAGCATTCCAAAGAATTGTTGCCGCTCAGGAGAAGTCTTGGAGCCGGAGTGGGAGGTCCGGATTAATGCAGAAGTGAGTCTAAAGTCACTTCCAGAGCGAAGAGAATGGGTGGGGTGATAGACAGATGAGGGAGGAGACGTATGGGGGTGCTGCACTGTGAAGAGCTTTGTGGGTGAGAACAAGCAGTTTGAAATGGATCCTATAGTGTATAGGCAGCCAGTGTAATGACTGGCATAGAGCAGAAGCATCTGAGTAACGATTAGCTAGATAGGTAATCCTGGCTACTGCATTAAGGATGGACTGGAGAGGGGACAGTCTATTGCGGGGAGGCAAATTAAGAGAGAATTACAATAGTCAAGGCGGGAGTGAATCAGGGCCACAGTGAGAGTGTTTTTGTGGTTTCCAAGGTGAGAAAGGGGCGAATTCTGGAGATGTTCTTCAGGTGCAAGCGGCAAGAGCGGGCAAGAGATTGTATATATGGGGTGAAGGAAAGATCAGAGTCAAACATAACACCCAGACAGCGAGCCTGCTGACTAGGCACTATTGTGGTGCCGCACACAGAGAGAGATGTCATATTTAGGGAGGTTAGTGGAGGACGGGACCATAAGTAGTTCAGTTTTGGAAAGATTAAGTTTCAGGTAGAGAGCGGACATGATATTGGAAACTGCGGTTAGACAGTCATTGGTGTTCTTTATTAGAGCGGGAGTAAGGTCAGGGGAAGAAGTGTATAGTTGTGTGTCATCAGCATAAAGATGGTACTGAAAACCAAATCTGCTGATGGTCTGTCCAATTGGGGCTGTGTAGAGTGAGAAGAGAAGAGGTCCAAGGACTGAACCCTGAGGGACTCCAATAGTGAGAGGAAGAGGGGAGGAAGTGGAGCCAGCAAATGATACACTGAAAGAGCGGTCAGAAAGATAGGAAGAGAACCATGAGAGATCAGTGTCCTTGATGCCGATGGAATGCAGCATGGAGTGTAGGAGATGGTGGTCAACAGTGTCAAAGGCTGCAGAGAGATCAAGAAGGATAAGCAGAGTGGTGACCATTATGTTTTGCAGTCAGAAGGTCATTGGTCACTTTGGTGAGAGCAGTTTCTGTAGAATGTAGGGGGCGGAAACCAGACTGTAATGGGTCTAGAAGAGAGTGAGTGGAGAGGTAATGAGTGAGGCGGGAGTAGACCAGGCGCTCCAGGAGTTTAGAGATGAAGGGGAGATTGGAAACTGGTCTGTAGTTGTTTGTGCAGGAAGGGTCGAGAGAAGATTTCTTTAATAAAGGAGTGATGATAGAGTGTTTGAAGGAGGAGGGGAAGACGCCAGAAGAGAGGGAGAGATTGAAGATTTTGGTTAAGTGAGTGGTGACCACCGGAGAGAGAGACTGGAGTAGGTGTGAGGGGATGGGGTCAGCAGTGCATGTGGTGGGACGAGAGGAAGAGAGGAGCCTGGAGACTACTTCTTCTGTGACCGGGTTAAAAGTAGTGAGTGAGCCGCAGGAAATGTGGGTAGAGGTAGGGGTAACAGCAAATTGAGGTTGGGAGTTGATTTCCTGACGGATGTTTTCTATTTTCTCTGTGAAGTGGGAAGCCAGGTCATCAGCACAGAGGTCAGTGATGGGGGCCTGCACTTTAGGACTGAGGAGAGAGTGAAGGTGTCTGAGTTTTTTTGGGTTGTTGGATAGTGGGGAGATCAAAGTGGTGAAGTATCAAAGTAAAAAAATAGGGGAGGGGAACAAGAGGCGCAATAGTGCCCTATCACTAGTGACACTAATGTTTGCGGTGGGTATGAATTCACTCACCTAGCACAGTTGTGAGACCCACAACTGGTGTAAAAGCATTTGGCATTAAATGCAGCTGCTGCAGGACTTCCACCTTCCACATGCACGTGGGAATCATCCAGAAGTTACCTCAGGGGAAATGGTGTATCAGTGTCCGCGCTGCTGAAATCCCAAGAAAAACTATCCGGAAACCATATGTAGGTTGCATCAATCATCCATTTATTCCTTTCCTACGCGTTTCAACACTGTCCTAGTGTCTTCCTCAGGGATCCCGCGGACACTGATACACCATTTCCCCTGAGGTAACAAAGTGGTGAAGTAGGTTTGTTTGGCAAGGTGAAGGGCAGAATTGTAAGTTTTCAGCATAAATTTGTAGTGAATGAAGTTTTCTGGAGTGCGGCTTTTCCTCCATAGACGTTCAGCACTCCTAGAGCATCGCTAGAGGAATCGAGTTTGTGATGTGAGCCAGGGCTGTTTTACTCTGTGTTTGGAGGTTTTGAGGGTGAGGGGTCCTTCTGAGACAGTCATTTAAGTGATTGACTGCCAGATTGGGACAGGAAAATGAGGAGATTGGGGACAGTGATGAGTGTAGAGAGTCTGTGAATGTGTGAGGGTTTATAGCCTGTAGATTTCTGAATCTGTGATATGTTGGAATGTGCTGGGGTGGGCGAGGGTTAGTGAGTGTGAAGGAGAGAATATTGTGGTAAGAGAGGGGAAGTTCTGAATTATCTAAGGAGGAGGTTGAGCAGAGCCAGACAAAGATCAGGTCAAGGGTGTTACCATCCTTGTGTGTCATCGAGGTTGAGAGCTGAGAGAGGCCAAGAGATGTGGTTAGAGATAGGAGCTGAAATGCAGATAAGGAGATAGGGCTATTTGTGGGAATGTTGAAGTCTCCCAGAATAAGGGTTGGTAATTCTGAGGACATGAAATGCGGCAGCCATGCGGAGAAATGGTCGAGGAATTGGGTGGGTGACCCTGGGAGGCGGTATACCACCGCTACTCTAAGGGGGAGGGGATGGAAGAGCCTAATTGTGTGGACCTCAAAAGAGGGGAATGAGAGTGATGGAGCTGGGGGGGATGACCTGGAAAGTACATTTTCGGGACAGGAGTAAGCCAACTCCACCACCATGTCTGTTCCCAGGTCTCGGGGAATGAGAGAAATGCAAGCCGCCATAAGAAATAGCGGCCGGGGACACGATGTCTGAATCCTGGATCCAGGTTTCAGTGAGGGCCAGCAGATTAAGGGAGTTAGTGAGAAAGTAGTTATGAATGAGTGGGAGTTTGTTACATACAGACCGTGGATTCCAGAGAGCACAATAAAAAGAGGGCGATGAAGGTGTACAGGTAATGTTTATAAGGTTGGTGGGGTTTCTATGTGTGGTAGGGGAGGGGTAGTAGTTGGTGGAGGGTGGACCAGGATTTGGAGAGACGTCCCTGACAGAAGCAGCAGTAGAAAGGGGAAAGGCAAACAGTTTTTATGATTTTGACTTTGTTTTTGGTGCAATACCCTGGAGCATGGTGGTCTGAGATTATTCACTATGGTGAACAGAGTATGGGAGTTCAATAAAGTAGAAGGAAGGAGAGAGGGGTTTATGTGGATGTGGGGTGATGGAGGGGGGATGGGACGGTGAAGGTAAATCCAGATTGGAAGGGAAAACCGTAGCAGTGGATATTTCCAAGGAATGCACCAGTCAAAGAAAGTCTTCCATGTTCGATGGTAAATGCGAGCTGAAGCAGGCTTCCTTGTTCTAAACATGGTAGAAATTACTTCTGGGGAAAACCCGATCAGAATCAGAACCCAGGTCTCAACGGCCACGCCATTAAATTCATGGCCGACGCGTTCTGGTGGGAGAGCGGTCCCTGAGGGAGTAGGTTCGGATGATCTGGGAGACGCCAGGGAGTGTCGGCGACTAGCTGAACCAGGTCGGCGTACCAAGGGCGTCTGGGCCAATCTGGAGCGACGAGTATGACAAGGACGCCCTCCGTCTTGATCTTCCGTATGAACCTGGGAATTAGGGGTAATGGAGAAAATATGTAGGGAAGGCGGAACTGAGTCCAGGGCTGGACTAGGGGGTCCGCTCCTATTGATTGTGGATTGCGAGATTGTCCATGAACTGGGGCACCTAGGCATTCAGGCGTGAGGCCATGAGGTCCACGTCTGGAGTCTTCCAGCGATTGCAAATTTGTTGAAAAATTTCTGGGTGCAAAGCCCACTCTCTTGACGCAATGCCTTGACGACTGAGGAAGTCTGCTGCCCAGTTGTCGACTCCTGGGATATGTACTGCTGACAGTACTGAGTTTGAGCATTCCGGCCAGTGGAGTATGGGTTCCGTCTCGAGCATTGGTCGCTGACTGAGGGTACCTCCCTGGTGATTGAGATATGCTACCGCTGTAGTATTGTCCGTCAGGATCCTGATGTGACGACCCGCTAGGAGATGATGGAAGGATTGTAGAGCCAGGAATGTAGCCCAAATCTCCAGGAGGTTGATGGGAACCTTGGATTCCTAACGGGACCACCTACCCTGTGCCGTATGCTGACGGTAAACAGCTCCCCAGTCAATGAGACTGGTGTCAATGGTCAGTATCTCCCAGGCGCTGGCAGGCTGGATCTCCCCGGGAGAGAGCGACTTGTCCTTCAACCACCAGCGGAGAGATTGTTTGGTCGTAGCGGATAGTCCTGTCCAGAGTGAATGGATTCCCGTCCCAGGCCCTGAGTAGAGCCCTTTGGAGAGGTCGGAGATGGAATTAGGCAAACGGTACTGCCTCCATTGCTGCACCATCTTGCCAAGGGCTCTCATCCCAAACCAAAGGGAGTGAGGCGACAGGCGAACGAGCGTACGAGCTCCTTGTTGCAGAGAACGGGATTTGTCCTGAGGGAGAATCACCAATCCGTGGTCGGTGTTGAAAGTCATCCCCAGGAAGGTAATTGATTGACTTGGAACTGGAGAAGATTTCTGCAGGTTCACCAGCCATCCTAGTCGTCCACAGTGGTGTGAACGCTGTCCTCGCAAGCGCGTAAGAAAGGCGCCTTGACCAGGAGGTCGTTAAAATAAGGGAGAACGACTATTCCTCGGGAGTGGAGTATGGTCATGACAGCTGCCATGATCTTGGCAAACACACTTGGAGCCGTGGCAAGCCCGAATGGAAGAGCGACAAACTGAAAATGGTCGTCGTTTTTGGCAAAACGTAGGAATCTTTAGTGACCCAGGGCAATTGGCATGTGCAGGTACACGTCCTGGATATCTATGGAGGTGAGGAACTCCTATTCCTGCATAGACGTGATGATATACCGGAGCAATTCCATGCGGAAGTGCCGGATGCGGACAAACTTGTTGAGGTGCTTTAAGTCTAGTATGGGTCGTATGGATCCATCCTTTTTGGCAACCATGAATGGATTTGAATAGAAACCGTTGAATCGTTCGTGTTCTGGAACTGGGATGATGACTCCCCCTTGAAGTAACGAGTCTATAGCCTTGAGAAAGGCCCGGGTCCTTGACGGGGATTGGGGGGAAGTGATGGGAAGAAACGTCTGGGAGGGAGGAAGGTAAACTCTATTTTGTAGCCGGAAGACACCAACTCTCTGATCCATTTGTATTCTATAGTAGCGAGCCAGATGTGCTGAAAAAGGGAAAGTCTGCCACCTACCTGAGAGGTGTCTTCCGCGGGGAATAGGGAGTCAGGACCTATGTGACCTGGATCCCTGGTCTTGGGCTGCTGTGATCTAGACTGCCAGGTGGTGTATAGGGCTTTTGTGAGGATTGTGGGCCTTATCCCTTCACGGTGAGCAGTTGCCGGCCTGAGACGGACGAGGCGTCGACCAGTCAAACGAGTTCCGAAAGGTGCGGAAACGCGTTTGCTGGCACCGTGCAGGGAAACTTCTTGGTTTATGCTGGGGAAGGGAGGTACTCTTAGCCCCTGTGGCATCCGGAATTAGTTTGTCCATTTTCTCTCCAAAGAGATGGCTGCTAAGGTATAGGAGACTGGTGAGCGACTTCTTAGTGGCAGAATCCCCTTCCACTCACGGAGCCAGAGTGCCCTGCAGATGGTGATGGCATTGGATGCGGCAAGTGTGGAGTAGTTGGCCGCATCAAGGCATGCATGCATAAAAGGTGTTCCCCAGCCACGGATATTTGGGCTGCTAGATCTAACAGTTCAGTGGAAGAATCAGCGTCGCGCAATGCAGCATGTAGGGTGCCTGCCCAGGTCATCGTTGCCTTGGCCACCCAGACAGATGCAAATGAAGCGTATAGGGAGGACCCTGTCGCCTCAAAAACGGAACGTGCAAGTTGTGCAATGTGACGGTTTGTTGGATCCTTAATGGAAGAACTGTCTGGCAGAGAGAGCAAGGTTTTTCTGCAAAGACGGGAGATTGGGGGATCCACCTGTGGGGATTCCGCCCAGTCCTGAGTCAGAGCCTGAGAAAAAGGGTAACTGGTTTCCATAGCTATGCGGTTTCCAAATTTTTTATCCGGATGTGTTCTATGCTTTTGTAGAATTTCCTGGAATTCTGGGTGGTCAGCAAAAAATTTGTTTGGGTGTCTTAGCCACTTACACGAGATGGCACGGTCTGGAGTTTCAGAGGGGGGATCCTGTACATCAAGCGATTGATTAACCGCTGTGATGAGATACTGAATCATAGCCGGTGTGTCCCAATTATGTTGGTCTAGAGAGGTGTCTGGGTTGGGGGTCAGAGTCAAGGTCGTAAAACCTGTCTCCTGAGTGAGAACGGCAATGACTGTCTCTCTAAGTTGATGCCATAGAGCTTTGTGAAGAAGTGGGAGATACTCTCCTATGAGTTCTCTTATGGCCTGATTCTGAGACTAACTGCGGAGCACCCTTATTACTGGACCTGGGTAGAGTCCTATTCTGTGGTATCATCCTGAGCAGACTGGGCTGAGGTGCAGGGTGTGGGCAGTTCTGCAGAGCCTGAATTAAAGTAGAGGAAAGCTCCTTGATGGATTGAGACAGATTGCGAGAGGGCAATAGCCCAGTCAGGGGTATTAGAGGTGGTGGCCATAGTAGGGTCAGTGGGAGCCTCCTGGGCTACATTGGGGCCACAGATTGTGCAGTGCGGTGTGGTGTGCCACTAGGTAGGGGAGCCTTGCACACCATACAAGAGGCATAATAAGTAGTGAGCGTCTTGGTAGATTTTTTTTATGGTTCCTTGAGCTGCTCGTGGTAGCCTATGGGCCTGTTATAGTGCTTGTAATACTGCCAAATGTCTATATATACTTGGGGGATTATATAGAAGAAGAGCCACAGCAGAATCTGCTGGGCTCCTTACTGCCAGTTGAGCTGAGTGCCGTGAACAGTAGCTGCAGATCTAGGTCCTTCGTCCACCTGCCTCTCAGTCCGGTGGCGCTGGTGAAGATAGATGGCCGCCAGTGGTGTGGAGATCTCCTGGAGCAAGGAGACTAGGGGTGGGCCGCAGCAAAGAGCGGGAATGAAGTCTTACGAGGCGCGGGACGCACCCAAGCAGGCGGGCCCGCCTCCTCGATTATGCGGTGATTTGACATCAGGAGGAGGCAGGTATGGGGCAGAGCGGCACTGAGTAGACCAAAGCCGGGGCCTCAATTAGCTTGCGGCCCCCAGAAACGTGACGGGACCGGTGCGGAGGTCCCGAAAGGGACGCACTGGGCCAAGAAAGGTGGCAGGACTTGTTTGGCCGCCATTGAAGACCTAGTTAGGCCGCCATTGAAGACCTAGTTGTGCCGTGATATGGACTATGGTCCCTCAATTAACTGCTGTTTTGCCTTGTGGTAATGTACCTTGAGATTCTAGATGCGGCAGTGTTTGTGCTGGGATCCAGTGGCCAGGTGTCCATAAGGTGTGTTACAACCCAGGGGCCGGAGGCAGCTGGGGAAACTGAGAATTTCCATAAGTTGTGACATCTGCTGCAACTCAGGCACCCGCTGTGGGAACTGAGGAGAGTGGCTTGCTGACTATTTGTGGCAAGCAGTCCGTAGAGGAATATGGAACCCATAGGAACAGTCACCATTATACCTCGTGGCAGGAGGGGGTATGTGGAGTTAACACCCTGCGTTCCTGTCTGTTATAGTTTGTGGGAAATCAGTACCCTAGGGTACCGTCGCCCTTGTTGTTGTTAAAGTCTTCTAGGAAAAAATTCTGAAGTTGGAAGATAATAAAAATCAGAAGAATAGTGGTCTGGAGACCACATGTGCCTCCTAAAGACACTAAGCATAAAATTGATTAGGTATGCACTAGCCAGGGTGTATACACTGCAGGGGAGGAGCTTTTTCTATATATCTTTCAGATTCGGCTTAGTATCGCCTCCTAGCGGACAGCAGCATAATACCCAAGGTCCTGCGTCCCCAGTGAGGTGATGGAGAAAATGTGAGTATATTTCACAGCATATAAAGTATCCTTGTTATTCCTACAGACCAGGGAGGTTTAGGCACTTGTCAAGATTGTATAATAACATTCCAGGGTTTACAAACAGCTCATGGTAAAGAGATGAAAGACACATTTCTTGATTATTTGATTGAAATATAGTCTGTCTCCCCAAATTTACGCTTAAAACTAATCCTATAGCCTTGCTGGAGATGGACCAACAAAAATCGTTCTTTTTGTTTTTAAATCTATGCATTTGTTGCTCCAGAAGAAAACAATTTTATACTGGGCAAAGGAGTCTTAGTGGTGCTGCTAAATGCCTCCATGCATGGTTCACCCCATTTACTTGGATACCATATTTCCTTTTACCCTGAGGAGAGAGTGATGTGTGTGCTCACTCCTGCACTGAAGTGATTGTGGAGGAGTTATGTGATGTCAGCAGCAAGGAGAGAGTGATGTGTGTGCTCACTCCTGCACTGAAGTGATTGTGGAGGAGTTATGTGATGTCAGCAGCAAGGAGAGAGTGATGTGTATGCTCACTCCTGCACTGAAGTGACAGTAGAGTCGTCATGCAATGTTAGCAGCGAGGAGCGAGTGATGAGTCTTCTCGTTCCTGCACATAACAGAGGTCTATCTTCAGCCAGCACTGGCTCTGATAAAAGCAGTGCTGTCAAACAACATAGTAGGAGTGGCCATATTCACCTAGTGGGTGAAACATTGCACTGAGGTACAGGAAGGCTACACTAAGAACCCTCATTTGCGTATTACAATAGCATTTTTCTTTGGAAACATTATTTGGAACAGATTTAAAAACAAAAATAATTTTTTTTTATTGTTGTTCTACAAGACAATGTGATCAGCATAAAGTGTAAATTTGGGGTGATACAATCCGTTGAAGGGGACCAGTGTCTGTAATGAATGAATGAATTTTCTTAATACTCTGCCTTGTGTCATTTCTCAGTATGTCCTAAAAACGTATGAATAATTGACAACTGGGTGTTACCAATTGGAGGTGTGTCTCTATACAGTCTGACATTGTCTAATCATTGCTGACCATGCGGGGAACACGTCTTTTTTGACAACACCCAGTTTTTTTATCCATACATTACTCGGAGCAATAACTGCTCACGGCTCACTGCAGACATCTCAGAAAGGATGCACCAGAATTACATTTTCAAGGTTATTTCAAGTATTTACCCAAACAGACAGGTGATGATTGATCGCATCTGACAGAACCAATATTACAGAATGTCTTCACCTTGATTTGTGCAGCTTTACATTCTACTACAACTCACCTGTCCTCCTCCAAAACTTTTCCTCAGTGACTCAATCTGGTCATTTTCCAACTTCTGAAACAATGGGCTCACCTGAGAGATTACAGAACGCATTGGTCATTAGATTGATTGTTAAAGTAAAAATCCTATATGCTCCAATTCCTGACATTAAAAATGTGATCATTATCTGCAAATTGAATATATTTTTACATACTTAAGTTGCACACATTAAAATAGAAAGCTTTGTCATATATAATTTTAGAGAAATCTGCTTCTGTTTTATCCTAGACTGATCATTTTCAGAGGATACACATGTTCCCCATTGGAAATTAGTGTTTATAAAGTTGTAAGGAGCTTTCAGAAAAACGTCTACCTCTAGCTCCTCCCTGCATAGAATTGTAAATGCATCTAATAACTCGGTAATAGAAGAGGGAAATATGTCTTCATTAAATTGAGATCCTACCCATGAACTGAGAAGGAATGATCAGTCCAGGAGGAGGTGCAGATCATGTTACCAGCTCCAGAAAGCCTTCGACATCATGTGACCGGAAGTCTGCTTGCATGGTCTGTGCCCACCCTTGGCTGATGCCGCACAAGATGTGCCCGCCTCTCACTGGAATTTGCTACATGCATCACCTATCAGCATGGGTTAGTTTGAAAGACCACATTCCCGATTGGCCGATGGGAGTATAAATGATGCCCTGTGCTGGACTGATGCCACTACCTGACGAAAACTTGAATTGAAACACGCATTGGGGTTGGGGCCATTCCAGCAGGATGAGCACTAATGGGAAGGTTCCATTTGCGAGTATTCCCTATGCATCTGAGTAATTAGATATGTAGTTTTATCTGAGATAATTACTTCTCTGCAGATACCTGGCATTTGTCAGGTTTATACTCGCATAATATATATTATTATACCTCTTGGTACCACCGCATACTTACTATTTATCATCTGACCATACAATTATCCATTAAATCTCCTCTTGCTGTGTATGTCGTCTTATGAGATTCTTCTACTTTTAACCCTTTCCATATTTTGTGTTAATAAATGATTATTTATTCTAATTTTGGCTATGTACTATTCTGTAAGATTTTATTTGCCTTGCTGTGTACTCCCTAGCCAACCTACCCCATTTGCTTACTTTAGGTACATCATTTACTTTTTATTATTTTTGTGACCATACACATACCTTTTTTTTTATCTCTTTTTGTGCATGAATTGTGTTAGCTGCATTTGTTGGTATACTTAATATGGTAGTAGGTTATTGGTGCTAGGAGACAATAACATTGAGGGCACTATGCTCTAAGTAGTACAGCAGTTTATTCTCCAGCCTTGCGGAGGACATGCTAGCAGTATTGGGGACATCCCAGCAGTTTGCAATTATGGTCTATCCTTAATACTGAATATAGTAGCCAGAAAACCAGGATGTAATTGGGTTATTATTCCAAATCATACAAACTGATGATTGTTTTTAACTCGTTAAAAGTAAAATTCCAACCCTAAAACAGTAACGTTAATGTACAGTCATGGCCAAAAGTTTTGAGAATGACACCAAAATAATATTTTCACATGATCTGCTGCCCTCTGGTTTTTATTTGTGTTTGTCTGATGTTTATATCACATACAGAAATATAATTGCAATCATATAAGGGCCCTTTCACATCAGCGTTTTTTGAAATTTGCGGCAGATGCGGTGAAAAAACCGCATCTGCCGCAATTACCGCATACCGGCTGCACTTGCGGCACGGTTGCGGTAAACGCCATGCAAAGTATAGGCGTACTTGCGGCAGGTGCAGCAAGTGCGGTTTTGCACTTGCGGCAGGTGCGGCCGCAAAAAAAAACCGCGGTCAGCCGCAAGTGAAGCCGGTATGCGGTAATTGCGGCAGATGCGTTTTTTTCACCGCATCTGCCGCAAATTTCAAAAAACGCTGATGTGAAAGGGCCCTTATGAGTACCAAAAGGTTATATTGACAGTTAGAATGAGTTAATGCAGCAAGTCAATATTTGCAGTGTTGACCCTTCTTCTTCAGGACCTCTGCAATTCTCCCTGGCATGCTCTCAATCAACTTCTGGACCAAATCCTGACTGATAACAGTCCATTCTTGCATAATCAATGCTTGCATTTTGCAAGAATTTGTTGGTTTTTGTTTGTCCACCCGTCTCTTGATGATTGACCACAAGTTCTCAATGGGATTAAGATCTGGGGAGTTTCCCGGCCATGGACCCAAAATCTCCATGTTTTGTTCCGAGCCATTTAGTTATCACCTTTGCTTTATGGCAAGGTGCTCCATCATGCTGGAAAAGGCATTGTTGGGCGCCAAACTGCTCTTGGACGGTTGGGAGAAGTTGCTCTTGGAGGACATTCTGGTACCATTCTTTATTCATGGCTGTGTTTTTAGGCAAGACTCTGAGTGAGCCGATTCCCTTGGCTGAGAAGCAACCCCACACATGAATGGTTTCAGGATGCTTTAGAGTTGGCATGAGACAAGACTGGTGGTAGCGCTCACCTCTTCTTCTCCGAATAAGCTGTTTTCCAGATTTCCCAAACAATCGAAAAGGGGATTCATCAGAGAAAATGACTTTACCCCAGTCCTCAGCAGTCCACTCCCTCTACCTTTTGCAGAATATCAGTCGGTCCCTGATGTTTTTTCTGGAGATAAGTGGCTTCTTTGCTGCCCTCCTTGAAACCAGGCCTTGCTCAAAGAGTCTCCGCCTCACAGTGCGTGCAGAAGCACTCACACCAGCCTGCTGCCATTCCTGAGCAAGCTCGGCACTGCTGGTAGTCCGATCCCGCAGCTGAAACAGTTTTACGATACGGTCCTGGCGCTTGCTGGTCTTTCTTGGGCGCCCTGGAGCCTTTTTGACAACAATGGAAGCTCTCTCCTTGAAGTTCTTGATGATGCGATAGATTGTTGACTGAGGTGCAATCTTTCTAGCTGCGATACTCTTCCCTGTTAGGCCATTTTTGTGCAGTGCAATGATGGCTGCACGTGTTTCTTTAGAGATAACCATGGTTAGCTGAAGAGAAACAATGATACCAAGCACCAGCCTCCTTTTAAAGTGTCCAGTGGTGTCATTCTTACTTAATCATGACTGATTGATCGCCAGCCCTGTCCTCATCAACACCCACACCTGTGTTAATGGAGCAATCACTAAAACGATGTTAGCTGCTCCTTTTATGGCAGGACTGCAATGATGTTGAAATGTGTTTTGGGGGTTAAAGTTCATTTTCTAGGCAAATATTGACTTAGCAAGTAATTGCTGTTAAGCTGATCACTCTTTATGACATTCTGGAGTATATGCAAATTGCCATTACAAAAACTGAAGCAGTAGACTTTGTTAAAATTAATATTTGTATCATTCTCAAAACTTTTCGCCACGACTGTAGTAGATTTCCTAAAATCTATTTTGTAATATCTGTATTAGTTTTGTTAACTGTGCAAAAAAAGGCCAAATGGTAAAATTGGAAAAACAACATAGAGGATGATTATCCATCTTAATATTACCGTTTTGCGTAGAACTTCCATTATGTGCAATTACGGGGAAAGTTTTTTTTTGGCATTTCCTGGTGATCTTATGCATACTCCTCTCACTTAGAAATCACTTTTCTCATTCAATTGATAAATTACATTCAGTTCTATGGTAAATTGCAGATACTCACTGCTCCAATGTGATGGCCTTGGGGTAGGATACAGTGGAAATCCCTGGTCAGCACACTCGTTTCTTGTGGCATAAGTAGCTGCTCCTGGATTACCGCACTTATTGAGGGCATATACGGCTGCAGCATAACTGAAAGCAGAGCCGCCATGTTTACTGCCAAGCCAGTCACAGTGCCTGCACGTGTCCTGCAATACAAGCACATGATTAACAGTATATATTGACACCAAGATGTAAGACAAATGCACCCCGACTTCAGAGAGGCTCACTGCGCCACATTTCCAGCCATGTGCCCTATGAAGCTGGGATACATACACAATATCTCCCTCTATATACAATATCCCCCATCTATATACAACACTCGTCTCTATATACAATATCCCTCTCTATATACAATACCTCACTCTATATAATATCTCCCTCTACAAGAATTAATACACTGTTTAACCAATGCACTTACTGTTCCTGTGTTGTGCCTTTGATGCATTTCCATGGTTCATTCACTTGGATGTATTGGTTTCCATGGCGGGAAATGTTCAGAATACATCTCAGGGCGTCACGAATGCTGTAAGGACAGAGCCCTATTAACGCTGAACCTTCCATTACTTATCTTATTAAAACAAGACTAGAAATGCAAATCTGAAGTGTTCTTATCCGGATCCCTCTGACCCCACAGGACATACCGAACTTTCTCCAGCAGCTGGTTATATTGTTGTAGTTCTGCTGTGACCTGAGCCAGGAGCCTTTTATCATCTGCAAGCAGCTCCATCTTGGGAACGTGACCATTAAAGAACTTCTGCACAAACATACCGGCCCTGAAACAAGTGATATGTGTAAAGCTTTGTGCTTAGACCTACAGGTCAGGATCCATGACACTCAAACAACGGGCAGAATAAATCAGATCAGCTCCAATCACGTATGTGTTACTCTAAATGTGAACAGGTGTCAATCTGCCGGGTAGTCCAGTTATGACTCTTATAAGTGAATGCTACTTTTTATGTTGGTTATGAAATCTCCTGGAGGCTGTAACACACGGTTACAACTGGTGTTATATTTGAAGAAAAAGGATGATCCGTTATTCCCATTCAGTTACATTGTACATATATTTACCTGTTGACAAAGTTGCCTAAGTTGTTAAGAAGCTCTGAATTATTTTTCATCATCAGATCGCTCCAGCTGAATGCACTGTCCTGTCCCTCGGGCCGCACATAGAGCAGATAAAATCTCCAAATGTCTGCGGGAATACCAGTGTCCTTCGCCATGTCACCGAACACACCCACTCCGCGGCTTTTGGAGAATTTTCCATCCTCGTAATTCAGGTACTCTGGAAGAGAATTCAGAATTGTAGGAGAAAAATCCTTATACCGAAAAAGATTATTAAACAATGGATTCTAGAATGTATTAGATAATTACACAAAAGGATTATTGGCCAAGTGTAAGATCATTTGGCTGAAGGTACTATCTGGCAGCCCTAGAACTGAAACAATCCTATAAGAAATGATTCGGAGTGATGGAGCAGTTCAAAGTGAAAGGCTGTAAAATATAAAGTAAGGGCCCACGTGAAGAGATTTACCTTATTTCTTGGAAAGTGACCTGTATCATTAACATCATAAATAATGTTTAAAAACAGCTGAAGACAGTAATACTGCTTACCGTGAGGAACCGTTCTGACTGAGAGCCACATCCAGCTCAGGCCCCCTCACAGTATAATAGAATGACAGAAAAAGCAATTCACAATGCGCCTGTATGCTTTCTTATACATTTATTTTTTCTGCTGGCACCTGTTCACATTGCGGATGTTGATGGTCAATCTCTTCATATATTTTTGTCTGACTGAGCATCCTCATTCCATAACCATGGTGTGTCCACCATCTTATTGTAGACTGGTTCCCAACTACATACACATGCAGATTTTAATCCAGAGGTGGATAACTTCAGGCCTCAAGGGCCAACAACAGTGCATGTTTTCAGGATTTCCTTAGTATTGCTCAGGGATTAGAATCATTACAAGTGCAGGTGATTATATTATCACCTGTGAAATACTAAAGAAATCCTGAAAACATGATCTGTTGCCGATCCTTGAGGCTGGAAGTTCTCCACCAGCTTTATTTTTTTATTAATTCTTTTTTATTAAGTTTCATAAATAACATACAGTTGTATACCATAATATTCCCCACATGTAAAGCCTGTAAAATATAAATTGCCTATTCATGGAGACGTGCGTCTCAGGCCTATCTGTATTCCATGTGGCGACACACGTGTCATTATCTGTATTTAGTAAGTATGTACGCTTAGTATAGTAAAACTTTCTTATTGGGGAGGGTTAAAGAAAAAAAAAAAAAGAGAGGAATGGAAAAAAGAGAAGAGAGAATAGAGGGGAAGATTAATAAAAAGAAGAAAAAAAGAGTAAATAAAAAGGAAGAGGACCCCTTTACCACCCCCTGCCCACCCTCAGCTCCCTCCTCATGGGAATGCTAATAACCGTTCCATTTAATAACTAGCTCCGCCACCCTACCCAGCACCCACCACCACAATATCGGTTATGTGTTATGGTTGTTTCTCATAGTGCCCGTGACCTTCAGTGGGCCAAGCGTGACATGTAAGTTTTCATAGTTATATCATGCAGTGTTCCGGAAGGGATATACTAATCGGTGGATGTCACCTCCAGAAAGTTGATCTATTATGAAGGGTTTCCATGTTGCAAAGAATTTAGTTCTGGTGTCCTGTCCTCTTTTGCTTCCACCTTCTCAACAAGCATTGCCCCCTTTAGATCCATCAATAGTTCCGATAGCGTAGGTGCCGCTGTTCTCAACCAGTGATGCAATATCAGTTGTTTGTGTAGCACCATGATAATGTGTAGTAGTTTTCTCTGCACCTTGTCTAGACCCAGGTCCTTCAGGTTATGGAGTATCCATAGTAGGCAGTTTAGTGGGACATGAAGCTGTACTATGCGTTTTGTCCAGCTCCTCACTGCCTTCCAGGATTGAAAGATAACCCTGCATTCCCATATTCCATGGAACATGTCTGCCCCTCTGTCCCCACATTTTGAACATGACCGTTTTGTGTCTGGATGGGTTTTGTTGGGTGGTATATTGAACCCCAGAATAGCCCCATGCATCATTCTGAAGTAGATGTACCTCCACCTTTCGTTCACAATGTTCTTACGGATGTTGCGCCAGCCCGTCAGGATCTTCCCCTCGATCTCCTTGTCCTGTAATCTTACCTCCCATTTTTTGAGAATCCTGCGTGTCCCTGAGGGAACTAGGTCTCGCCTTAGGGTGACGTATATGGTGGATACACTGGTGTCCACTATATCCCTAGCTAGTAGAGTGTCCAGTTCATGGTTTGAGCATTCCTTCCTTAAGTCATAAGCGATGGAATAAATGCAGCCTCAGTTGTTCAAACTGTAGAGCATGGGAATGGTTAAGTCGCCACCTCCTGAATGTCTCTGATGCCGTCAACCACCTCCCCTCCTCCGTCTACATTAAGTCCTGTAGTGTTTTAATGCCCTTATCTCTCCAGGTTTTAAAGAGTGCGTTGTCCTTGCCCTGGCTGAAGTCCGGGTGTCGCCATGGACTAAGATATTTGGATATCTTCCAAGATAACCCAAGCTTGGTTCACAGTGCCTTCCAAGCCCCCTTTGTGTCTTTGAAAATGATCAGGTTTTTCACCCAAGGGTCCACTGTTGCCCCCGTTGAGTGCAGAATGGCTACTGGGTCCCTTGATGTGCACCACTCTGACTCGAGTGTATAGTCTGAGTGTTTGCTAGTGTGTTTCAGCCAGTCTAAGATATGCCTCGTCAGACATGCTATGTTATAACCTCATATATTAGGTAACCCTAGTCCACCTTCATCTCGTGTGAGCATCAGTGTGCGTCCCCTAATTCTTGTGTTTTTACCCCTCCAAAGGAAGGTCGTGAAGGCTCTTTTCATCCTATTTACGTTGACGTGACGGAGTAAAAGAGGGATGGTCTGGAGTGGATATAGGAGCCTGGAGAAACTACACATCTAAATAAGGTGGCACTTCCCCAGCAAGGATAGTGGCAAATCTCCCCACCTCTGTCACCATTTTGTTGATTAACAAGGCATAATTTAGTCTGTATAGGTCTCTCGTATCTCTCCCTAGATATACTGCCAGGTATTTAATGGCCCTATCGGCTAGAGGGATGTCACAGAAGGTCGCTTGAGTACCCCCCGTCTCTCTCCACCCTCTTTCTAAGTGTTTGAGCGGGAGTACCTCACACTTAGATTTGTTCAGGCAGAATCCAGATAGGAGATCCCTGCGCGCATCGGCCATATAAAGTAGGACATCATCTGCAAAGAAGCTGGATTTAATTTCCTTGCTGCCTATGTGGATCCACTGGAAGCTTTGGCCCTCGTTTATGAACCGTGATAATGGTTTGATCGCCAGATCGAATAGCAGAGGCGATAGGGGGCACCCTTGGGGTGTACCCCTTCCCGGCCGTATCACATCTGACAGGAAGCCTGGCGTGTTCACTGTGACCCTTGGGTTTTTGTAGAGAGCGCAAGAACGTCGTAAACGCCCCTAGCAGTCCGATCTTGTCTAGCACGGTTTTCAGCCATGGCCAGCTGACGCCGTTGAAAGCTTTTTCCGTGTCCAACATGACCATGGCCTGGTCCCCCTCTGATCTGCCCTCCCTCAAAGGTCCCCACCCGTTTTAATCGCACATAGAGGCATTAGGTTAGGTACCCGATACAGGAGAACACCTTGTCATTGGTTATCCGGCTCACATGAATTGGCTAACACATCAGCTAATTTTCTCCATTTTCAGATATTCCTAAGCAGTTTTGCTATGCCTCATTTCCTCTGTAACATTCTGCATTAGCTTCATGTATTTGCCTTATCTAGTATTTTCACAGCAGTTTTGCTAGATCATGCTTGTCTTTCTTGTGTCCCAGAGTGCAGCTGTGTGCTTTCTTAGGAAAACAAGTATTGAGTTGTATCCCCTCCACTGGATGAACTATGTGTCTCTGCCTCCTACCTGTAGCTATGAGGTGGTTCACTGCAGTGTAGTTATCTTCTGCTCCAAGGAGACAGGATGGGAAGATAACGCTATGGAACGGAACATTGTCCTTTGCCATAAAATTATAGAGTTGGACCTAAAAAAAAAAAAAAATCAAAGATATGGAGGAGATTAATAAAAAAATAATAATTTATATATACGTATAATAGGTTGGGAATGAATCTAAGAATGCTGAAAAGAGGAAAAAAAGGAGATGTACAAATATATGTGGATAAATCTAATTTAACTAACTGAAAATGTTTTCCCAAGTATCAAATATGCATTATATCAACATTTTACTTTGGACTAATCTGGCTATTTGGCTTTCACTACACATAGAGGTCTCCACAAGTATGTGCATAATATACAAAGCGTAGTATTAATATTTCAGATTAAACTGGCACAATATAATAAGGTTATTATAGATTGCACTATTACCTGTTGAGGATTTTTCCACCACTTTTCCCATTGGTCTGTATAATTGGCTGTAATGGAAAGATACCCTATGGGGGCATCAAACCAGACGTAAAACACCTGGAAACCAAAATTTTTTGTTATGACTTGTTAGAAATACTATAAAACATCTCTCTGTGAATCAGACAGCGAGACAGGATGGACCTTGTCTGTGAAGCCCTCCAGCGGCACCGGCGTGCCCCACTTCAAGTCCCTGGTGATGCATCTTGGCTTCAAACCATCTCGGATCCAGGAGCGCGTTATATAACGGGCATTCGACGTCCAGTCTCCAGTTGAAAACGATTGTTCCAGCCATTTCTCCAAGCGCTCTTCTAGCTGAGAAAGACATAAATAGTAATATAAGGGCCCTTTCACATCTGCGTTTTTCGTAATTCGCGGCAGATGCGGTGAAAAAACCGCATCTGCCGCGTTTACCGCATAACCGTTCCACTTGCGGCGCGGTTGCGGTTTTTTCTATGCAAAGTATAGGCGTACTTGCGGCAGGTGCGGCAAGTGCGGTTTTGCACTTGCGGCAGGTGCGGCCGCGAAAAAAACCGCAGTAAGCCGCGGTTTTTTTCGCTGCCGCACCTGCCGCAAGTGCAAAACCGCACTTGCCGCACCTGCCGCAAGTACGCCTATACTTTGCATAGAAAAAACCGCAACCGCGCCGCAAGTGGAACGGTTATGCGGCAATCGCGGCAGATGCGGTTTTTTCACCGCATCTGCCGCGAATTACGAAAAACGCTGATGTGAAAGCACCCTAACGTAGTAAGACAATGAATAGTGAGAACTATACATGCAATATAACACTTAAGAATAAATCAGTCATGAAAAGCATTTCCTCAAGCCTAATAGAACATTAATGCCATGGTGAAAAAGATGTTCCAGCACTTGTCTTCAAAGATAAAAAGAATCTAAACCCTTTATTTTGTAAGTATAATATACAATAGGACAAAAAAAAACAAACATCCAAGTAGGAAAAAATACCCTTATGAGCTCTGCATTAAGGCACTGTTTAGCTGGCTGTCAGTCAGTGTTGGAGCATGGTTACGGGCACCACTCTCCATGTACTGAGTGATAAACTGAAAGCCTGAGGCTGCCAGGAGGAATAAACTTAATTTCCTCCCACTAGCTAGGCTATCAGTGTGGAAGCCGCACACTTTAGAATGCAATTAACCTGCATATCAACCCCATATCTGCAGGTTAATAAAGCTATCTTTTACATTACAGGTTCTCTTTACCATATGCAAGAATAACTTAATTCTGATCTTAGACATTCATAGTTAACTCACATGATCTATCACTACAACTATCTCCATAATTGGGGGCCTCTATCCACTAATCCACCTAGTGAGAAGGACCCTGGCCACCTTATCCACGCAGATGTCAACTGCCCCCAAAGTAATGAACAGAGAGCCCTGCAGATATGCATCCTCTCCATTTATTCATCACCTTTGGGCTGTCCGGAACCCCCTGTTATAGAGAAAGATCTGGGTCTCACATCTAAAAGCCTTTGCACATTCTTTGCGTATGTTATAAATGTCCAAAATCAAACTAACTCTGTTGTCTAAGTATATAAATATGCTTCACAGCAGTTAAATGTATGTTCAGGAATAGGCAATAATGGGAAAAGGTGTTCCAAAAGCCACTTTGGGACCCTGTGAATTTTAGTGACATGATTGATTTTACAGAATTACTATTTATTTCTAGAGCACCATTGCTTCCATGTACATGAGAAAGGGTTACATACAAATAAGTTAAAAATACGATGAACAAACTAACAGTGACAGACTGGTACAGAGGGGAGAGAGGACCCTGCTCTTGTGTGCTTACATTTTACAGGGCAGTGGGGATAGAGACAGTAGGTTGGGTCTGCTCTGGTGGAGCGCCAGGTCCAGTTGTGGTGGAGCGCCAGGTCCAGTGGTGGTGAGGTGGCACTGTGGTCATTGCAGGCTGTAGGCTGTTCTGAAGAGATGGGTTTTCAGGTTCCACTTGAAGGTTCCGAGTGTGGGGACAGTCGAACATTTTGGGGTGCAGAATTCCAGAGGAAGGGGCATGCTCGGACAAAGTCTTGCAGGCGGTTAGATGAGGAATGTACAAGTGTAGAGGAAAGAAGGAGGTCTTGAGAGGATCGAAGATTACGAGTTGGAGGATATCGGGAGATTAGTTCGGAGATATATGGGGGGACAGATTGTGGACAGCTTTGTAAGTCAATGTTAGTAGTTTGAATTGGATATGTTGGTGAATTGTGAGGCAGTGGAGGGATTTGCAGAGGGGAGAAGTGGATGAATAGCGAGGAGAGAGGTGGATTAGTTGGGCAGCAGAGTTAAGGACAGATTGGAAAGGTGCAAGAGTGTTAGCAGGGAGACCACAGAGGAGGAGATTCCTGTAGTCAACACGGGAGATAATGAGGGCACGCACTAGTAGTTTAGCAGATTGAGGGTTGAGGAAGGGACGGATTCTGCAAATATTTTTGAGTTGGAGGTGGCAGGAGGTGGCAAGGGCTTGGATGTGCGGTTTGAAGGACAAGGCAGAGTCAAGGGTTACTCCGAGGCAACGGACTTTAGGTGCAGGGCAAAGTGTGATGTCATTTGTTGTGATAGATAGATCTGATGATATGGTGAGGAAGGTGTATGAGATGGAGGAAAGATGAGGAGTCCGGTTTTGTCTACATTGAGTTTTAGGAAGCGAGAGGAGAAGAAGGAGGATATGGCTGATAGACACTCAGATTCTGGACAGGAGAGAGGTGACATCTGGGCTAGAGAAATCGATCTAAGTGTCATCAGTGTACAGGTGATACTGGAAGCCATGGAACTTTATGAGTATTCCCAGACCAAGAGTATAGATTGAAAAAAGGACTGGCCCCAGGACAGAGCCTTGAGGGACCCCAACAAAGAGAATATGGCGAGGAGGTCGTGTGGGAGATGCTAAATGTGCGGTTGGAAAGGTAGGAAGAGATCCAGGAGAGGGCAAGGTTGGTGATGCAAATTGAAGACAGGATCTGTAATAGGAGACAGTGGTCGACTGTGTCAAATGCAGAGGACAGGTCTAGAAGGAGGATGACTGAGAAGTGTCTGTTAGTTTTGGCCGTAAGTCGTTACTAATTTTGGTCAGGGCAGTTTCAGTGGAGTGGTGGGGGCGGAAGCCGGATTGAAGGTTGTCAAAGAGAGATGGATGAGAGGTGGGATGAGAGTACAGTGTGGACATGCTTTTCGAGGAGTTTGAAAGCGAACGGAAGCAGGGATATGTGCTGGCAGCTGGATGTAGAAGTGGGATTGAGGGGTGGCTTATTTAAGATAGGTGTAATTGTTGCATCTTTGAAAGCAGAAGGAAAGGTACCAGAAGTTAGTGACAGGTTGAAGAGGAGGGTTAGGTCTGGGATAAGTGTGGTGGTGAAGTTGTGGAGGAAGTGGGATGGGATGGGGTCCAGTGCACAAGTGGTGAGGTGCAATCTGGAGAGGAAGTGTGCAAGTTGTCCTTCAGTGATGGAGTGGAGGAGGATTAGTGGGGGAGGGGAGTGGTCTGGTATTCATGGGGGTTGTGGTGGTTGGGTAGCAAAGACTTGTCTGATCTGTTCAATCTTGTTAGTGAAGTGTGTTGCTAAGTCTCCGGCAGAGATACGAGAAGTAGGATGGGGCAGTGGGGGGGCGGAGGAGGGAGTTGAATGTGTTGAATAACTGCCTGGGGTTGTGGGACAAGGATGATATGAGGGTAATGAAGTAATTCTGTTTAGTGGTGGTGAGTGCTGACTTGAATTTGAGAAGTGCTTGTTTTGAATGGTGTGTAGTCTTCATGCGAGTGTGTTTTCTTCCAGCGACGCTCTGCAACCCTAGATGCTCGCCGCATATTATGAAATTAGAGAATCGGTTACAAAAAAGATCTCAAATCATGAAGTTTGTCCGGCCGGATAATTGTGAGATTATTTTACACAATTTACAATCAGATATAAAAATACATAAATGTATGATGGCTTAATGGCTAGCACGGTGGTGTCGTAGCCCAGTAATTGTATATATTGTCCACTTGTTTGTGTTCACTCTGAATACTCCTTCAAAGCCCCAAAAACCTACAGATAAATTATCTTCTTTTTGAATTGACCCTAATGTGAGTCTGAGGCAGAAAAGTTAGACTGAAAACAGGGACTGATGCTGACGGTAACAATTTTTGAACAGTCCTACAAAATATGTTGGCGCGGTACTAAAGAGACATGAAATAAGAATATATAATGGAGCCGCAACTATATCAGCAAACAAAATGTCCGGTGATTAAGGACGCACCTTTGGCAGATCTAGGAAGAGATGTTGGGATGATTTCACTACTGGAGACTGTTTACACACTTTGCATTGAGGTTTCTGTAAAATAGTAAAAAGCAAAAACCTTATTAATTTACAAACTTAGGAGGAATCTTAAAAAAAAAAAATCAATTTAAAACTACTATCATTTTTCTATTTTTATATTGGCCAAACATGCTCTTTGGCTTGCACTAATTATCATTAGCCAGGATGCGCTCACTATTGTTTCTATTTCACTTATTCCGCAACAGCAATTAAATTTAGGGAGAGATCCAGCACCATTTTTATTAACATTATTTATTCAAGTTAAAAACATGTTAAAAGTATACCATCTTATCAGCTGGCCCCGCTGACGCTTATGTGAGCCGCTCCAATTTTCTTCTTATGCTATTGAGCAATAAAACGTGCAACACAATGGCTCAAGACAAACTGTGCAAAATATTTTATGAAACCCAATTACAAAATTATTTAAGCCAAAAATATATGCATTAAGTGAAAAAGATTTCCCCAAATGTGACACCCTAGTGTAGAATCAAGAAATATTCTGATAAGTAGAGAAGAGAAAAAGATGCAATAAAACATAGAAGACCATTATTTCTGGTCCCTGCTCTCTTAGTTCTTGCAGTGTTATGATGCAGTTGCTTTACAATGCTGCAGTGCAGGACTACATCCATTGTACAAAGAAATGTATAGTACCTTTAATTCTACAGCATTTATGAGCTTGCCACATTTATCACATTGGTCCCCTCTGGCTTCGTCATAGTTGCAGAATGGACATGTTCCTTCTACAAAGCGGTCAGCAAGGAATCTCTGACAAGTCTCACATCGGAGCTGCTCCACTGTATCTTTAAGCAGGAAGTCTCTTTGCAGGAGTCGGTTGAAGATGTCTTGAGCAATTCTACAACAGATGACAGTCATAAAAAGGAAATTTGTGTGTATTTACCATAAAATCCTTTTCTCTTAGCCTCTAATTGGGGGACACAGGACCTTGTGTGTTATGCTGCTGTCCACTAGGAGGTGACACCAAGTAGAATCTGAAAAACAGAGTGGCTCCTCCTCTGCAGTATACACCCTCTGGCTGGCACCAGCCTAACCAGTTTTGTGCTTAAAGCAGTAGCAGAAAAAAAATGGAAACAAAAGCCTGTAAAAAGGCAACCATATATGAACTCACTGAACTAAAAGAATGTAAACAGGCCGATACAGAAATAGGGAGGGTGCTGTGTCCCCCAATTAGAGGCTAAGAGAAAAGGATTTTACAGTGAGTACACAAAAATCTCCTTTCTCCTTTGCCTCATTGGGGAACACAGGACCTTGGGACATCCTAAAGCAGTCCCTGGGTGGGAACAGAAAATATCATAGACTCCAATAGACATGCACCCTAGGTGGGCTACTGCCACCCGCAGGATGCGTCTACCCAGACTTCTGCCAAGACGGAGTATGATACTGGCGTGCTTCACCAATGTGTGAAGACTAGTCAAGTGGTCGTTTGCACACTGTTGTGCAGAAGCTGTGACGAATGGTCCAAGGACGCCTCCACCGCACGAGTGGAATGCGCATTACACTGTGGAATGCTTTTATATTAGTTTGTTACATCTGGCCAGAGTGGCTTGATGCGGTCATGCACTTTCATGGCCTTCTGGACGATGAAAGAGAGTCAGGCCCCCTGAAAGGCATGGCCTAGGCACATAGAGCTGAAGGACTCAAACTAGATCCAGTGTGTGCAAAGCCTTCTCGACACATGCATCAGCGCCGGACAGAAGGAATGACAGCGCCGGTAGAAGCTCACCTCTTCCAGTGGAAAACAGGAAAAGCGCTTTACGGAGAGCATTGCAAGCTCAGACTCGACGGATAGAGAAATTGCCTAGAAAGGAGTTGAGTGCAATCTCTTTGAGGGTCTCAAAGGGTGATTTCTGCAGCGCGTCCAAGACTAGGTTGAGGTCCCCTGACTAAGGGTCGTCTGTAAGGAGGAACCAGGCAGGAGACCCCCTGGATAAAGGACTTAACCTGAGGCTTAGCTACAAGGCGGCGTTGGAATAAAACAGTGCAGAAATTTGGCCTTAGAGGGAACCAAGAGAGAGATCAGGTCTAAACCAGATTGAAGTAAGCCTAAAATGGCCGGAAGTGAAAAAGGTAGAGGTGACTGGTTCTGAGAACTGCACCATGCAAAGAAGGTCTACCATGTGCGATAATAAATGCGAGCGGAAGCAGGCTTTCTTGCTCTAATCATGGTCTTGATCAGCTTCGGGGGAGGGGGGGGGGTGAAAACAGCCCGAGTCAAAAAACCCTGGTTTCAAGAGCCACGTTGCCAAATTCACAGCTCTTGAATTCTAGTGGTAAAGTGGACCCTGAGAGAGATGGTATAGACGGTCTGAAAGACGGTAGGGAACGTCAGCGGCGAGCTGAACTAGGTCAGCGTACCTGGCGCACCTGGGCCAACCTGGGCCACAAGGGGTGCTGGAACGCCCTCTGATCTGATTCTCTGCACTTCTCAGGGTATGAGGGGCAGAGGGGGAAGGATGTAAGGGAGACAAAACTGTGTCCAGATTTGGACTAGGGCCTCTGCTCACAGAGATTGCGGATCGTGAGACTGCGCCATGAAATTGGGCGCCATGAAATTGGGCGCCATGAAATTGGGCGCCATGAAATTGGGCACTTTGGCATTCAGTCGTGACTCCATGAGATCCATATCCGGGGTTCCCCACCGGTTACATATCTGATGGAGCACCTCCGGACATAGGGCCCTTTTTCCCGAGGCAATGCCCTGGCGGCTGAGAGAAAAAACCACCGCCCAATTGTTGATACCTGAGATGTGCACAGCTGAAAGAATAGACCGGATGGAGTAGGCCAGCGGAGAATGGGTTCCACTTCGCGCATCGCCTGATTGCTGCGGGTTCCTCTAGGGGAGTGACCTATGCCACTGATGTGGCAGTATATATTACAGTATGGGCGCACACCTCTTATTGTGGGTGCAAGCTTCAAAAAATATATAAACACTTACCAATAGATAGATCAGCTGCACACCACATTATTTCTTTAAAGGGAATGCCAAAATGGCTGTGTGAATTTATTGCATTATATAATAAGAAACAAAGAAATATTTATACAGCTACTGAAAGCTGGCCCTGGTCTAAAAGATAAATGTGAAAGCATTAGTTGATGTCATAGCCATGAAATCATAAGCCCAGTAACTGTTTACAGAGTTCTTTCACTAATACTGGGTCCTATTCTCACCCTCAATGTCTGCAACCTGGAAATGTGAATGGGAAAATGCCCTGTGCAGTTAAAATCATGGTCTTAAAGGGAATGTGTCAAGACTATGTTAAAACCCTGCTTTTAAAGGGAGTGTGTAACACCTGTGACCAGGGCCAGCTTTCAGTAGCTGTATAAATATTTCTTTGTTTCTTCTTATATAATGCAATAAATTCACACAGCCATTTTGGCATTCCCTTTAAAGAAATAATGTGGTGTGCAGCTGATCTATCTATTGGTAACTGATGTGGCAGTGTCTGACTGAATACGGATATGACGACCCGCTAGCAAGCGGTGAAGGATTGTAGCACTAGAAGCATGGCGCTCCAGGAGATTGATGGGCAGGGAGGATTCCGAGGGAGACCTTCTGCCCTGAGCCATGTGATGACGGCACACCGCTCTCCAGCCTAGTAGGCTTGCGTCGGTGGTAAGAGAAAATTTGATAGTGTAATTGGCAGAAACCATTCCACGGACCCACCTGTCCTCTGTTACAGCGGGCCATGCTTGTTGAAAACGGGAAGGTCTGTCACCCACCTGAGAGATGTCTTCCGGAAGTGGCGAATGATGAGGAGGAGAACCTAAGGGAACTGGATCCTTTAGGTTCAGATTGTTGGGAGCGGGAGTGCCAGGTTGCATCTGATTTCCGGAGGCCTGGAAGGTCCTATCCCTGCGTGGGGAACTGACTAATAGTTTGCGTCAGGAGGGAGGCCGGCCATTGGAAAGTAGCTTATCCGTTTCCCGCCGAACAGACGACCACTAGGATAAGGAAGGCTCGTGAGAGATTCCTTAAAAGTAGAATCTGCCCTCCACTCTCATAGCCAGAGTGCTCGTCCGAATGTGAAAGCGTTTGATGCTGCCAAAGTCTTGCTATTGGCTGGTTCTACAGCTGCATGAACAAGCTAATCCCCTGCTACGGAGATTTGCGCCTCTAAATTTAGTGGCTCTGGGTCAGGATCTCAATTGCACAGGGTGGAATGCAGAATTACCTGCCAAGATCAGTATTGCCTTAGCTACCCAAACAGGAGTGAAGGAAGGAGATGGTGTGATCCAGTTGCCTCGAGAAAACGGAACGCGCCATTTGCTCCCCTGACAGTCTGTTGTATACACAAAGAAGGAGTTGTCAGGGAGAGAGAGAGCAGAGTCCTTTAGGCTAGACAGGAAACCGCCTGTGGGGAGTCCAATCAGCCCTGTGTCAACCAAACCAAAAGGGATAGCGAGTTACTATTCCTCGCGGTTTTCAAAACTCTTGTCCGGGCCTTGGAATCTATGTTTGTGGAGGACCCTTGGAATTCAGGATGATCTGCAAAATATTTGCATCTTACCCTCTTAAGAGAAATCGTGTGTCTGGGTTTTTACAAGGAGATTCAGTTACGTCCAGTGCTCGGTTAACGACCGAGATTAAGGGGGGCGGCACCTAACAGGAGATGTGAGCGGCCGCACTTATGAGCTCTCCAGCCGAGGCCTGTGCTAATCTGCTCACCTGCTGACGATACCGCCAGTTTCAGCCGACCGGACGGTGTGGGAGTGAGAGCAGAGTAGCCGGAGCGTAACGGTGTCCCGGTGAGCTACAGATGACCCGTAGACGACAGAAAGATCCGGGAGGGGGAGACTGCCTCTCCTCCCAAAATGGCGCCGACAGGAGAGAGGAGGCAGAGAAGGCTAATGCTGCGTGCCAGCGCCGCATGTCTGCGGCTGCAAAGCTGGCATGCTTCGCCCGACAAGCAGGAGAGATATGGCTCATAAATCAGATGGAGGTGAGGAGATGGAGGAAGAGGGGGGAGAAGAGGAAGCTCCAGGAAGCCGAGGAGAACAGACACAGGCACAGAGTGTTGGAAGCTGTGAGGCTGGAGAGGGGGAGGTGCAGGCTGCTGCAGTAGAGTGTAATGAGGAGCCCACATTGAAGGATGTTTACACAGTGGTATCATTCTGCAAGCAAGCTCTCACCACATTAACCCAACAAGTCCTGAGTGTCCAGTCTGAAGTGGCTAATATTAAAAAGGACATATCCAAAGCTGATGCTAGGATTGGAGAGGTGGAAGTGAGAGTGGGGTCTGCTGAAGACCAGATACTTAAGCTACAAAAATCTGAAAAGAAATTCATGCAGCGGTTATCTGCGATAGAGGCGAAAAATGACGATCTGGAAAATCGCTCTCGCAGGAATAATATCAGAATTGTTGGAATGCCAGAGAAGACGGAGGGAAGGGACCCCACTGAGTTTATGGAAAGGTGGCTTAGAGAGCAATTTGGAGAGGATGTTCTGACAAAGTTCTTTGCGGTGGAGAGAGCTCATAGGGTCCCGATGCAGCCACAACCACCTGGTAAAGGACCCCGTATGATGCTTGCAAAACTTCTGCACTATAAAGATAGAGACATCATCCTGTGAAAAGCGAGAGAAAGTGAAGGTCTAACTGTTAATGGCCACAGGATTGGTATATACCCGGACTATTCTGTGACGGTCCAGAAGCAGCGTTTGCAATTCGTTGGAGTGAAGAAGCGCCTTAGAGAGCTGGGAGTGCAATACGCGATGTGGTTTCCCGCCAAACTGCGAGTGGCTGCAATTGACAAGGTGCACTTTTTTTGGACCCTGAGGAGGCCATGCAGTGGATTCAGATCAATGTGAAGAATTTGCAGGGCAAAACTTGGAGGTTCTTATGGACATTTTTCTCTCTTTTATTGCTTAAGAGGTCGGCTGAAACGACTACAGGGACACCTGACTGACATAAGAGTAATCTTTCTTTTTGAGAACGAGTGGAACAATGAATACTGAATTTTTCCAGAGGGGGGGTTCTTCGATGAAGTTTCTCCTTTAATCTTGTTGGGTTTCATATCCTGTCTTCTCTCGCTCCCCTTGGGTGTGCCGGGCCGCTGCAGATTGCGGTGGCTGGGTATGCACGTGGGGGGGAGGGGGGGGAAAGGAGTGGTGGGGGAGGGCAAAGTTGCTCGGACAGTGTGTCTATCAATTTTTTTTTTCCCTCAATGACGTCACGGAGGTGGTGACAATTTAATGTGTTTCCCAGTACTTTAACCTATATTGGTATGATACTGTATTTGTTGGTCTTTGCTAGTTATATTCTAGGTTGAGGACGGGATGCACGGGTATGGCTCGGGGGGGGGGGGGGAGGGGGAGATTACAAGTGGAGTCGTAAGTACATTTGGCACCGGGTATAGTGGGGGTTTCTGCGAGTTCAGATGTATTTTGGGAGTGAGGGGCTAGGCTGGGGGTACCCGACTCTTGTTAAGAGTTTTCAGGTTATGAGGGAGAGGGGGTGGGTAGGAGGGGTGAGGGATGGGAGGGAAGGGTTACCTCAGACAGTCAGGGGAGGAATAGTTGACTGAGGGCTTCATTGTCTATACCATCCACAATATGGGGAGTAGACTTAAGGTAATAAGTTGGAATGTAAGGGGCCTGTCGGACAGAACCAAAAGGGCGGCGGTCCTCAAGCATATGCAGGAGCGGGGACCCTCGGTGATGTGCCTTTTGGAGACCCATCTACTGAAAGATACCTCCCATGTAATTAATAGGAAGTGGATTCAGAGGGCATATCATTCTACACTTTCCAACTATGCGAGGGGAGTGTCCATACTGATACATAAATCTATTCATTTTGAGGAAAAAGAGGTTTGCATCGATCCAGATGGACAGGGAGTGGCGATACGTGGGCTCTTCTATGGGCAACCCATGTGTATAGTGGCAATGTACATTCCTCCCCCATATTCTTGTACTAAAATCAGAATAATGTGGGAATTTGCGGCACGGAACAGCAATATACCACTGCTGATGATTGGGGATTTTAACAATGTGATGGATGGGTTTTGGGATAGAAACAAGCAGCCGAATGTAAGGAAAGAGGACAATACTACCTCCTTTAGTACCTTAGTACGGGAAATAGGTTTGGTGGATATCTGGAGGGAAAGAAATGAGGGGAAACGATGCTATTCCTGCTATTCTGCCACACATGGTACGTTAACCCGTATTGATGTAGCACTGGCTTCCTGTTTGATGGACTCGATGGTGGATGAAGTGGAGTATCTCCCGAGAGTGCTGTCTGATCATAGCCCTGTCCTCGTGTCCATCAGATGTGGGAATCAGTCTGGGGTGAGAAGGGAAGGATGGAAGATACACCCTGTTTGGCTACAATATATTGACTTGCAATGTACGTTAAGGGAGGTGGAGGAGTTCTTCACATTAAATGTGTGGGATGCTATGAAGGCATTTCTTAGAGGGATACTGTTTAGAGACATATGTAGACGAAAGACTTATCAAAAAAGGTGGAGGCTGAGGGCCTGGAGGCATTACGAAGGGCGGAAGAGGAAGTCACTATGAATAATACACCGGACGCTCGGAGGGAGCTCCTGAAGGCTCAAAGTGCAATTAATAAAATATTGCTGGATAAGATGACGAGGAGGCAGGCATTCCAGAAAGTTGAGTTTTATGCTGAGGGAGAGAAGGTGGGGCACCTGCTTTCTGTGATTGCTGCGGCTCAGAGAGGGAACTCTTATGTACGTGAAATGATGAATACCCGGGGTGAGTTGGTCACCGAAATAGATGAGATACTGGGAGTCTTCACAGACTTTTATAAATCTTTGTATTCCTCGCAGGGACCCCCAGTGGAGGAGGATATTGATGGTTTCTTGGGATTGGGAACTTTTTGGGAGGCTGACCCTAGAGGAAAGAGTAGACCTGGAACGGCCCATTTGGTTGAAGAGCTGGAGGTGGCATCGGATGGTATTCCGGTGGAGGTTTACAAACATCCGGCGGACTATTTGCTCCCTGAGCTGCTAAGAATGTTTGAGGAGGCTAAACGTCAATGTCTTTTACCTGCATCTATGAGGGAGGCGGTGATAGTGGCATCCCAAAAGAGGGTAAGGATACTAGAGTCCCTGGCTCTTATAGACCTATTTCCTTGCTAACTGCGGACGTTAAGATCCTGGCCAAAGTGCTTTCCAATAGGCTGTCTAATGTCATATTTAGACTAATAAACCCAGACCAATCGGGCTTCATGCCTAATAGGTCCACGGCGACCAATATCAGGAGATTGTTTCTTAATATACAAATGCCCTCTGATAATGCCCACGACAGAATGATCGCCTCATTGGACGCCCATAAGGCGTTTGATAGTATAGAATGGGGATATCTCTGGAAAGTACTGGAGAGGATGGGATTTGGTCCACAATTCATCTCCTGGATACAATTACTGTATTCCCAACCAACGGCAAGACTCAGAGTTAATGGGGCGGTCTCCTCAGCATTCCAGTTATATAGGCGAACTAGACAGGGGTGCCCGCTGTCGCCGCTTCTCTTTGCGATTGCAATTGAGCCATTGGCATCTGCCATTAGAAAATCAAAGGATGTTCGAGGATTTAGATATGGGGAGCTGGAAGAGAAAATTGCCTTATATGCGGATGACCTGCTGTTGTTCTTGGAAAACCCATCGGAGTCATTGAGCCATGCCATGCGATTAATTGACAGGTTTGGTAATGTTTCGGGGCTTAGAATTAACTGGTCTAAGTCGGTACTTTTTAGAGTGAATGGAGGAGTGGAAGAGGATGATGGTGGCCTGTATAGAGACTGAGCTGCAGCGAAGGGAGGTCTTCAGATATCTGGGAGTTGAGGTGTCTTTACCTGTTACGGACTATCTGCACCTTAATTTGTTCCCACTACTTGAGTTGCTGAAAGCAAAATTTGATGCATGGTCTAAGCTACATTTATCGGTGGTGGGATGCATTAATTTGCTGAAAATGATAGTGATGCCTAAGCTCCTGTATATTTTGCATAATTCCCCGGTGTGGGTACCCAAAAAAAGATTCAAGGTAATAAATTCTCTGTTCAGGAGACTGGTGTGGGGTAGAAAAAAGCCAGAATGAGACTGGAGATTACTGCAGAGGCCAAAAGACAGGGGCAGGCTGGCATTGCCGAATCCGGAGCTGTATTACTGCAGCTCAGAGCCAACATTTTAGGGGCTGGTCTAGTCCTGAGGTTGGGGGATCAGATAAAAGAGTGATAGAATACTGTATGGCGGGGGTTCCAGTACTACAAGGGCTAGAGGGAGGAATAATTGGTCAACTGGGTAAGGAATTTCCAGCTGGAACTTATTAATAAAGTATGGGGAGCGTTGAAAAGGAACAGGAGACTTGAGGGCCTGACTAGATTTACTCCCATTTGGAACAATAGGAAGCTGGCGGAGATTCAAAAGGTGGGTGCCCTGGAGGAATGGAGACGAAAGGGAATAATTCTTATGTCTCAAATTTTAGATAGTGGGATGCTGAAGTGTTTTGTGCTGCTACAATCTGAATTCTCTCTACGTGACTGAATGGTTTCATTACCTTCAGTTAAAACATGCCATAGATGCCCAACGGACTAAGGGGAGTTTGACATTAGACCAAGACTTGGTATTGGAGTATGTTTGTGGGGGGGGGGGCCTCACTAGGGGGGTGATTTCGGGACCTCATAAAGATTTGCTGCACACGTTCCTCTTGGGCTACCCGCTGAAGGCTAAAGCTAAATGGGAGGAAGAGGTTGGTCATATGGAGGAGGATGTGTGGGACTGTATTCTGGAATACGTCCCGAGGCTGTCGCTCAGTGAACCGGCTAGGCTGTCTCATCTATACGTCATCCATAGAGTTTACCGTTCCCCGGAAATACTGCACAGGATTGGCCTCAGGACGGACTCAGTGTCCGAGATGTAGGGTTTCTGGTGCTGGCATTTTTCATATGATGTGGAGCTGTTCCAGATTGGGTTCATTTTGGAGTGGGACACTTTCTAAGATTGAGAGAGTGTATGATTGTGTCATTCCCCGTGACCCAGTGGTTTGTCTATTGGGTTATGTGGAAGGAATAGCTGTAGATAACTCGTTTAAACTTGCTATAGCTAGGTTATTGTATGTAGCCAGGAAACTGATTGCGAGGAAATGGACCAGTGAGGAGCCGCCGTCGAGGACTGAATTCTGTCGTCAGGCGAATTATGTTATCCAATTGGAAAGGGGTGTCTATGAAAAGAGAGGGGTGCATAAAACATACGAAAAATTGTGGACTCCATGGCTGCAACATAAATGATGAGGCAATAATGTTTACGTTAGTTCTGGCGAAATGCTACCTGGACGTCTAGCTCATAATGTCTGCTCTATTATGAAGCTCAGTTTGTGAATATTGGCGGTTATTGTGAATCGGAAGTACTGTCTGAGGGGGAGGGGGGAGTTGGGGGGGTTGGGGAATGTGTGTTAACATTGAAAATGTGCAGTGGTGTTGTTCATAATGTACCGTATTAATGATATACTAATAAAAATTCATCTGATTTAAAAAAAAAAAAAAAACGACCGAGATTAAGTCCTCAACTATGGCCAAAGTATCCGAGGAGTCTGGGTAAAAGGACGTATGCAATTCAGGATCCGAATTAGGATCGTAGAACCTATCGGGCAAGTGCAAACCCTGTGGACTGTCTCTTGAGGGAGAAGAACGCAGGTGAAGGACTTCATGAAGCCCCTGCGTCCGGTGTCCCATGTTGTTCTGTGGCGTCCCCCTGCAGTTCGGACTGACCGGAGGTACAGGGTGTGGGGCGACTCTGCAAGGCCTGGAGCAGTTTGGAGTTTCTCTCTAGACTAATGTGGATGGGGACAGGAAAAAAAGCAGCCCAAACAGGTATATTGGGGGCACTGGTAGGCTCAGTGATGGTCTCTGGCACAGTGGTTGGAGTACAATCCTGGCAGAGCCGGATAGTACAACCAGTGGGTGCCCTGTTTGTTCCTGGAGCCCGACACAGTTGTCATCACAGACTTTGCAATGCTCCTGCTCTTGACTCCCTGGACTGTGTCTGGTCATACACTAGTGGGATGTATGAGAACAGAGTGGAGGAGGAGAGGGGGAGAAAGAGACAGAGCTGCAGCAGTGGCAAAAGGACACTGCTGATCTTCTTACCACATCTGTGTCCCTGCAGCAGAGGTAGTCAGTTGCCCAGTGATCTTGTGACCTCTTGGTCATGCAGTATCCGGGGAATAACGGTGCCCAGCGGTGGTAAAATGGCGGCTGTAGGGTTAAAGAAGTAAAAGAAAAGATGGGCGGGGCCTAGTACCGAAAAAGAGCACGCAGATGAAGTCTCGCGATGCACGATCGGCGGCAAAGAAGGCTGGCCTGCCCCCTCCATGATGCAGCCGTGGGGGTATTCCGGCCGCTCGACGTCATCCGGAGGGATTTGCGGTGGGGGGAGAGGGGCGGCGCCTCATGCTGCTCCTCCGGAGCTAGGCCCGAGTCGGGGACTAAAGTTGAAAAACGGCCCCAAAAACAAAAGGGTGCCCGCCGGTCCCACTGTTAGTGGGAGTAAATTAGTGAGCGCGGCCAGGGAAGGGCTCCCCAGGGAGCACCGGGTCCCGGGCAAATACTAATGGATCTCCATATGCTAGAATGCAGCCCCATTGTGTAAGGGAGGCTGCAGCACTTAGGGGCCCGTGGCTGACTGGGACTTGTGAGGTACCTGGGGAGGTATTATAGGCACAGAGCCGAGGTGCCTTTCGGGCCGCTCTCCTGAGAGGAGAGTGGGGAGACTGTCCGCCATTGCTGCAACCCCGAGAGGCCAATGAGTTACCTGGAGGTGAAGTCTCGACCCATTGCCCCTGTAAGGGAGCAATGGGGAGGTAGTCGCTGGGTCTTTTCCGGCCGCTCGTCTCAAGAGGAGAGTGGAGAGACGTGTCCACCATCGCTGCAGCCCAGAGTCCAAACTTTGGTGTCTGGGTGAGGATCGTTGGAGTAGTCCTGTTGTGCATCAACTACAACCCAGCTGCCAACTGTGGGGGTCCGAGGAAGGATTGGCTAATCATCTATTCCTGGTGAGTTGGTGAAGAAATTTTTCCTCTGTAAAAGGAATCCTTTTCTTCCGTAGAAAAAAAATAATAAATTCTAAACAAAAAGGAGAATTGTAAAGGATGTCTCCTAATGACCCAAGTAAAAACTGGTTAGGCTGGTGCCAGCCAAGGGGTGTATACTGCAGAGGAGGAGCCACTTTATGTTTTTTAGATTCTGCATAGTGTCGCCTCCTAGTGGACAGCAGCATAACACCCAAGGTCCTGTGTCCCCCAATGAGGCGAAGGAGAAATCAAAAGATCTCAAACATCTGTAACTCCTTCTCCTGAACCCCCATAAATCCAGATAGTTTTCCACCCTTTTAAATGAAATTTATAATGTTAATATATCACCAGATTACTCAAATACACAGCTCATAACATGAAAGAAGAAATATACAAAGATTCCTTTTAAAGTCAATAAGTGTAAAGGCCCTGTTACACACAACGACGCTCCAGCGATCCCGACCTGCCGGGATCGCTGGAGCGTCGTTACCTTGTCACTGGGGAGCTGTCAAACAGGCAGATCTCCCCAGCGATCAGGGGCATAGGAGCCACCTCCCACATCGCTGAAGGCGATGTTACCAGCGTCCTCCCTGCTTAGCGTTGCCTGTAAGCAGGGATGACGCTGGTAACTATGATAAACACTGGCTATCCAGGCAGCGCGCGCTGCCTGGATTCCGGGTGTTTACCATAGTAACCAGCCCTGTGAGGTGACAGACCGCTGGTTTCTTGTGGCCACACGCAGCAATGCGTGCTGACCAGCGGGAAACCAACGATCAAAAAATGACCCAGAGCACTCTGCAGTGATCAGCGACCTCACAGCAGGGGCCTGATCGCTGCCAAGTGTCATAAATAACGAGATCGCTGGAGAGATCGTTGTAACGTCACAGTTACAATGATCTCGCTAACGATATAGTGATGTGTGACTGGGCCTTAAGAGTATAGAAGAGCATGATCTACAACCAGGTAAATGATAACAGTGCTTAATCTGATGCACAGATGATACACAGTACATTAATTAGCATTCTACAGTTTATAACATAAGGATATTTCCATTTTCAGTATCTATGGCACAGGTCAAGATATGTCACGAGCCCTGATAGGCAACAGTACTTGAGGTAGCCAAACTTCGAGGTGGTCCTATATCCCCACTCTGAGCAGTACTGGGGACAATTTGGGGATACGTCTCAGTCAGATGTTCGTGCTTCACCTACTTGTTCTCTTTTTCATTTATAAAGCACAGACCCATTGTATTTTATGGGCATGTTTACATATTCATGTTTTTTTGGGACTGACTGTCCCCAAAAAAACAAACAGACCATTTAATTTGTCATTTGAAGCCACACATTTAAGTGAATGAGTCCATGGAAAAATAGATTTGTACTCAGATGACATCCGAGGGTCCATTTTTTGTTTAATAGGCAGGAGAAGCTTGGAAGATGTATTTCTCTTTTTTAGATGTAAGAAAAATGGATATCACACTTATGGCTGCTTTACACGTCCCAATATTGTTACGATATTGGATACAATGGCACAGGAGCGCGCACGTTTTTGGCACTAGTCCAAGATTGCATAGGAAATGTTACACAGGCAGATATCGGCAGGCTACTCAACTGCCATGTCTACGCCCCCTCCTTTGCGCTGTGTACGAGCGACCCAGAGAACTACCATTTAACATGGGAGTGAATAGGGGAAGTTGTGCTCACACAGCACGATCCTGCCAGATCGTCAAGCCAATATCGGCCAGTTGGAGAGCCTGCACAATTCCCCAACGATATCGTTTTGGCATTGTTCTTGCATCGCATTGCTCATTTACACCATACAACGCACGAACGATATCGGTGGCAACGCACGAACCACGTGACTTTTTATCGTTGTTGGACAACAATATCGGGACGTGTAAAGCGGCCATTATGGTAAAGATAGACACAGTGATGGGAAATTAATGAAAATTAGGCTTTTTTTCTTATTTGAAAAGAAATGGCGTTAATGTTAACACTGCCCTGGTAATTACATCCCCCCAAAAAATTCTGCAAATGGTTCATGTAAAGCATGTGAAATCATGATCCCCTAGGACTCAGTTATTAACAAAAGTCATGGCCTGCGTGATAGCTCAATGCAGGGGAATACAGAGCAAGATCCGGAATCTATTTTTTGTCAATCACACATTACTGTGGTTTGCTGAAAGGGAGGAGAATCTGTAGTGTCAGATTCCCTTTAAATGGTGGTTCAGTGGTTAGTACTGCATACGGTAGCTCAGAATTTAGAACTACAGTCTTGCAGCGCTGGGGTCCTGGGTTCAAATTCCACCAAGGACAACATCTGCAAGGAGTTTCTGTGTTCTCCCTGTCTTTGTGTGGATTTCCTCCAGGTTCTCTAGTTTCCTCCCACATTGCAAAGACATACTGATAGGAAATTTAGATTGTGGGCCCCAATGGGGACAGTGTTGCTGATGTATGTAAAGTACAGTAGAATTAAAGGGAACCTGTCACCTAGATTTAAGGCCCTACACTATCACTACCTGTCCCTACACCTTCCTAGCCGCTCCCTATCTATCCCTTTCTGATCTAAAGGGGCCCTATTAAACATCAGAAAAATAACATAACTTACAGAAGTCCCTGAGGCTGGGGACTGAAAAGGCGGCCCCACGCTCCAGTGTTCCCTCCTCGATGCAGCAGCGCACGCCCCGCTGGGCGGCATTATTCTTTATTCCTCGCCGCCTCCACCATTTGGAATCTCCCGCCCTCTGTACACGTAGTATGCACTGGCCGCGACGTCACATCCGGCGCGGTGCATTATGGGGCCGGTCACGTGAACAGCCCTAGTGTATTATGGGGCCAATCACGTGATCGGCCCAGCTTCAATAAGCGCATTGTGCATGCGCGGAGCCGGGCCGATCACGTGATCAAGCCCATAATGCACTGGGGCCGATCACGTGGAGGAGGGAACACTGGAGCGTGGGGCCGCCTTTTCAGTCCCCAGCCTCAGGGACTTCTGTAAGTTATGTTATTTTTCTGATGTTTAATAGGGCCCCTTTAGATCAGAAAGGGATAGATAGGGAGCAGCTAGGAAGGTGTAGGGACAGGTAGTGATAGTGTAGGACCTTAAATCTAAGTGACAGGTTCCCTTTAATGGCGCTATATAAGTGAACCATAGTATATAATTTCTTAATTGTTCACCTTGGCCTTTCAGGGATTATAGATAACCTATAGTCATCCTTTACTACATCGGTAAACAATATCCGCCTCCTTTCACAGCCAAGGCCACCCAACATCCTAGATATTAGCTGCTAACCATACACCGCTTGCCACACAGGGATACTATTAGTAATCCTTCAATGAATATGTTAAAATGTTCTTTGTAGTAAATATGGAAGCTGAAAAGGAAAACGTTTATTCACAGGTAAGTTGAAAAAGACGGGGATTTTCCCATTTTTGTTTTGGGACTCAAGCGGAAAGATGGTATAGCAATTGATTACTTACATGGTTTGTTGTGTAGTAGTAGTTCTTCCAAAATAATCAAAGGAAATATCAAACCACTTGTATATGGCGGTGTGAATAGCATTGTACTTGTCGCAGATCTCCTGTGGGGTAAGCCCTTCCTCCATTGCTTTGGTTTCTGTGGCCGTTCCATACTCATCTGTCCCGCAGACATACAGGGTGTTCCAGTTTCGCAGTCTGCAGAACCTAAAGATCAGAACCGAACAACAACCAAAAATCAGCTAGAAAGAAGCAGAAGAACATGAAAGATGAAATGTTTACTGCTATGTACTGAGGACCTGTCACCACCTGAGAAGTGACCAGTTTTATCTCCCATTTTATTCCCACCGGTCTCCTGAGTATTAAGTTTTTTGTCTTTTTAAAATCTGACATACGGTTCGAGAGATGTGGGCCTTTTAATTTGGTGCAAATTTGTATGGTCTTTACAAGGGGGCGTGGCTAACAGGACTAATTGGGGGCATGTCTTATTACAATCTGAGCACCCGCTCCTTGGCAATGACAATACAAACTAGCAATAAATTAAAAAAAAGCCAATATATCTGAAACCTCATGGCGGATTTTAAAAAGACAAAGGACAAAATACCCAGGGGAGCATCAGCTATGAAATAAGAGCAAAAGCTAGATAGTCTTCACCTGATGGCAAGTCATCTTTGAATAGGATCTGTCTCCAGGTGGAAAGCAGGCAGTTGATACTCTTATTTCTGCTGCATCCATGAGTATTCAGGTTTTTGTTTTCTTTAAAGTGAACCTGTCACCAGGTTTTCCCCCCTATAAGCTGCGGCCACCACCAGTAAGTCCTTATATACAGTATTCTGAAATATACTTTCAGAGTATAAGTCCCCAGGCCGATCTGTAAAACATAAAAAACAGCTTTTATTACACTCGCCTATGGTCCGATCCGATGGCGTTGCTAGGATTGATCCGACTCCTCCTCTCTTCCTGCGATCGCCGTCCTCCTTCCCGGCTTTGTGTAGATGATGTGTTCTACGTCATCCACACACAGTGTCCTCCATTGTGCTCCTTCGCACTTCTCTCTGCCTTGCTGAGGGCAAAGCAAAGTACTGTACTGTGCAGGCAAAAGGTCAAAGAATGCCTACTTAGTGCACACTACAATACTTTGCTCTGTCCTCAGCAGGCCAGAGAGAAGTGCACGTGCACAGGAGTGTGATAGAGGAGACTGTGTGGGTGATGTTGGATGCATCATCCACACATAGTAAGGGAGGACGGCGATCGAATGAAGAAAAGAGGCGCCGTATTAAGATCAGAGATGCCCATTGGGCCGCTCTGTAGGCGAGTGTAATTAAAGGTCCATTTTATGTTATACAGATCGGCCTGGGGACTTATATTCAGTATATTTATAATGTCTTACTGCTGGTGGCCGCAGCTTATATGGCAAAAACCTGTTGACAAGTTCACTTTAAGTCCACAATATGGTTCAGAGAAGTATAGGCTTTAATTGGAGTGCCCTATATGCCAATTTTTATGCTCTTTACCAAAGACTTGTTTCTTACATGGTAATTATGCAAAGCAGCCTAAAGACACGCAAGAATTAAATAAGAGCAAAAACTGCCCACTTTTGTCATGGTAAAATGTCCTCCTTAAGGAGCATTGCTAATGTTGAAAGTTATCTCCTCATCGCCTTTCCGCAGGATTGTAGATTACTTACAGCAGACGGGCCCCAAACCATCCTGAGAACATCGTGAATGGAGCGGATGTGCACTTGCTCACTCGGCTCCATTCATTGTCAATGGATTGCACACGTAAGCAGAGTCCAGAGCTCGGATATTTCTGACAATCTCATAGACAATGAAAGGAGTGGAGATCAAGCATGCCCATCTCCTCCATATAAAATGAGACAATACAGGGCCCAATTCTCTTGATGTAGGGCTCCGTTCCTGGGATTACTCTGGGTCCCAATGGCAGGGCCCCTTGCAATTCGTAAGCTATCCCCTATCCTGTAGAGGTTAACTTTCGTGTCTGGCAATACCCCCTTTAAACCTGCTGTTCAGTTTGGGTCTACTATAGACTTATATTCTGGTCATTGTTTACCAGACCTATTAAACTCTTGATTTTTGGCTAATTTAAGTGTTTTATTTGAATACCTGGTGCATTATTGTACTGTATGTGAACATGGTTGTTCATAAACAAATGAAATCAAAAACCTCAAATTCGGTCATTTGGTCAGAACAGCAGGGTTAAATCATAAACAAATAGATCATATACAGACTTCATGATTTACAGAGAGTATCAATGAAGATGGAAAGATTGCCGACGGTGGGAGGGCCTAATATTGTCATTGTGTAATTGGCAGTAATAACGTTACATTATAGATACAAACTAGACTGGTAGCAAAAAACTAAGACCAAAAATTAAACATAAGTGAATACCAAAAGTTAATTAAAACAAATCAGAACCGATACAGTAGGCGGTGTTCACATGCTGTAGCACATTGTTTCTGCAGCAGTCACATCATTATATTGTGATTTTTAAAAATTGTGGAAAAAAGTTGCAGGTTTTTCTGCATTAGTGGAAAAGAATCTCACAGTGACTACAAGGTGTGCAAGCTCTACCATAAGCTAAAGTCACCATCTTTACATCCAGAGAAGGAAATCCTGGAGGAATTCTTACAGGGCAGTAATCATGAAGCAGTTCTGTGTGTCATAAGACACAAAATGTGGCTTCAATTAATGTATGTGGCTGTGCTCCATAACGTGCAAGGCAGGGTGCAACGTTACATAGGATATTAAAAGGATTCAGTTTTCTTAGGAAAAAGCTAATTTGCTCCAGAGAATAATGATAATTACCAGTCAGCTGGTTATAGATTATCCAATTAGCCTCATACCCAACAAAAAATATACAAAATATTGTCCTATGGACAACTTTTATGCGGACTCAGATGCCTAACACTAGCCTGTCCCTTAGATAATCCTGCATCATGGTGCAGTATTCTGGCCTCAAACATCTGACCCCTGTCCTCTCATTTCCCACAAACCTTCCCTTACCCCTGCTCCATTTTTTTCTCCTATACTATGACTTACTATCATTTCTCTCTTTCTCTTCTCTTTCTCTAGCTATTCTTCCTTTAAAATTATTTCATTTAGTACTGTTCTTTCTTTTTTAATTACAGTAATGACTTAAAGTTCCCCTGTAATCTTTATTTTCATTATATATTTTGTAAAGTCTACTGAATCTGTGTACCATAATGTAGAGATGAGATCATGATTCCAGAGATGAGACAATAATTGGGCTTTTGGTCTATGTTTAATAAAACTGTGATTTTTGATAAAACAGTGATTTTATCAGCAGGATATTACAACTCCTGGCAAAAATTATGGAATAACCCGGCTTGGAGGATGTTCATTCAGTTGTTTAATGCTGTAGAAAAAAGCAGATCACAGACATGGCACAAAACTAAAGTCATTTCAAATGGCAACTTTATGGCTTTAAGAAACACTAAAAGAAATCAAGATAAAAAAATGTGGGTAGTAAGGGTAATTTTTTTTCAGACCAAGCAGAGGGAAAAAAGTATAGAATCATGAAAAACAAACACACAAAAGAACACTCCAATACATCACTAGTATTTTGTTGCACCACCTCTGGCTTGAGTAACAGCTTGCAGTCTCTGAGGCATTGACTTAATGAGTGACAAACAGTACTCTTCATCAATCTGCCTCCAACTGTCTCTGATTGCTGTTGTCAGATCAGCTTTGCAGGTTGGAGCCTTGTCATGGACCATTTTCAACTTCCACCAAAGAATTTCAATTGGATTGAGATCTGGACTATTTGCAGGCCATGACATTGACCTTATGTGTCTTCGAATGTTTTCACAGTTTCTGCTCTACGGCAGGATGCATTATTATCTTGATAAATGATTTCATCATCTCCAAACATCCTTTCAATTGAAGGGATAAGAAATATCAATGTAAACTTGGGCATTTATTGAAGATGTAATGACAGCCATCTCCCCAGTGCCTTTACCTGACATGCAGCCCCATATGATCAATGACTGTGGAAATTTGCATGTTCTCTTCATGCAGTCATCTTTATAAATCTCAATGGAATGGCACCAAACAAAAGTTCCAGCATCATCACCTTGCACAATGCAGATTTGCGATTCATCACTGAATATATGTCATGCTTGGGATGTAAGAGAATCAGGTAACTGGTAGGTGAATTGGGCAAAAGGGGGTCAGGAGAGCCTAATCTGACACCGGATGCTGGGGTCCCTGACTCGCCCTGATCTCGGAGGTACCTCTGATGGTGAGGAGTTCCAAGCCGCCACCCTGTACCCTAAAACTCCTGATTAGCCCTGAGGGCCCCTACCTCCACCCACGGGTCAGGAATCACAGCTTCTCCCAAGTAAAGACTTTAGCCCAGCAGCTAAGCATCAGCACAGCACACCACCAAGACCTAGAGCACATAGCTATCAGCATCACCTGACAGAGGAGAGGGAAGGCTATTTAACGCCAAAGTGAGGGGATTTCAGGTGAGTCACACATTAACTCCTGAACCAGCAATTGAACATAATAGTGACTGCAGTTCCGGAGCACTCCACAGGAGGCAAGGACCTTCACAACCATCAACCATGCAGCTCTTAAAAGACAAACCACATACACAGCAGCATCCAACAATGTCACCGCCATCTAAGCGCGTGACAATATGACTTTCATCCAGTCATCCACAGTCCACGATTACTTTTCCTTAGCCCATTGTGATCTTGGTTTTTTTCTGTTTAGGTGTTAATGGTGGTTTTGTTTAGCTTTTCTGTATGTAAATCCCATTTCCTTTAGGCGGTTTCTTAAAACCAGTTCCTCAAAGACAATGACTCCAGTTTCCTCCCATTCGTTCCTTGTTTGTTTTGTTGTGCATTTCCTGTTTTGGAGACATATTGCTTGAAGTTTCCGGTCTTGATGCTTTGATATCTTCCTTGGTCTACCAGCATGTTTCCCTTTTACAACCTTCCTATGTTGTTTGTATTTGGTCCAGATTTTATACACAGCTGACTGTGAACAGCCAACATCTTTTGCAACATTGCGTGTTGATTTACCCTCTTTTAAGAGTTTGATAATCCTCTCCTTTGTTTCAATTAACATCTCTCATTTTGGAGCCATGATTCATATCAGTCCATTTGGTGCAACAGCTCTCCAAGGTGTGATTACTCTTTATTAGATGCAGACTAACAAGCAGATCTTATTTGATGCAGGTGTTAGTTTTGGGAATGAAAATTTATAGGGCGATTCTAGGGCTGGGCGATTAATCAAATTAATTCGATTAATTCGCCCCCTGCTGTGGCCACGATTTTGGTTTTAACCAAAATCGTCTAATTCGATTTAAAATGGCGGCGCCCCCCCCCATGGGTATACAGGGCCCCCCCCCTTGCTGACTTAAACCTGTAAAGTAAGAGATCATTATACTTCTCCCCAACGCCGCCGCCATCGCGCTTCTCCGGCTTCCTCCTCTGGTGCACAGACAATTACGTCATTGCCTGCGCCCACCAGAGGAGGAAGCCGGAAGAAGCCGGAGGAGCGCGATGGCGGCGGTGGCGATAAGTATAATGATCTCTTACTTTACAGTTAAGAGCATAAGTTTATACCAGCAGGGGGGGGGGCCCTGTATACCCATGGGGGTGGTGTGAAGGGGTGCCCCACTGGCTGGCCCCGGCCCTGTCATACCCACTGGGGCTGCTGCCAGGGTGCACTGCTGCTGCGCTACACCACTGGGGCTGCTGCTGCTGTCACACCACGGGGCTGCTGCTGCTGTTCCACACCACAGGGCTGCTGCTGCTGCTGTCCACACCACTGGGGCTGCTGCTGCTGCTGTACCACACCACTGGGGCTGCTGCTGCTGTCACACACCACTGGGGCTGCTGCTTACAGCTGGTCCACACCACGGCTGCTCTAACCAGGGGCTGCTGCTGCTGTCCACACCACAGGGGCTGCTGCTGCTGTCACACCACAGGGGCTGCTGCTGTACACCACTGGGCTGCTGCTGCTGCACACCACAGGGGCTGCTGTCACACCACTGGGGCTGCTGCTGCTGTACCACACCACTGGGGCTGCTGCTGCTGTCCACACCACTGGGGCTGCTGCTGCTGTGTCACACCACTGGGGCTGCTGCTGCTGTCCACACCACTGGGGCTGCTGCTGCTGCTGTACACACCACTGGGGCTGCTGCTGCTGCTGTCCCACACCACTGGGGTGCTGCTGCTGCTGTACACACCACTGGGCTGCTGCTGTGCTGTACACACCACTGGGGCTGCTGCTGTGTACACACCACTGGGCTGCTGCTGCTGTACAACCACTGGGGCTGCTGCTGCTGTACAACCACTGGGGCTGCTGCTGTGTACATACCACTGGGGCTGCTGCTGTACAACCACTGGGGCTGCTGCTGTACATACCACTGGGGCTGCTGCTGTAATACCACTGGGGCTGCTGCCGTAAACACTGCTGGGGCCTGTTATACCACTGGGGGCTGCTGTATACCACACTGTGGCTGGTGCTGTATAACCTGGCTGTGGTCCACACTCGGCTTATACACGAGTCAAAGTGGTTTACCCAGGTTTGGGGGCAAAAGTAGGGGGGGGTCGGCTTATACACGAGTATTACGGTACCTCTTAGTTTTTTCTCTTTATTCATCAAAGAAAAGCAAAAAAAAAAAAAAGTAGAAAAAAAAAAAAAAAAAATTCGAGATTTAAATCGAAAATCGTCCATAGGTTTAAATAAAAATCGAGATTTTGATTTTTTCCAAAATCGCCCAGCCCTAGGCGATTCCATAACTTTTTCCCTCTGCTTGGTCTGAAAAAAGGTACCCTTACAGACTACCACACTTTTTATCTTGATTTCTTTTAGTGTTTCTTAAAGTTGCCATTTGAAATGACTTTAGTTTTGTGCCATGTCTGTGATCTGCTTTTTTTCTATAACATTAAACAACATCCTCCGAACACGGTGATTCCATAATTTTTGCCAGGGGTTGTAGTAGTAAACCTGTTGCCAGGTAGTCGTCCATATTCATGAGCTCTGTATAATTCCAAACTGCCACTGATTTATACAGGGCTCAATATTTAGAGAACTGCTAGATCTGCAGGAAATTAAACGGAGATTATCAAAATAACAGCAAGCAGCCATAAGATCAGTCTGTGCAGCTACATTATGCTGGGGTAAAAGAAAACCTGATGACAGATTCCCTTTACAGGGATTCTCCTTGATACAATGGAGCAGTAGTGTGCATGATCTACCTGCGCTGGATTCATTTGTTATCGCTGTGCTGGGCCCGGTTTTGAATGAATGCAGTGGTGGTCAGGCATCCATCCTGACAAGCTATTGTGTAATGAGGATAAAAGGTTCCCTGTCCTGGATAAGAATTCCCGAATCTGCCGAGTTATGTGGGTCCCAGCGGTCAAGCCCATGCCGATCAGCGAGTTATCACCTTTTCAGCACATACAGATGCATCTCAATGAATTAGAATATCATCAAAAAGTTAATTTATTTCAGTAATTCAATCCAAAAAGTGAAACGCATATTATATATTAATTATTATTATTATTATATTTATTTATATAGCGCCATTAGGTTCCATGGCGCTTTACACGAGGATAAGGGAGACAAGAACAAGATCAGGACGTACAGGTACAGGAGGGGCAGGGACCCTGTCCACAAGGGCTCACAGTCTATGAGATGCATATGCATATATTACATAGAGTCATTACAGATAGAGAGATGTATTTCAAGTGTTTATTTCTGTTAATATTGAGGATTATGGCTTACAGCCAATGAAAACTGAAAGGTCATTATCTCAATAAATTTAAGTAGGAAGGATGAGGGGTCTCAGAGATAAACCTAAATAGGTATTAGAAGCTTCACATTGTGTGGTTGTGAGAGTCGCAACCACTATAAAAGGATATCATGGCTGCTGAAGTCCCCAGTGTGGTGCATATAGAGTAGGGAGGATGAAGGGTTAAAAACCACGCAGCCGTACTTTACTCGACATGAAAGGGCGATTATAATATTGATTTATTAGTCAACATGTTTCAGGGCTTCCTAGCCCCTTCCCCAGGACAAATCAATATTACATTGCTATGTTTCAGGACGTTTCTGGAAGCCCTGAAACGTGTTGACTAATAAATCAATGTTATATTCACCCTTTGATGCCTCATGGAATACGGCAGCACGGTTTTTAACCCTTCATCCTTCCTACTTTAATTTTCTGAGATAATGACCTTTGGGTTTTCATTGTCTGTAAGCCATAATCATCAACATTTATAGAAATAAACCCTTGAAATATATAAAGTCATTACTGAGTGATCTTTGTTTCACTTTTTGTATTGAATTAGTGGAAAAAAATAACTAACTTTTTGATGATATTCTAATTTATTCAGATGCAACTTGTATTAACCAGACAATTCTTTTAATATCATATTTAAAAGGTGCCACTAATAATCAGATATAACGTGACAATACACAGCAGCATGAGGCATTGCACAGTCCCCGAAAATCAATGGACCTCAATGTAAAATTGACGACTCCTCCATAACATCGGGATGCTCTCTATATGGACCTCCAATAGATAAATAAATGAGGATCCTGGATGAGCGTCACCACTAAGACTTTTGCCACGTGCTCACTGAGTATTTGGCAAGATTTTTACCTCAGTATTTGTTACACTCCTGATTTTGGCTACCAATCAGAGGAAAAGTATAATAAAAACACAGGCACTGCTTCTGGATTATCACCCACTGCTGTTTTTTTCTTACGAATACAGAGGTAAAAACTCACCAAATGCTCAACGTGTGAATGTAGCCTTATACATCCCTTATAGACCATGCAAATGTAGGTGTTGGAGAACAGATGATCTATTTATGCAAGTAGAGGCAGAGAAGGACAAGTGGAGATCTCCATATCCCCCACAATACAACCACGTCATACGGACAATTTGTGCCAGAAAGGTGATTCTGGTTTGATTTCAGTGGCACTTCCAAAAGGAGCCAGGGATATTTCTTCAGTCGTATGTAGTTTTATTAAAAGTACAGTAGTGGAGATGAAACGCGTTGTACTAACTCTTTTTGAGTCTTCCTCAAGTACAATTTGGTATAATGAATTAAGCAGAGTGTTTTTCTTTGTATAGGTCAAGCTCAGACTGAATTAATCACAGAAACACCGCCCAACCAATTAATTTTACTAATTAACTGGTTGGGTGGTGTTTCTCTGTAATTAATTCAGTCTGAGCTTGACCTATATAATGCAAAATTATCTGCTTAATTCATTATAACAAATTGTACTTGAGGAAGGCTCAAAAAGTTGAAACGCGTTGTACTATCTCCACTACTGTACTTTTAATAAAACTACATATGATTAAAGAAATATCCCTGGCTCCATTTGGAAGTGCCACTGAAATCAAACCGGAATCCCCTTTCTGGCACATTCTGCAAACGGGATCCTTTTCCTAGAGACCCGATTCCTCCGGCTTAGCGTGCTGCACACCAAAGGAGATCCTTTATTATAAGCCATTTCCCAAGATTCCCTAAAAGGTGAGCAGTTTTAATATATACCACCATTACCGCTAACTAACAGCGTTGCTACACTTAGACCTGCGCTGGCCCTTTCTATTGTCTCCCTCTGCAGAAGCTATAAGGCAGCAAAAGTAAGAACAATTCACTTTAACAATAACTCACCTGGCAAAGACGTCGGCACTGAGCACGGAGCCAATGATGTTTCCCAGGTGAGGAACGTTGTTCACGTAGGGCAGGGCACTGGTAATCAAAACATTCTTCTCTCCGTCTCTAGGAAGTCTGTGATGATAAAGAGGCCTCATGTTTCTGTCTTACAGGACAGTGTATTATTCAATGCCACAGCATAATCTGATGACACTGTGTCGTCGCAGGGAACAAGAAATATATTTAGTCTTCTTTTACACTAGTGTCATGGTCATTGGAAGACCAAGTTAGGTCACAATCAAACAGTGCAGATATCATTAGTATGTTGTATCAGTATTTTAAGTCAAATATCAGGATTGGAACTAATTATATTAAATTTTAATTGAGTGATATCTACTACTCTCTTTGTAGAGCACACTGTATGTGCGGTAAAACATGGCAGAATGTAAATCTACAGCTACCACTCACATAGGGTACGGCCTGGATTTTGGCCTTGGAGCAGCAGTGAGACCCTTGGACCAAGATTCTGTAGCAGCAGCAATATCCTCCTCAGAGAACGTCTGCACCGCTGATTCCGACAACTGCAAAGAAGAATAGATTGTCTATGTTATGATGTGTAATCTAACAATGCAGAGACAGGATCATCTTAATAGCAATTTCTAAGGATAATGCTAATTAAATATGGTAAATTGTATGGCACAGCTCACTTTCACATCGGGAGGTGAACACTTCCAATGACGATGTGTCTGCACATACCCGCCAATACACCTGCCCACAACCCAGCAGATATATAAGACACCACGTAAGAGCCACTCAGCTCCTTATACAGAAGTGAGTAGGTCCAAACAACCCAATTAATGGGCTCAATTTACCAATCAACTTAAATAATGTGTAATTACCAACAGTATTAAAGGGCTGTCTGGGATTTTAAAATTCATGATCTATCCTTAAGATAGGTCATCAATATCTGATTGGTGGGGGGGGGGGGGCGACACCCGTCACCCCTGTTATTTAGCCTTTCCCGCTGCCGCTGATCAGATCTGCCATTTTTCACAGCTGTACAGCACAGCTCCATCAATTCTATAGTGGTCACGGCCAGGTACTGCCTATCCACCACTTATTCAAATTAGTAGGGGGTCAGATGTGTAGTACCTAGCTGCAGCCACTATTTCGTCAGCAGAGCTGTCCTGTGCAGGTCCAAAACTTAGTAGTTCCGGCCAGTGGTGACAGCACTAGAACCAATTGACCGGCAGAGGTGCTGGGTGTCACACCCACAACGATCAAACATTGATGACCTATACTAAGGATTCCTTATTAGTAAGAGCTACAATTTACACTGAATAATAAGGCTGGGTTCACACTGCGGCAGCGTCCGGTCCGGGGCTGTCAGGATTGACAGCCTGGACCGGAGTTTTGCTGCATAGGAGACTATCGGGCTGCACGGAGCTGGATCGCGGCGGGTGTTAATTATCTGCTATCCGGCTGCTGTGATTCCAAAAACGGTGCACCGTTTTTGGAATCGGCAGACAATTCCCCACTTCTGCAGGATTCATCCGGCGACACAGCAGCCGGATAGCAGATAATTAACACCCGCCGCAATCCAGCTCCGTGCAGCCCGATACTATCCTATGCAGCAAAACTCCGGTCCAGGCTGTCAATCCTGACAGCCCCGGACCGGACGCTGCCGCAGTGTGAAGGCACCCTAAGAAGTGCACATAGAAAAGACTCTACATTTCGTAGGATACTAACCTCCTGTTCATTGCAGGCAGAGACGTCATTCAAGGTAACAGGTGCGGGCAGTTTCTGAAGATAAGCTTTAAATACAGAAGGTCCCTGACCTTTGAGAACTGATTCAGCAGCTTTTTGACATGGCTCCAACTCCGTCACCTTTTTAAACCAATTATTTAATGAAGTCAAATCTTCTGCAAAAAGAAAACGACTACAGTCAAATCCCTCTGACAAGGAGTCAAATATATTCATGGCCGAAAGTGTTGGCACCCTTGAAATTGTTGCAGAACATGAAGTATTCTTCCTAGAAAATTATTGCAACTGCAGGTTTTGTTATCCACATGTGTATTTACTTTGTGTGTATTGGAACAACAACAAAAAAAGGCAAATTGGAAACAATTTCACACAAAACTCCAAAAAAGAGCTGAACATAATTGTTGCCCCCCTCAACTTAATATTTGGTTGAATGCCCTTTGGAATAAATAACTGCAATGAATCGCTTCCTATAATCATTATCAAGCTTCTTACTCTCAACTGGAATTTTTGACCACTCTTGTAGACTGCCTCAGAACCTCATATAATTGAAGGTGCCTTCTCCCAACACAACTTGAAGATCTCTCCACAGGTGTTCAATGGGATTTAGTTCTGGGCTCATTGCTGCCACTTCAGAACTCTCCAGAGCTTTGTTTCCATCTATTTTGAGGTACTTCATAATGTATATTTGAAGTCATTGTCCTGCTGGAAGACCCATGACCTAGGAAGCATAACCCCAGCTTTCCGACAATGGACACTAGATTTTGACCTAAAATCCTTTGGCAATCTTCTGATTTCATGATACCTTGCACACAGTCAAGGCTCCCAGTGCCAGAGGCAGCAAAAAAGAGAATTTTGTTTACGTACCGTAAATTCTTTTTTCTTTAGTCATCAATGGGAGACCCAGACAATGGGGTTTAGGGCTCTGCCCTCCGGAGGTCACACTAGGTACTACAAGTTTGTAGACACCGCCTCCTCCGCTTATAAACCCCCACCGTAGGAGACATCCTCAGTTTAGTCCATAAGCTGCGAGGAGAAATTAAACCACACCCGAAACATCGGGAAGAATGCCGTGCACAGACGGTTCAACAACCCGGCAAACACTGTCTCAACAGAGAACAGAACAAGTGCAAAATATGCAACGGAACAACTGGGTGGGTGCTGGGTCTCCCATTGATGACTAAAGAAAAAAGAATTTACGGTACGTAAACAAAATTCTCTTTTTTCTGGTCGTCATAATGGGAGACCCAGACAATGGGGAGGTCCTAAAGCAATACCCCAGGGCGGGAAGAGTTCCTCAACAAGACGGATAACACATGGTTCCCTCTAAAGGTGGGCAACCGCCGCCTGGAGAACCCGCCTGCCCAAACTTGCATCCGCAGAGGCATGGGCATGCACCATATAGTGCTTAGAGAAAGTGTGCAGGCTGGACCAAGTGGCCGCCTGACACACCTGTAGAGCAGAAGCTCGATGTCGCAAGGCCCAGGAGGCACCTACAGCTCTCGTAGAGTGTGCCTTCAAACCCACCGGGAGAGGCAAACCAGAAGACCGGTACGCCTCCTGAATGGGAGCCTTGATCCATCTGGCCAAGGTCGACTTCGAAGCCGCGGCCCCCTTACAGCGACCCATCGTGAGGACAAATAAGGAATCCGAACTCCTAAAGGAGGCGGTCCTGGACACATAAATGCGTACAGCTCTCACGAGATCCAGAGTATGGAGGTCGCGCTCAACCTGATGAACGGGAGCGGGGCAAAATGATGGGAGAACAATCTCCTGGTTTAGGTGAAACGTTGAAACCACCTTCGGCAGAAATTCAGGCCGTGGGCGCAACACCACCTTGTCTTGGTGAACCACCAGAAAGGGAGACTTGCACGAAAGTGCAGCCAATTCTGAGACCCGTCTCAGAGACGTAATCGCCACCAGAAAGACCACCTTCTGGGACAGACGAGAGAGAGAGACTTCTCTCAGTGGCTCAAACGGCGGTTTCTGCAGTGTCGCCAGGACCATGTTTAGGTCCCAAGGGTCCAGAGGTCGTCTATAGGGCGGAACCACCCGAGACACCCCCTGCAGAAATTGACGTACCTTCGGGAGGAGCGCCAAGCGCCTGTCAAACAACACTGAAAGGGCTGATACTTGACCTTTCAGAGAGCCAAGGGATAATCCCAACTCCAACCCCGACTGTAGGAAGGCCAACAATGTCGGGATAGACAAAGGCCACGGTGAGCGGCCACCAGAGGCACACCAGGTAAAAAAGATTTTCCACGTTCTGTGGTATATCTTCCTGGAAACAGGTTTCCTTGCCCGATTCATAGTGGCAACCACTGTAGGAGAGAAACCTCTGGATGTCAGCAGCCAGGCCTCAAGAGCCATGCAGTCAATCTGAGGGCCCTGGAATTGAGGTGGAAGAATGGGCCTTGCGCGAGTAGATCTGCGCGTTCTGGAAGAGCCCACCTGTGTCCGCCTGACAGTTGCCACAGGTCCGGGTACCAAGACCTCCTGGGCCAATCTGGAGCCACTAGAATGGCCACTCTGCATTCTGTCCTGATCTTCCACAGGACCCTGGGAATCAGAGCCAGAGGCGGAAACACATATGGCAGCTGAAAGCTGGACCAGCTCAGGATCAGGGCGTCCGCCCCCAGAGACTGGGGATCCCAAGATCTCGCCATGTATTGGGGCACCTGATGATTCAGCCGTGAGGCCATCAGATCCACGTCCGGAGTGCCCCACCTGCCGCAAATGTCCCGGAAGACGTCTGGATGTAGGGACCACTCTCCGGCGTCCATCCCCTGTCGGCTCAGATAGTCGGCCTCCCAGTTCTCGACCCCTGGGATGTGAACTGCGGAGATCAGGCAGCCGTTTTCCTCCACCCAGAGTAGAATGCGGTGGACTTCGGCGAGGGCCTGAGCACTTCTGGTCCCTCCCTGATGATTTATGTAGGCGACGGCCGTCGCATTGTCGGACTGTACCCGAATGGGCTGTCCTGACAGGAATTTCTGAAACGCCAGTAGCGCCAGATAGACCGCCTTGATCTCCAGCACGTTGATCTGCAACGCCGACTCCGACTGAGTCCAGAGGCCTTGAGCCCTGTGGTGCAAGAACACCGCCCCCCAGCCCTTCAGACTGGCGTCGGTGGTCACCACTAACCACGACGGTTTTTAGGAAGGACCGGCCCCGTGACAGGTGATGTGGCTGGAGCCACCACTGTAGAGAGTCCCTGGTTGGTTGTGACAGTGTCACCAGCCGATTCAGAGAGATCGTCCTCTTGTCCCATCTGCGAAGAATCTCCAGCTGGAGAGGACGGAGGCGAAACTGTGCGAACGGCACCGCCTCTATCGCCGCTACCATGCGACCCACCAGTCTCATCAATACCCGTAGGGATGACTGTGGAGACAGGAGGACAGTCTGCACTCCTGATTGGATCGCAAGCTGCTTGGCTTGAGGTAGGGACACCAGGGCCGAGTCCGTGTGGAAGTCCATGCCCAGATATGTCAATGACTGGGTCGGAACCAGGGTCGACTTTTGAATGTTGATAAGCCACCCGAACCGTTCCAGAGACTTCATGGTCACCTCCAGGCTCACCCGACAAAGGTCTTCCGAAGGCGCCCTGACCAACAGGTCGTCCAAATAGGGTATGACGGCGTGTCCCTGCGCATGCAGGAGAGCCATCATGGAGGCCATCACCTTTGTGAACACCCGTGGTGCCGAGGCTAGCCCGAATGGCAGTGCCACAAATTGGAAGTGCTCTTCCCCCACTGCGAATCTCAACCAGCGCTGATGAGTTGGTGCAATGGGAACGTGAAGGTAAGCGTCCCTGATATCGATGGACGCTAGGAAGTCTCCCTGTGACACAGCCGCGATCACTGAGCGCAGGGATTCCATGCGGAACTTCCGAACCAACACGTGACGGTTGAACAACTTGAGGTCCAAAACCGGGCGAAAGGAGCCGTCCTTCTTTGGGACAATAAAGAGGTTGGAGTAAAAACCCCTGAACCTCTCTTCCGTGGGCACAGGGACCACCACTCCGTCTCTGCGGAGCCCCTCCAACACCAGGTGAAAAGCCTGAGCCTTTTCTGGAGATGGAACCGACCGATGGAATCGGGATATCGGTTTTGACGTAAGCTCTATCCTGTACCCTCGCGAGATCACGTCTCGAACCCACTGATCTTGAATGTGAAGAAGCCACTTGTCCTGAAAGCAAGACAGGCGGCCCCCCACCTGTGGGAGGCAGGATGAGAGAGCGAGTCATGTCGAGGCGGGCTTGGGGGTGGCAGCCGCTGCCCCCGCCGGCTTCTTCTGACGACTCTTGGAACGCCACTGAGTAGCAGGCTTGCCCCCTCGGTCTGAGCGAGTGGACGTCGTTGATGACTGTGAACCGGAGCGAAAGGACCACTGCTTAGGGTTCCTTTTCACGGTGTACCGTGGCTTAGGCTTATTCTGCGGGATCTTAGACTCAGCAGAATCCTTTATCAATTTGTCCAGTTCGGTGCCAAAAAGCCTGTCACCAGCGAACGGAAGATTTTGTAAAATCTTCTTAGATGTGGCATCTGAGTCCCAAAGACGTAGCCACAACAGCCTGCGGATCGCAATTGCATTGGCCGAGGCCACAGCAGAGCGAGTGGCAGTTTCCAAAGATGCCGTCCTGGCATAGTCCGCATAGGCCCTTGCTCTCTCAGTGAGCGCCAGGACCTCTGGACTGGACCTAGCTAGATCAGTGATACCATCCAAACAGATAGTGATCGCTTGTAGGGTCCAGACTGCGGCAAAATTAGGGGCAAACGAAGACCCCACAGCCTCATAGGAAGACTTGGCGAGTTGCTCGACCTGTCTATCAGTAGCATCCTTCAATGAGGAGCTATCAGAGGCAGAAAACAAGGAGCGCGCAGCAATCCTAGTCATGGAAGCATCCACCTTGGGAGACTGCGACCATTCCTGGAGCGCCTCCTGGGGAAAGGGAAAGCGATTGTCCTTAGTCTTACGGACATAACGCCGCCCAGGATGCAACCTGGGAGCTTTAATCACCCTTCCGAAATTAGTGTGGTCCATGAAGGAGCCACTTGGTCTAGCCTCTGGCCGCAGCCATTGATAGACCTCCTTGGGTGTACAGTCACCTCCTCAGGAGGAGTGACAAGACGCAATGTCTCATTGATGGAGGACACCAGATCCTCCACCCCATCTGGAGGTTCAGACATAGACCCGAGAGTAGAACCCCCATCATCTTCCTCACCATCAGAGGAACGCTCCTCCTCAGAGAGAGTCTGGAGCTCAGGAGAAGCCTCACGAGCTCGCTTAGGGGGTCTTACGGCAGAAGTAAGAGACACCCGGGGGTAACTAGGAGGAGTAGCTGGGTTCTCCAGTCTCCTATGCAGTGCCTCCAGGGTTTGCGACATGGAGGACATCTGGGACAGCAGAGATTCATTAATCTTGTTCTGCGTTTCCCATGGCCCTGGGATCACCTGAACCTCAGGGTATAATCCCGGATTTGCAGACTCAGTAGTAGCAGACCGGGTCTCTGGGCGTCCGCAGTTATTGCAGGACCCCTCCACCAGTGTCCCGTTGCATGTAATACAGGCAATGGAGACCACCGCCGCCTTAGCAGCATGCTTCCCAACTGAGGACATCTCCACAGTGAGGGGAATATAAGCCAAAGTTCACAAACAAACCGGGAATCCCGGTGGCTTACCGACCGCAGTAAAGCGGTAGAAGGAAGCGGTGTGTGTGTGTGACCTCCGCGAGTTCCGGTCTCCCTTGTAAGTGCAGACACGCGCTGCCGTCAGATCCCAGCCGGGAAGTGAGGGAGAAGATGGCCGCCGACAGTGAAGATGTGGGCGGAGCCTGGAACACGCGGGAAGAACACACAACACGCCCAGCGGTGATGTCACCACAAGGGCTGCCTCCTCCTCCTCCAGGCTGCCTCCGCAATGGAGGTGCCGGAGCCCGCAGCGCGGGAAAAGAGTGTGAATATCACCGCACACACACTCAGACTGCATGTACACACAAAACACCCGCAGTCTACAGCCTCAGCCCCTGTGAGACACAGGGCGGTCAGCCAGGGCGACCCCAGCACAGGGTCACCGCCAGAACCGCGGACCCGAGGGTAACCGCGCGGTCTGAGTGTCATGACACCACAGTGACAGACACTACCCCCAGGCACACAGGAGACACACCAGGTGCCTCAGTGCCGGTCCGGTCTGTAAGCACCTTTAGGGAGGCCTCGGACGGGGGTACAGCACCAGTCCGGAGTGTAAGCACCATTTAGGGAGGCCTCGGACTGGGCTGGCTCCGTCCGGTCTGTAAGCACCATTTAGGGAGGCCTCGGACGGAGCGGAGCTGTGCAAGGCTCCAGGCTCCCCCTTACCAGAGCCTCCATGGAGGGATGGAAAGGAAAGAGCGCGACAGCGTACCGGGAGAACACTGAAGTGTCCAGGCTAAAAGCCCTCCGGTACCTCCACCAGCGTGTTCCGCAGAGGGTGAGCGGGGAGGCTGTCGGGGGTCCCGAGCGGGACCATTTTACCTTGTCTTCATACGCCATCACGTAAGCTGTGAGAATGCAGTGAAGTGCAAGCAAAGCGTGATCCTCCGAGCACACTAAGTTTAAAACTGAGGATGTCTCCTACGGTGGGGGTTTATAAGCGGAGGAGGCGGTGTCTACAAACTTGTAGTACCTAGTGTGACCTCCGGAGGGCAGAGCCCTAAACCCCATTGTCTGGGTCTCCCATTATGACGACCAGAAAACAACCGCACAACATCCTTTTTGACCCTCCATCATATTTGACTGTAGGTACTGTGTTCTTTTCTTTGTAGGCCTCATTCCTTTTTCAGTAAACAGTAGAATAATGTGCCTTAAGCTTTACCAAAAAGCTCTATCTTCATCTGTCCACAAGAGGCTTTCCCAGATTGGCAAAATGTACAAAAGTAAGCCAAAATCAAACTCCAAACTCCAGTCTAGCTTTTTTTGGGTCTCTGTCAGCAGTGTGATCCTCCTGGTCATAGGAGGTCATTACATCTCTGGGCTGGCAGCAATACACATTAGCAATGCAGCTCCAGGAGGGCTCTCATTGCCTCTTCTGCAACATGTCAGCATGATGATGGGTGGTTATGGACATGGCTAAATTAATAAACTAAGTGTTCCAATTTTTCATATATTCTTAGCCATTATGCTTTTCTAATCAATACAGCATGTCTTAGTATTTGAGTGCAGCAGCCCCCAGAACAGTCACAGTCTCTCATGTGGCCCCATGGGAAAATTTATCACCCCTGCTCTATTATGTATAGTGCTATGTTATCTATATCACTGTACATAAGGAAATAGAAATTGTGCCGCGCTATGTGCACCTGTGTGTTAATCAAGTGACCGATCACATGATCTATCAAGGGGGTCAAGTGATGTCACATGACACTATTGGGGCTAGCTCTCTGTGCTGCCTCTTGCTATGCTAAGCTCTGCCCTACTCCTCTCTGTCACTCACCCTGCCCCACACAGCATGCAAATCATTTGTCCTGATGTCAGCTCCAGATTCCTGCCCTGCTGTCTGAACAAAGCATAAACAGCACAGCAGGAGGCGGCACAGAGAGGCAGAGGGAATGGCCCCCGTGAATAGAGCAGACTCAAGCCACAGGGACTGCCCCCATGGTTTCTAACAGTGAGTTTTCCTAAGGCTATATCTCAGGGTATACAGCACACAGACACATGGGGACCCCTTCCCTGAATGCAGCAGAAATGCTTCCTTCAGTACTGCATTTAGATTGCCATGCAGCAGGGGGAAGGACACCGGTCCTCTTTAAATACCCAGACCAGGGGAAATGTGTTACCGAACCTTCCATAAGAGGAAAAGGCCACGGAAAATTACTACAGGATAGATTCTCATATATACTGGATGGATGGATGGATAGATAACTAGAAAAAAGTACTCTGCAGCACTCAGCTACTACCAATGATGTACATATGCTGACAAGATTATATTATATATATATATATATATATATATATATATATATATATATATATATATATATATATATATATATGAGAAAAAAAATTTAAAAACTTACGTTTTTTAAAAAAAACTCAAAATTCTTATTTTTTTTAAAATCTGAAGTTCTTAGTACACACATTGGCCAATGTCTGTTTGCTCATTGACTGCGACAAAGTGACTTCAGGTCCGATGAGTCCTAACGCTGACACCCAAGTCCTCCTTGTCCACCCTACCCCACTACTAAGTGGGCGGACACCATCTAGACCCTAGATCACCAGTTTTTTTCTGTTTTGTATCTTATGGAGTTGCTGGCTCCTTGCTGCAATTTGCACCCTCATTGCCTACTGGTGATCTAGGGTCTAGATGGTGTCCGCCCACTTAGATAGATAGATAGATATATAGAAGCAGCTTCCCCCCGCAAGAAGCAGGTAGCGAAACACCTGTAGGGGAGGAGGGACCACAGACGCTGATCGTGCTTACAAACAGGTATGGACCTTGCCTTGTAACGAGAGGTACTAAATATCTTAAACAAGCTGAAATTGATGTAGATGGATGGTGGGGGTATTATAGGACTAGAGCACTAAGAACTTGGGGAGTTATGAGAGACCCCTGTAACATGGAGTGAGTAAGAGTGTTTTGGCCCTAATACTATATTCCTGATATGACTACCATTGTGCATTAATAGGAAGCTGGATATATAACGTGTGTATTATGTACATATGGTGTTAGTGAGGCAATGGTGTTATTTATACTATTGTTTTGTAAATACACGTTCAGTCTCTGTTGTGTTCCCCCGGAGGGAATGTTCTGAATTTTTATGTATTTTTTAATTGAATGAATTAATAAAAAGGATAATTTAATAATTATCTAGAGTGTGGAATCTTTCCCTAAGACCAGGGGTAATCCTGATCTTTTTTTACAGTGACTAAAAAGGAAAGCAATTTTTAAGGGACTTGTTTTAAGTTACAAATATAAAAATGCAAATGTTCTGAGCAAAGTATAATAGTTTAAGTATAGCTTTGGTTTGGAAGAGAGTGACTATAATATTGAGGCCACACAATACGTTTTTTTTTGTTTGTTTGTTTTAAAAAGGGGATCAGTCAACAATGTTTTGCTACATAATCTGAGAAGGCCATGACATTGCGACACAGGCGCTCCTTCCAGTGATGTATCACTTACTGGGCTACTTGCTGTAATTTTAACAAAATCCCTGTTTTATCAGCAGGATATTATCAATAGAGGACAAGTATACCTGCTGCCATGTAGTTCTCCATATTCATCAGCTCTTTATATTCCCGCCCCCTCCACTTTTGGAAGCTTTTTTGTCTATGCATGGTGTACACAGTGTCTGCTGAAGACCCCCTTGCCTGTCATTATGACACTCCTGTAAAAGCTAGTGTTTAAGCTGGCATTCATAGGCGATTGTAATTTTCACTATACATAGCAGTACTTATACGCTGCTATGTATTGCACAAGTGATCTGATGATCAGTTTAAAGTCCTCTAAGGGGAATATTAAAAGCAACCTGTCAGAAGGATTTTGCTATGTAAACGGAGAACAGCATGCTGCAAGGGTTAATAAACAGGAAACTGGTTTCTCATCTGTATGCCTGCTATTTTTTTACCTAAAGGATTTATTACCCTAATCAGCATTAGGAGACTGAACACTCACACACAGAGCAGTCAGACAAGCCCCCCTGCTGTGATTGACACCTCACAGTCATTGCACAATCTCTATTGAGAGCTTGGTGTAGAGGGGTCTAGCCATATTAGGTCTGCTACATGACCGAATCTAAATACTTTGATAGTGATAAGTTTCTCAATTTTTAGTGGACATGTTAAATTATAAAAAAAAAAAAAAAAAAGAAGAAGAAGCACTTTTTTAGGCTGGCTTCACACTGCAGTTTTTTGCCTGATCAGTGTCCATCTAGGTGTGTGCCAAAACCAGGAGTGTCTCCAAAACTCAGAACAGGTGTCGATCTTTCAATTATAGTTTTTCTCTGCAAGTTCCTCTCCTGGTTTTGGCACACAAACTGGATGGACACTGATCAGCAAAAAAACAAGAATTTTGTGTACTCACCGTAAATTCTCTTTCTCTTAGTCTCCAATTGGGGGACGCAGGACGATGGGTTATGCTATTCTGCCACTAGGAGGCGACACTAAGCAAATGAAAAAGAAGCACAGTGGCTCCTCCCAGCAGTATATAACCCCCTGACTGGCACAGCCCAGCCAGTTTTGTGCTAAAGCAGTAGGAGGAAAACTACATAAGCCGATAAGGTGACCAGGAACATAAACAAGAGAACACCAACCACAACAAGGCCAAGCGGCCAAAGGGAGGGTGCTGTGTCCCCCAATTAGAGGCTAAGAGAATTTACGGTGAGTACACAAAATTCTTCTTTTCTCTTTCGCCTCATTGGGGGACACAGGACGATGGGACGTCCTAAAGCAGTCCCTGGGTGGGAATAACACAACAGAAAAAACGCAGTTTACAGGCTAGCAGCCGCTGCCTGCAGGATGCGCCTACCCAGACTCCATCCGTCGAGGAATGAGTATGAACACGAGAGTGTTTCGCAAAAAGTGTAAAGGCTGGACCAGGTGGCAGCTTTGCACACCTGCCCAGCTTGAGCCTGGTGCCGAATAGCCCAGGAAGCACCCACCGTGTGAGTGACGAGCACGCAACCCTGATGGAATGGTCAGATTACGTAGGGAAGAAGCTTCTTGAATGGGAAGCCAAATCCCCCTGCAAGAGTGGTCTTGGACGCCGCCGTCCCTTTACGGTGCCCTTCTGGAAGGACGCAAAAAAGGGAGTTTGACTTCCGGAATGGAGCTGTCCTAGAGACATAATTTCGGAGAGCACGGACCAGATCCAGGGAGTGCATAGCCTTTTCAAAGCGGTGCAGCCGAGCCGGACATAAGGACGGGAGAGAAATGTCCTCGTTCAAATGGAAGAGGAAACCATCATGGCAAGAAAGGACGGTACCGGACGCGATACCCCCTTATTCTAGTGAAACTCGAGGAAAGGTACCTTGCACGAGAGGGCCACCAGTTCCGATACCCGTCGAACGGAGGTGATCGCCACGAGGAAAACCACCTAAGAAAGCGGGCGGAGCGAAACTTCCCTGAGCGGTTCGAAGGGCGGCCTCTGAAGCAACTCCAGGTCCCAGGCCTCCAAGTGCCTCTTATATGGTGGAACAATGCGAGAGACACCCTGTAAAAAAGAACAAACCGGGGTCTAGTGGTCAAACAGTGCTGAAAAGCACAGACCGAGCCGATGCATGTCTCTTGAAGAGCCTAGGGACAGGACTGTATCCAGCACAGACTGAAGAAAATCCAGAATCGCTGGAATCCAAAACGCAAGGGAGGAAGACTTCCAGAGTCACACCAGGCAAAGAAACCCTTCCAAGCCCTGTGAAATATGCGGGCGGAGACAGATTTTCTCGTGTTGGCCATAGGGTGTGCAACCTCAACCGAAAATCCCTCCCGAGTCAATATCCAGGCCTCAAGAGCCATGCCTTCAAACGAAGGGCCCCTGAGTTCTGTTGAAAAAAATGGGCCCTGGGAGAGAAGATCCGGACAGTCCGGCCAGCGCCATGGGACGTCTGCAACGATCTGCGCGAAATCGGCGTACCATGGTCTCCTGGGCCAATCCAGGGCCACCAAAATCACCGGGACGCGCTCCATTTTGACCTTCTGGACCACTCTGGAAATGAGGGCCAGAGGAGGGAAGATGTAAGACGAAAATGTGTCCAAGTTTGGACCAGAGCGTCCGATTCCAGGGATCGCAGATCATGGTAGCGGGCAAAGAAGTTGGTAACCTGCGCATTCATACGCGACGCTATGAGGTCCACACCCGGAGTCCCGTAGCGACCGCAGATCTATTGGAATCCTTCTGGATGAAGAGCCCATCCTCCCGAGGCAAGGCCCCGACGGCTGAGAAAGTCCGCCGCCCAATTGACGATCCCCGGGATGTGAACAGTCGAGAAAACTACTCCGGAGGACTCAACCCGGCTGAGCATCGGTTCCACTTCTTGCATAGCAGACGTGCAGCGGGCCCCGCCCTGATGGTTGACATATGCCACAGCCGTGGCATCGTCCGACTGAATGTGGATGTGACGGCCCTTCCGAAGATGATGAAAACTTGCAACGCCAAGGAGATTGCCCAAATATCCCAGAGATTTATGGGCAGAGAAGACACCGCCAGAGTCCACCGACCCTAGGCTGCGTGCTGGCGAAAAACCTGCACCCCAGCCAAGGAAACTGGTGTCGGTGGCCAGCACATCCCACCGAGCCGGGAGAAGGAACTCCCCCGAGAGAGATGACAGGATCAGCCATTATTGAAGAGACTGCCTCCTTTCCGCTGACGGACAGGATGTCCAAGGAGGCGTGAACAGACTGCGCTTCCAGGCTGATAGCAGGGCCAACCGAAGTGGCCGGAGATGGAGTTGGACAAATGGCACTGCGTCCAATGTCGTTCCCAAAACTCACCTTGCAAACCGGAAGGAGTGCGGGAGATGAGAAAAACATCTGAACTGCACAGCGCAGTAAAGGAGCCTTGTCCTGGGGGAGAAGCACAAGTCCCCGAAACGTGTCCAGAACCAGCCCCAGGAAGGTGAGCTTGCGGCTCAGTGTTGGCGAAGCCTATGGTAGATTGAACAGCCATCCCAGGTGCGAGAGAGTATCTACCGTGACGCAGACAGCGTCCTCGCAGTCCCCAAAGGACTGACCTTGATCACCAGATCGTCCAGGTAGGGGAAAACAAGACTCCTCGCGAGCGCAGGATGGTCATGACAGCGTCATGACCCTGGTGACGTGATGAGCCGTATCAATACAGACTGGGACGGGAGACCCGTCCATCCTGGGCATGATAAAACAGATTTGTATAAAATCCCTGGAACCGCTCGTTCTGAGAGACCGGGATGACGACTTCTGCCTGTCGGAGAAAGTTGATGGCCTGAAAGAAGTTGTGCTCCTTTGCCGGCGTTCCCAGAGGGTTCTAAGGGAAGAATCTTTTGGGGAAGGAGGGGGGGAGTTTGGGAGAGGGAGTGTGAGAATCCTATGCTGTAGCCGAAAAAACACCAATTCCCAGACCCACTCGATGTCTTGTGACAGCGAGCCTGGCGAGCCGAAAGTGAAAAAGTTGGCCGCGAACTTGGAAGGTGCTCCCCGGAGGAACTGAGCCAGGAAGAGGAGGACCTCTGAGACCCGGACTCCTTCGACTTGGCCTGCCGGTTGCGGTGGCTGACAGCTTGAACCCGGCTTGCTGGAAGCCTGGGAACCCCTGTCTGTGCGAGGCACACGGAACGGCTGCGACAGGCGGGAAGCGGACCACCCGGACAAGTTCCGAAAAGACCGGACTCTCGTCCATTGCCCCTTAGCAAACTAACGCTTAGGCAGGGGAGGCATTCGTACCTCCCGTAACGTCTGAGATTAGCGTATCAAGCTTTTCCCACCAAAATACGCCTGCCTAAATGCATGCTAGTGAGAGACTTCATTGAGGCCGAATCCGCCTTGCACTCTCGAAGCTAGAGGGATCGGTGGATCGCAATGGCGCTTGAGCCCGCCACCGCAGTGTAGTTGGCCGCATCAATAAAAGCGTGATCAAGAAATCCTCTGCTATAGAAAACTAAGCGGCCAGATCCAAACATTCCGGAATCCCGGTGCCGCAAGGCGGAGTGTAAATCACCTGCCCAGGGCACAATGGCCTTAGCCACCCAAATGGAGGCGAAGGATAGGGATAGGGACGAGCCTGAAGCCTCAAACACCGACTTCGACAAGTGTTCTAGCTGACAGTCAGTGGTGACGTTGTTAGACGCGCCCTCGGAGAGACCAAACGGGAAGCTAGGCTGAGACCCATGTTTCTGCAGATCTTTCTGAATCACAGGGTGGTCTGAGAATACCCCTTTTTGAGATCTTGTGAATCTCTTAAAAGAGACCACGTGATCCGAGGATGCGACCCGGGTTGGGTCAGCCACGGACGGGACCCGATTAACGGTCGAAACCTGGTCGTCCACCATGGCAAGAGTATCCGAGGAGACTGAACCGAAGGGGGCCTCCTGGTCCGGATCACAGAGCTCACCAGACGAACGTGATTCAAGGGACCTGCTCCTTACAGGGGAGACCCGAGAGCCCTGAGATGGGGCTGTGTAGGGGCTCCAGCGGGAACGTGGAAAAGAGTGGAGATACCAACTAGTCTCAGAGAGTGTATCTCCTCGCGACCAGAGAGGTCGTCCTGGGAGCCAAGTTCTGAGGAGCTGTGGATCAGCATCTCAGAAAGTCGCTGTATAGAGTGGCTCACAGACTGCGAAAACGCAACCACCCAATCCGGGGTAGCAGGGCCACTAGAGGACGTATCATCAGCGGGGGCTTGCATAGGGGCAGAGGCACAGGGCTCAGTGAAACTGTGGCACAGACCTGGCGAAGCGGAGTAAAACAACCGCATGTCAGCACAGCCTTGCATGCAGTGCATAAAGCATAATACACAGCAAAGGTCCTTGGTGCCCTCTTGCTCTTATTGCCAAACATCATGGCAAAACGCCCACTGCTACTCACAGAAGTATACACTGCTGGATGTGAGGCACAAACAGTAATGCTGCAGCAGAAAGAATAAATCGTTGCTGAGCACACACACAAACAGCTCAGGGCTACTGCAGAAATATAGATCGCTGCTGAGCCCTGTCACCTGAGAGTCACTGGAAATGAAGCGCTGGCCCAGAACCTGTGTCCCCCTGCAAAGATCTGACTGGGGCCCACATTGAGGACCCCCCTGCTGCAGAAAATGGCGCCCAGAGCGACAAAGAAGCACCAAAGTGCAGGAAACAATGCTAGGCCACGCCCCCACGGAAACAGAGAAACCCCGCTAGGCCACGCCCCCCGAGCAGAACCCCCTAGGCCACGCCCCCCGGAGCAGGGACCCCGCTAGGCCACGCCCCCCCGGAGCAGGGACCCCCGCTAGCCCACGTCCCCCGGAGCAGGGACCCCCGCTAGGCCATGCCCCCCCAGAGCAGGGACCCCCGCTAGCCATGCCCCCCCAGAGCAGGGACCGCTAGCACCCCCGAGCAGGGAACCGCAGGCCACGCCCCCCCGAGCAGGGAACCCGCTAGGCCACGCCCCCCCCGGTGCAGGGAACCCGCTAGGCCACGCCCCCCCGGGCAGGAACCCCTAGGCCACGCCCCCCCGGAGCAGGGAACCCGCTAGGCCACCCCCCCCCCCCCCGGGCAGGGAACCCGCTAGGCCACGCCCCCCCCCGGAGCAGGGAACCCGCTAGGCCACCCCCCCCCGGAGCAGGGAACCCGCTAGGCCACCCCCCCCCGGAGCAGGGAACCCGCTAGGCCACCCCCCCCCGGGCAGGGAACCCGCTAGGCCACCCCCCCCCCCGGGCAGGGAACCCGCTAGGCCACCCCCCCCGGAGCAGGGAACCAGCTAGGCCCCCCCCCGGAGCAGGGAACCCGCTAGGCCCCCCCCCGGAGCACGGAACCCGCTAGGCCACGCCCCCTCATGATGCAGAGCCCAGGGCGGACGCCATTGGCCGGCCCGGCCACATCATCACCAAGGGCAGGGAAGGGGCGGATTACACAGTGTATTAATGCAGCAGGCTGCCGACCGAGAGGGGTCCGGCGCGGAGCACACAGCGGGGGATGCGGCGGGCACAGGGGAGCACTGGAGGGCAGCGCAGCGCCATATTTTTTTTTGGGGGGGGGGTCGGTGCAGAGCGCAGCGCCGAAAGCAGACCATGGGCAGGAACCCCCAGGGGGACCCCGGAGGACAGCGCAGCTCCTACCTGAAGACAGCTCCCGACCCTGGAGATCACAAGGGACAGGGGCACAGACCTCCAACCCAGAGCAGCTCCATCTTCCATGCTGCTGCGGCCAGAGGGCCAGGGAGGATCTCTTACAACCCAGAGCCCCAACTGATGGGACTGAGGAGGGATGGTGCATCAGCCTGAAGGAAACTCGATAAAGAGAAAATAACAAACAGTGTCTACCTCCCAAAACACTATGCAAAAAACTGGCTGAGCTGTGCCAGTCAGGGGGTTATATACTGCTGGGAGGAGCCACTGTGCTTCTTTTTCATTTGCTTAGTGTTGCCTCCTAGTGGCAGAATAGCATAACCCATCGTCCTGTGTCCCCCAACGAGGCGACAGAGAAAAACTGTAGTGTGAAACCAGCCTTAAGTTTATAGCGCTTGGAATTTTTTTCCTGCTTTCCAGGGAATCACATGATAATATGAATGTTTTTTGTACTTTTGAATTTCACCAAACACTTTGTGGATGGAAGAATAAAAAAAAAACAAAAAACAAAAAAAAACACTTTATAGCTCCTGGACAAAAGGGAGGATAAAAGGTAAACGAAAAATAGCTATGTCAGTAAGGGGTTAAAGGGCCCTTTAAGGATTTGCACCTAGTTTGTAAGTTGCTCCCACAGGGATCTCTAGACGTCTGACCACTTGGGACCCATATCCACCCCAAGAAAAGGTATCTATATTGCTTTAAATGACTGGACGTTGATTAAGAACTAATCATGTAATGTCCAAGGGAAAACCAGAGACTGTCAATCACTATGGATACAAGCCAACTTCAAACCTGGTATGGTGTCAAGTAAATGTGGAAAAGGCCATTATACTTTTACCCCAACTGCTCAGTAGATGACTTGTGAGTGCCCAAAAATAATGTAGAGCTGTGGTCTTTGCGCCCATAAGGTACAAAAATTTTATTTACCCAGTTGACCCCTTTCTCCACTGAAGTAGAAATGTCTGACTAATATCTTACAGAGTTGATCACTACCCATTTTTTTGTTGAGTTAGATTCTCAGCCCATTGCGATTCGAAACAGTAAAAACTCATCAATAATGTTTGAAACAAAAACGTACCTGACAGTGTGGACACATCAGAAATAATAGGAAAAATGGCACCCCACACCACGATGTCTGCAGCAGACACAGCATCCTATAGACAGCAAAGATTGACATCAGCAAAGGACCCCAAAGTCATAATGAATGCTGTTAGCTATAACAAAATATAATTTGAATATGTCATATTAATGACCTGTAGGAAAATAGAAGCTGAGCTGTGATTGGTTGCTATAGGCAGTCTAATAAATCTCCAGACAACAGTAAACCCTCCCCCTGGCCGGGCAGTATATGTTACCTCACACATACACATAATAGACAGCTCATGTGACTGACATCTGCCTTAATTCCCTATATGGCACATGTGTTGCACATTGGCTATTTTTAATCAGATGTTTATTTTTGGAAATTAAAGATACCAGACGTATGAGGCGAGTTGTGAGGCGCGATTTGTGCACATCTGTGTCTGTCTGTGTGGTGTGTGTGTCGCTGGGGAGTGTGTGTGTCACAGTGGTGTGCGTGTGTCCCTGTGGGGGGGTCCCTGTGGTGTGTGTCCATCCCTATGGGGTCTGTGTGTTCCTGTGGGGTGTGTATGTGTGTATGTCCCTGTGGGGTGTGTGTGTCCCTGTGGAGTGAGTGCATGTGTCCCTATAGGGCAGGGATGGGCAACTCCAGGCCTCGAGGGCTGCACACAGTCCAGGTTTTCAAGATTTCCTTAGAATTTGACAGTTTGTAATTTACAATCATTTAAATGACCAACTGTCAAATTCTAGGGAAATCTTGAAAACCTGGACTGTATGCGGCCCTCGAGGCCTGCAGTTGCCCACCCCTGCTATAGGGTGTGTATGTGTGTGTCTCCCTGGGGGGGGTTGTCTGTGTGGTGTGTGTCTCTTTGTGGTGTGTGTTTGTGTGCGGTGAGTATTCAATGTTGTGCTCCACCTTAGCTGTTACTCTGTGTGCATGTGGTGTGTATACATGTCTCCGTGCGTGGTGAATATTCCATGTCAAGGCCCCACCTTAGTAACTATATGCTGGTATATGCTGTTAGTTTTTGGTGCTGTCATTAAGCCCCTCTCATTCACAACTGTCAACTGGTAACTGTCACTTTCTCTCCATTATGTAGATAGGGCCAAAATTGTTTGGTGAATTGGAACGCGCGGGGTTAAAATTTCGCCTCACAACATACCCTATGACGCTCTCGGGGTCCAGGCGTGTGACTGTACAAAATTTTGTGGCTGTAGTTGCGACAGTGTAGATGCCAATCCCGAATATACATATATACATATCATACATACACACATTCAGCTTTATATATTAGATATATATATGGCAGCATGTTGGCTCAGCAGTTGGCACTGTTGGCCACCAAGGACAACAACTGCAAGGAGTTTGTATGTTCTCCTAGTGTTTGTGTGGGTTTCCTCTGGGTTCTCTGGTTTGAGCCCCAATGAGGACAGATGATGATGTCCGTAAAGCGCTGTAGAATCAATGGCACTATATAAAAAGGAGTACAACAATAAAAAAGAAAAAAATGGAAAACTGGAGACCTATCATTTTGCCTATTGTAAGGCCAGAGGGGGTTGTGTATGACACAGACAATGCCATACCTAATCCAATACTTGTGATGGGAAAACTGCACATTAAACCAGACATCTCATCTAGATCAAGAATTATGCAGGTGACAGATGAACAACGGCTATGTGTTCACATGGTGTGAGAGTATATAATTCCAATAGACACCAGAGTTGTACTCACGCCTGTAAGATAGGGTTTCTTAGCAAGACTCTGAGAAATATGTCCAAGTTGCCTCCCAACAAATGCTAGAGTTTCCTCCTTTTTCTTCCCCTGCACAATACTGGCATGTAATGCGGCAGAGATGACAGGCTAAAGATATACAATGCATATAGGATTAGGTTACAGAACAGAAATAATAGACACTGAACTGGTAGAAAAGCTCAGAGCTGAGCATTATCATGGTGGAGAAACTTGCCTGAAGTTCTGTTGCCTCCCACTCCACCCACTGATTATTTAGGTCATTCTGATCCTTCCCAGCCACCAATGAAAAATACCTAGAAATGGAGAGGAAAGCAAAAAATATTGGTGACATATAATAAAAGGGCCCAAAAAGTGACAAGCACATAAGACCAGTACCAGGTACTGACAAGAGGGACTCGATGGAAGCTTTACAAGGCTGAACCCTTAATAGCATATATGACCACCAATTATTATACAGTTTATACACTGTGCGCACAATTATTAGGCAAGTGGGTATTTTGATCATATATTTATGCTCATTTTCCTTCTCAAAGCTGGATAAAATGGAGGGTGGGGCCTAAGGATACAACACCCTTTATGAAGGTGTGCAGTATTATTAGGTTAAATAGGCCAAAAAAGATTTAAGGGATTCCAAAAAGTCAAGAATTTCTAAGTATTAAAGAGGGATGTAGAACTCTTGAATTTACTAAGATACACTGGCAGAATCAGAGAACCATCAAAGGTTTTGCTGCAAATTGTCAACAGGGTCACAAAAAGAATTGACCAAAGCAGACATTACTTTACAAATGTAAAATGACTCATTCACTATTACAGATGAAAATAAACAACCGAGACAGTAACATTTACATTTTTCATTTAGGCCTTGTGCACATGTTCAGTTTTTGGTGAGCTTTTTACCTCAGAATTTGTAGCCAAAACCAGGAGTGGGTGATAAATACAGAAGTGGTGATGTGTTTCTATAAGGCCACGTGCACATTTTCAGTTTTTAGTGAGTTTTTTACCTCAGGATTTGTACCCAAAACCAGGAGTGGGTGATAAATACAGAAGGGGGTGAGGTGATTCTATTATACTTTTCCTCTAATTGTAGCCAAAAATAGGGGTGGAAAAAACTGAGGTAAAAACTCTCCAATTGCTCAGTGTGTGCACGAGGCGTAAGGCAGTGTGACAAAATGAGTTTTTACCTCAGGATTTGTTGCAAAAACCTGGAGTGGGTGATAAAGCCAGACAGTGACGTGTTTCTATTATACTTTTCCACTAAAAATTGTTCCACTCCTTGTTTTATCTTACAAATACTGAAGTAAAAATCTCACCAAATACTCAATGTGCGCATATGGCCATAATTGCATAATTATTCTGCAAACAGATATTATCATAAGAAAGACAAAACCCTCACTTTCTTTCTTAAATATTAAGGTTTCAGATTTATTAACCTTTTGAATTGACCGACAGCTCTAGAGTTGTTCAGGATTAAAATGATTCATTAGTATGTAAGAAAGAGAAACGGGCACCTTCAGGTAGACTGCGGAATATAAAGCACTTTGTGCCACTTGCATTGCCGCTCTCAAACCCTGCTCACGGTGTTGCTATGCCTTATAATAAAGTTCATACATATCATGGAATATGAAGGAAAGGCGGCACTCACCGTTTGTTGAGAACTTTTTCTTTATTGCATCATATGGGAATGGGGCGGGTGACAGAGGGCGCAGACTCTGCACCCCCTCCCCATAGATGCAATAAATAAAAAGTTCTCAACAAAGGTGAGTGCCACCTTTCCTGCATATTCCATGATTAAAATTATTCATCAAAAATACAAATTGCCTAGAAATTGTGAACAGTATATTCAATCATAGTGAGAAGTGGTCTAACTTTCCCATCACATTGTATTATTTCTCTTGTACAGAACTACAATACTTCTGTCAATACTAGAAACCATCAACAATTTTGTGATCACAGAACCAACTAGTGATGGGCAGAGATGAAGTACAGGCCTTAACAGAATGATGTCAGCACTCACCTGCAAATTGCATTGGCAGAGAACAGGTAATTCCCATTTTTAAGCTCTAGTGCCGGCAGTTTTGCTTGTGACAAGAAGGGCACCACTTTTTCTATAAAAAAAATAAACAACAAACCATTGAAAAAAAAGTGTGGACGGCTTGAAGGAGATGCGCTCATAGCGTAATGCACGCGGTTGGCTGGAAGACTTGCTCGCTTTGTGCGCAGCTTGCCTGACATTGCATGCTCTTTTTCTCGTGGCTTACCTGAGACTCGCTAGCTCTGTTTTGCTATTTGCCTGAGACTTACTTGCCGTTTCTCGTTTGCTCTCTCACATACGGCTCGCCTTAGCCTTGCTCAGTCTCTAGTGCACATGGCATCACTGAAGCCTATGTTCTCTCTCACTCATGTGGCTTGCCTGAGACTTGAGTACTCTTTTTCTCTTGCATGAACGGCTCACCTGAAGCTTGCACTCATTTCTCTTGTGCACATGTGACTCACCCCTCTGCTCACCTGAGGCTTGCTCTCTTTCTCTCGCACCTAACTCACCTAAGGATTAAGCTTTCTCTTGCACTCAGCTCACCTGAGGTTTTCACTGTCTCTCTTCGCTTTGTGACTCTCTCGCAAGCATTGCCAGCCTGAGGCTTAAGCTCTTTATCTCTTATGCATGCATGGCTCACAAGACTTGTACTTTTTTCTCTTGTGCACTTATGGCTTGCACTCTGACTCGCACGCCTTGCTTGCTTGAAGCCTGCGCTCTCTTCACTCTCTGCTTCTCTCGCATGCTCTCTCCTTTGTGCACAGCTCATCTGAGGCCTTGGTTCTGTCTCTCTTGCGCACGTTCGTTACTTGCCTGAGGCTTGTGCTCCCTGTTTCTTGTACATATTGCTGACCTGAGGCTTACGCTCCCTGTCTCTCACACGGGTTGCTCGCCAGAGGCTTGCACAGTCTTCCTTTGTTCTCTTGTACACAATGCTTGTCTGAGGGCTGAGCACTCTTCTTGTACATGCACAGCTCCCCTTAACTTGTGCTGTGCCTCTCGCTTGCCTGAGACTTGCTTGCTTTCTCTCAAGCACGTAGCTCGCCAAAGGCTTGTGCTCTCTCACGTGCACATTGCACGCCTGAAGCTTGTGCTCTCACAATCTAGGCTCTGATGCCTGCATGCTCTCTCTTGCACGCACAACGCCAGCCAGGGTCTTGCACGCTGTCTCTCTTCGCTCTTGGCCCTGCAGGGGCTTGCGCGCGCTGTCTCTCTTCGTTCTCGGCCCATGGACTTGTGCACTCTGTCTCACTTAGCTGTCAGCTTGCCATGGGCTTGCAGGCTCTTAAGGATTGCTTTTCCGAAATGTGTCAGCCATAGAGAGGGAGGGGGGGCTGCGTACCCCAGGATGTTCATTTTATGCTGTGAATGAATAAATAAAGAACCAAAAACCTTTTATTCAAAACACTAGTTTGGTGCCGTATTCTTTTCTCTACTTCTTGCGTGCTCTGTCTCTCTTTGCTCTCGGCCCTTCTCATTGCTTGTCTATGGTTTGAGCGCTCTTTCTTGGGCGTGCACAGCTCACCTAAGGTCAGAGTTGTAGATCTTGCTCTGGCATGTGTAGCTAGCCTTAAGCTCTCTCTGTAGCACACATTGCTCACTTCATGCTCTCTTGCATGCACGTTGCTTAAAGGGATCCTGTCACCTCCACAACGCCTCCTAAGCTACCAAAACATATCCCTGCAGCATCCTAGCACTAATCTAACACTCCTTTTGTCTCCTAAAATCATCCTGTGAAAGTGCATAAAAACGTTTTAATACTTAGGGCCGCTTTACACACACCAACTTTTGTGACCAACTTCTGAACAGATCTCTGGTTGCAGTGAAATCATGGACACATTGCTCCATTTGTACACAGCCACAAAATGGAACAATGTGTCCATGATTTCACTGCAACCAGAGATCTGTTCAGAAGTTGGTCACAAAAGTTGGTGTGTGTAAAGCGGCCCTTACTCATTAGGGATTATAATTAGCAGGGGCTATATTCTTTAGGCTACTTTCACATAACCATTATGGAGGGAGCCGATGCTGTCCGATAAAAGCGGACAGCATCAGCTCCCTTCTGATGCCTGGAATCAGATGCCAAATAGGCATCCGATTCCGGAAGAAAAAAAAAAATCGCTCCCTCCGGGCTGATAAAAGAAAATATGTATGCTCACCTGTCCCCAATGCCCCCGCAGGATCTGCCGTGATGTCACAATCACGTGACCGCCTGTTAACATGGTGTAACAGACGGTCAAGTGACTGACGTCACGGCAGGTCTTGTTCAGAAGAAGACGACCTCTGGACACACTGGGAGAACACCGGGAGCCTGCGGGAGACGGCGGGGGCCTCGGGGACAGGTGAGCATACATTTTTTTTTTTTAACCCCTGCTGTCCCAGTTAGGAGCAGTTTTACTGTACTGAGCATGCTCAGTACAGTAAAATCGGGTCCGAGGACACATCAGATGTTTCCTCGGACCCTGCTCCATAGGGCCCCATGTTAAAAACATCGGGTCGGATGTGCACTAAATGCCATCTGATTTGGTCCAATCCGATTTTGTCCGATTTTATTTTCGGTGCAAAAATTGGAGCATGCTCCGATTTTTGCACCAAAAAAAAAAAAAAAAAAAAAATCGGACAGAATCGGATCGGACCAAATCGGATGGCATTTAGTGCACATCGATTCGGTCCAATGCCCATAGGGCTGCATGGGGGTCAAAATCGGTCCTGAAAAATTCGTAGTGTGAAACCAGCCTTAGTCACCAGGGCGGACTGTTTTGCAGCCTCGAGGATCCACCCTCTCTCTGTCTGTGTTCCTCTGCTTGTGCAGGCTTTACCCTCCCCCCTCTACCACTCACAAAATGCAAATAATTTGTCCTGCCTTCAGCTGTGCATCACAGCAGCACAGAAGAGAGAGGGTGGATCATCGAGGCTGCAAAACAACATGCCCTGGTGACTAAATAATATAGCCCCTGCTAATTATAATCATTAATGAGTAAGTATTAAAACATTTTTATGCACTTTCACAGGATGCTTTTAGGAGACAAAAGAAGTGTGAGATTAGTGATGGGATGCTGCAGGGACATGTTTTGCTAGCTTAGGAGGCGTTTGGAGGTGACAGGATCCCTTTAAACAAGATTTTCTCTTTTGCCTGAGGCAAGTGCCCGTCTCTAGACGGCGTCTATTGCTCGCTCGAGTCTTGTGCCACCTCTCTGAAGGGCGCCTGTTGCTCGCTCAAGGCTTGCGCCCCTCTCTAGAGGGCACCTGTTACTGGCTCGCGCCCCTCTCTAGAGGGCACCTGTTGCTGGTTCGAGGCTCGCACCCCTCTCTAGAGGGCACCTGTTGCTGGTTCGAGGCTCGCGCCCTTCTCTAGAGGGCACCTGTAGCTGGTTTGAGGCTCGCGCCCCTCTCTAGAGGGCACCATGTTGTCTGGATTTCGAGGCTCGCGCCCCTCTCTAGAGTGGCAACCTGTTGCTAGGTTCGAGGCTCGCGCCCCTCTCTAGAGGGCACCTGTTGCTAGGTTTTGAGGCTGGGGGTCGCGCGCCCCTCTCTAGAGGGCACCTGTCAGCTGGTTTGGGAGGCTCGCGCCCCTCTCTAGAGGGCACCTGTTGCTGGTTCGAGGCTCGCGCCCCTCTCTAAGGGCACCTGTTGCTGGCTCGAGGTTCACGCCCCTCTCTAGAGGGCGACCGTTTGATGATGTTTTTGAGGCTCGCGCCCCTCTCTAGAGGGCACCTGTTGCTGGTTCGAGGCTCGCGCCCCTCTCTAGAGGGCACCTGTTGTTCGCTTGAGGCTTGTACCACCCCAGTGTTGTGTATGTAGAGCTGAAAACATGCACACAGCCATAACCCCTATAATGATCATAGACCCACGGAGGAGGAATCTATGAGACTGTCTTCGGTGACAGCTGTGGAGCTGACCCCGCACCAGCCGTCTACTGCACCTCTCACCGTCCTGCTGACACCGCTGGATCTCTACGTCATCACTCCACAGTCCGGCAGCAGCCAGGACCTTTAATCCGTGAGGGTTCCCCTCGCTCACATACAGCTTCATGCCGGCTCCACAATCACAGGAACAGCCGGCACTGGCTCTCTCAATCACAGCTGATGCAACGCGCTGAAAAGATCCAAGCACATGGAAGACAAGGCATGCTGGGAGCTGTAGTCATTTTTCACTTTTTATTAAACGCTGTCTAGACTTGACAGCCGACAGAGAACTACGATTCCCAGGATTCAACGCTGAGTAGTCAGCGTAATGACGTCATGACACGAATGTGGGCGGGTGTAAGTGTGCGGCGCTGCTGATTGGGAGGCGGCTCCTCGTGCTCAGTGAGTGATAGTGATGGGTAAAATGCGATTTTTTGGTGAGCCGGCTCTTTTGGATCGGCTCACCAAAAAGAGTCGGCTCTTTTGGCTCCGAAAACGGCTCTTCATTTCCTATTACCTTTGGCTTTAAATTTGAAGCCAAATTCTGGTATGTTTTAAATCATGATTGTATACCTTTTAGTAAAAATCTACACGTGCCAATTTATAACATAAAACACTAGTACTAGTTTTGTGCATGAAGTTGGTCCCTCAGATTGGCACTGCTATCATGTAACAGGGCTGCTGGGAGGTTATTCACATACCAGAAACAACAGAACCATTCCAAGTTGCACTAGCAGCTAATGGTGCATTTACACAGTGGATGCAGCACCCGAGCCTGCGATCCAGTGATGCTCAATCCAGCGATGTATGTTTGCAGAGGAGATCCTTATCTGCCCTGCCCATAGGCATCGCTGGATCATTTGTTCTCTTCCATTCAAGTGAATGGGAGAGAACAAGGGACGCACATTTACATCCGCTGTTTTCTCCCTCGCTCAGCGAGGATTTACAAGCTGGCGGTAAATAACTATAATCAGGCTAAATCCAGATGTCAGTGTTCCTTTAATAAAGTGCCTGACTGCTGCTTGCTTGTCACAGATTGGAGGGGGGCGGGGCTGTGAGGGTGCCTTCACACTGGCGTTCCCCTCCGCAGCGTTCTGCGGAGGGGAATCGCCATGCGTGCGCAGCGGCATCCGCCTGCGCACAGATCACATATGGGAGTGAATGGGTGCGCACGGTCATGCGCTGTCAAGCGCAGCACCGTGCGTCCCCATTCTAAAGATAGGAGCTGGCGGCCGCTGCGGTCACATTGCGATTCCCCTCCGCATAACGCTGCGGAGGGGAACGCCAGTGTGAAGGCACCCTGAGTCAGTGCTATGTGCGGCAGCAGGAGGAGCATGCATTCTCAGTCTCCTGGATAAGATCAGAGTGACTACTGCCGGGAGGGAGGGGCCGGGAGGGGCGGGGCAAGAGGGGACTGACTGTGGAACGTGAACTGGCAAAGAGCCGTTTAAATTTCAATTGGCTCCCTGCCAGGAGCCGACTCATATGATTCACTATAAAGAGCCGGCTCTTAGAGCCGGCTCATTCAGGAGCTACCCATCACTAGTGAGTGAGAGTTGTGGTCCTGGTCCAGCCTCCTCCATCCATAGAGTTGTGATGTGCAGGACAGTGAGGGCACAGCCCGGGGACTGTCAGGGGGGCTGCAATCATCCCTGGGTAAAGGTATACCAATGAGCTCCCCAGGAGGAAGCACACCTGCTCTCTGGTGCCACCTATAGGCGGGTGTGGCCCCGTATGTGACCTGACATGGAGCTGCTCCAGAGAATGCTATGCAGAAGAGGAGAGCCCATCTATAGAGCCTGGCAGCAGTGTATGGACTGGGGCAACCATCACTGGTGGAGCTGATCTACAACACTCAGGGCAACCACTAACTATGACAGAGCGGAGGTGCTGACCGGCAACACCACAATGTGAACAGGTGCTAGCTGAAAGAAAGCAGCTACAGAGAGGTCCAGCTGCACACTAGAATGAAGTATATAGTCTATGGCCTGCATTACCGCTGGAGGAATGCTTGAACAGAAGGAAAAATACACTTGGCTTATTGCATAACTGAATAAAGAACATTTGACATAGCATAACTGCTGTAGGTATATTTGAAAAAAGGAGAGACTTGGCTAATGTGTTGGACAATGCATATGAGCCCGATAACCAACGACAAGGTGATCTTGTATATCGGGACCCTAACCTCAAATGCCTATGAGCAATTAAAAATCTACGTGTGTGGGCAGATATGATCCTAGCTATATATCACTCATATACATTGGCCAATACATTACATAAGCATCTCCTTTTTTCAAATACTGTATACATACAGCAGTTGTTTTATTCCATTATGTAGTAAGCCAAGGCTCCTTTCACATCAGCGGTTTACGCTGATGTGTGGCAGATCTGACAGGTGGCGCTGCATCTGCCACCTAACGGATGACTTTTGTCCCGGACCTTTTTTTGTTTCGCAGCCGCATTCTGCAGAACCGCGCTTGCCGCACCAGACCGCAAGCCCCATAGACAATGCATGAAGCTTGCCAGATCCGGGCCGCAAGTCGGCAGAAACAGAGCCACCTGCCGGATCTGCCGCACATCAGCGTAAACTACTGATGTGAAAGGGCCCTAAGTGTATTTTTCCTTTTCTTTAATCTGTTTCTCAATATCTGGGGTCTTTTTCAAAAATCATAGTAACTGTAAAACACCCATTGTTTTCTTATGTTTCAAAAGACTTTATTAGAAAAGTACAAAATGGGGGTGTTTGTTTATCACCCCCATTTTGTACTTTTCTGATAAAGTCTTTTGAAACATAAGAAAACAATGGGTGTTATAGAGTTACTATTCTTCCTTTTCCCCAAATCCAGATGTGAAAAACTTGTTGCATCATCCACTGCCTGTACTAGCTCAAAAGGTGCTTCTACTCAATACTGAGCAAAGGGTCTGAATACTTATGACCATGTGATAGTTCAGTTTTTCTTTTTTAATACATTTGTAAAAATTTCTACATTTCTAGTTTTTCAGTCAATATCGGGTGCAGAGTGGACATTAATGAGAAAAAAATTAACTTTTTTGAATTTACCAAATGACTGCAATGTAACAAAGAGTGAAAAATGTAAGGGGTCTGAATACTTTCTGTACACACTGTACATACTTTGTTGCCGTGTTGTATTTTCTTGCTAAAATCCTGGTAAAACTACAATTTTGTAGTAAATTTTAGTAAATAACAGTAAGGCCTGGGTCATATAGTGTAATAGTATGAAAATCAGATCGATTTTCATCCATGTGTAATCTGTTTTATTTACTCGGCAGCTATTAATCATTTACAGGGGCATTTCCAGTTTCCTATTGTCATAAAGAAAATGTAAAAATCCATATAAACATCTCTTATAGAGAGGACATAACCCCTTCCCACATTGGCGATATGGGATTACGTATAGCTAGGGAGAAACAAAAATACCTGAGAAAGTAGAGAGATAGCGCACAGTCATTGAATTAGCACCACTTGGTGTGGACAGGTAATTAAAACTGGTACATCTGTCGAGAAGTAGAAATAAGCCCGGATATTGTATTATTTAAGGGCAGAGAAGCAGCATTGCACAGGAACCAGCGTGTTCAGTTCAAAAGATTTTTTTCAAACACTTTGACAATGGTGGAATTATGAATATTGAGAATGGTAGCAATTGATTATTGATGGTAAATACATTTGTACTTTCTGGATTCCTAGAGGAAGAACATGCATATTTTTTCATAACTGGAAGACATGCCTATGAGCTTCAAATTAATATCAGGCAATTGGATGACGCTAGCGATGCCATATTTCATATTTATAGAAAGATAAAATCGCGATAGGAAACATGACCGCAATACCTTCCGCCTGGGACCTCGAGGAGCGAAGATATCCTGGAAGTTGTGATTTCATAATTTTCTGGAAAATGAAGCCACAATTCATGACCAGCTCTGATATGCGCCACTAGCGGGGAGGTATGTTGGTATAACGTGGGTTAATAAAAGCAAATACCACATTATAATCAGGGTTCCATGCCAGGAAAGTGCTCTTCAGTGTAGGATTGTTCTATACTTTCTATTAGGAGAACTTGTCAAAAGAGAGAATTGTGCCACCCCTGCGACCACAGGTCAAGTACGTTTTCTATTGTTTATCCCGTTTCGTTTATGTAATTGTGTTGCATTGCTTTGTCCCTTGTGTAACATCTTTTCTATAGTTTTGTAAACACTGCCTATCTTTTGGATTTATATATAAAATTTAATAGCTTCGTTCCTCTTGCTCTATAAACTGCATTCACAAAGCAATTCGCTTCTCATAGCGATACCAGTATAAAAAATTGGGGGTGGCAGCTAATACTTTTGCTTGGGTCATTTTGAAGATGGCAGTGAATGTACTGAGGTATATACACTGGCGTTCAAAATGAGAGAACTGTACCACTCCGGCCAGCGGGACCCATCTCCAGGGTGCAGGGAGAACGGGTCCCATCTGGCCGCCGACATCCTCCTGTGCCCACACTCATACCTACCCGGTCCGCGCTCCCACGATGTACCTTCAGGTTGTAGTAGCTCTTCGGCCTGTCTCCTCACTTCGAGGTTGCAGGGGAATGAGTATATGTGGTGCCCTGCTAACCATAGGTACCCACAGACTCACCCGCAGCATGGATGGGTTTCCACAGTGGGTACATAGACACAGACAACACCTTCCACCCCGGCACAGTAGGGGGAGCACCACCTGCTGCTTTTAGGCAGGATAAATACTGGTGCTGGGGGTGGAGTAAGGGTACTTTCACATCAGCGTTTTTTTTTTAAATCGCGGCAGATGCGGTGAAAAAAACGCATCTGCCGCAATTACCGCATAACCGCTGCACTTGCGGCACACTTGTGGCAAACCCCATACAATGTATATGCGGGCTTGTGGCAGGTGCGGCAAGTGCGGTTTTGGCACTTGAGGCAGGTGCAACCGCGAAAAAGCCGCGGCTGACCGCGTTTTTTTTCGCGGCCGCACCTGCCGCAAGTGTCAAAACCGCACTTGCTGCACCTGCCGCAAGCCCGCATATACATTGTATGGGGTTTGCCGCAAGTGCAGCGGTTATGCGGTAATCGCGGCAGATGCGTTTTTTTCACCGCATCTGCCGCGATTTAAAAAAAATGCTGATGTGAAAGCAGCCTTAGTCAGAGTGTGGCAGACGCTACAAGAGCTGCAAAAAAGTGCTGGTGTTCAGTGCTGCGTTAGGCTAGAGCCAGTCACCCTGACCAGTCTCTGGTAGCCCTGCAAGGCCCAAGAGTGGGGTCCAAGAGGCAGAACAGTGGGGGACCGTGGAGCCAGCGTTAGGTTCACCCCCGAGCAACCACCGGACATCGGAGTCTGCGTTTATTGGAGTGCACCAGGCCCAGTGGAGAACACCGGAAAACTGTGGAGACTTCAGTCTCCCAGACCCCTGCGAAGTCACATACCAGGGAGCCAGGCACCGCGGGGAGAGAACTAGTGGTAGTCAGCAGAGGGTATCCCGACGACAGCACAGGAGGAGAACGAGAGAGCAGAGGAGGCCAGCCAAGTACTACACAGGCGAGGGCTTCACACACACAAGGGGAAAGTAAAGAGGAGGCCTTATACCAACTCACTGTGGAGACCCAGAAGTGCCTCCTGAACACCCGGTGGTACTCTGGACGATTTACCTGCTTCAACACCAGTAGAAAGGTAAAGAGCAACCAGCGGTGTGTGTGTCCATTCCTTCCCCGCGCCCCTGTCATCCGGCCAGGCCCCGGCTCATCCATCCATTACCAGCACCCTTATCATCACCGATGCATCCCTGCCCCGGGGGAGTTAGCTCCACCTGCAGGGAGCTGTACCATCATGGTCGCTATACCACCTCTCTCCGGAGGACTGAAGCGGCGCTGGTGTTCAATCACCAGAAGCTGCGGGTGGCGTCACGAGAGCTACATTATAAACTTTATTCCCCTGTACATATACCCCCTTTTTAAAAAGTTCGGTCTCCTGTGCCACGGGTCAGGGCAGGCCACCAGTGACATCCCCCCGACGACAGCGGAAAAGGGCCCGGATACCCGAGTCCCCACTGCGCCTGTGCCACAGTCAAATAATTTAAAGGGCCAGTACACCCTTTTCTGTAATTACCTTTCAGCCAATCACTGATAGGCCTGTATATACTTAAGGCCCTCACTTCCCTTGAGAGGTGCCTGGGCAACTTTGTTCATTGCTTAGTAGCAAGTTTCGGGTCCCTGACCAGCGCCAGCGTAATTGATTTGTTTTGTCATATTTTTAATGCTCTGTGTTTCTTCTAGTGCTGGACTCCAGTCTGCCTGACATCCACCCCCAAATACTGATGGCACACTCTGACCATTGGGCCGATTCTTGATAATCCAGTTTTGTGTTTCCTCTGGATTCCTCCAGCAGCCCTGGTTCCTCCACTGGTCTTCCTTCCCCGGTTCCCTGGATCCCTTGTTCCCTTCACTCCGATATCACTGGTCCCCTTGGGTCTGACCCTTTGGTCGTTGTGCTGGTCCACTTGAGCCACCTTGGCTGTGCCAGGACAATCCCTGTACAGGGGTCTGCTCTTTGGTGCTCCCTCAGGGGAATTCGATGTTTCGGCCCAGAGGGCTTCCCTTATGGATTTCCCTGTCATTGTATTCCAATAAAGCCTTCTCATTTATCGGACGTCCTTGTCCAGCTATTTTCTGGTTTCAGCTTCCACAGTATCATTTATGGTCAAGTGGGTTCACTAACCTCGCTCCGCCTGCCCTGGCGTGACAAGAGCAATGTATAATCACTTTTTCAAACAGAATGTAATCTACATTGATCAATATTTGTAGGTGTTCTGTGTAAGGGGTACACCATGCCACTAGAACAGTGTTTTCTAAAATAACCAAAGTTTATCAGCTTAAAACCTTTATTTTACACAAAACATGATGATCATAATTAGAGAACAGCAATGACTGTAGCACAAAGAAAATTTACAACTAAATGTTGTGAAGGTTACAACAGTCACCATTCAGTAGGAAGTGTACAGGCCTTTGCTTTGAATGACTTCATCACATCTGTCACCATTGTGGTGTATTACGCCACGTGTGCTTGCCCACGGATATATGTAGGAAGAACTTGTAGGGAGCTTAGGAGGAGGGTGAGGGAGCATGTGAATGGCATTTCCATGGCCCCCACAGTGAAAGACCAATCCACACTGAAGACATTGCCACGGCATTTTCTGAAGCACCATAATAGTGACCCATCTTCCTTGATGTTTCGAGGGATAGATGTGGTCCATGGTGGCATCAGAGGTGGTGATGTCCGTAAGGTACTTTCACAACGCGAAATAAAATGGATTGTGGCATTGGACACAATGTCACCGCGTGGCCTTAATGAAAACTTAAGCTTTGCGCCCTTCCTCTGACCATCACTGCTCTGTGACCTCAGACTTTTCTGCACCTTTGATTAATAACTCAATAGTTGTTAAAGACCAGCACACCAGTTAAGATGAAGTTGATGGTGCTCACGGAAAGGATCAAAGATCCACAATATCATAAGAATTAAATCCAAGCACTCATTCAGGTTTTTTCGTTTTGCTTAAAGGTGACTTATTTCAAAACAAACACAGGTGTAGTAGGTGACTGGCAGGACAACGTTTCGGCCTCCAATTAGGCCTTGTTCACAGAGTCACTGCTATATTCACAGTCAGGGAATCACTAGTGTTAGGCTGGTGTATATATAGTTTTAGGTATCTGCGGGGTTTTGACAAACTTATAACCTGTATATAGCTTTCCAGGTGTCTCACATGTATTTTCAGTGGTTATGCTGGATATGTTTAAACTCCAGTATGTTTTGTAGTTGGTGTCCATAAGCCCGGTTGTGATGAACAGATTTTGGTTAATATCCCTCATAGAGTACCTTAAAATTAGTGAACTGGTCCTAATTAGTGAACCCCCTGGTATGTGTTCAGTTCTGTCCTCTTATGCAGGGTCAGATAAACCCTTGGATTGGTGTCAGTGTGGGCCAGCACATCCAGTGTCTTGGCTAGGACTGGATCCAGGGAGTCTGACGCCGTAGCAGCTAACTTCCATGCGGAATATATCCACCATTTCCGAATACCATTCAGTAATAGGGGGCACCTGGGTGGACTTCCAGAATCTTGGGATCATAGAGCGGGCTGCGGACATACAAAAATGAAAAAAACTCTTTCTTGTGAAATTTGACCAACTGAGGATAAATGGATAATAGCGTTATTTCTGGGCTACCCACTACCTGCTTACTAGTAATCAAATTGTAATTTACAAATACACGTGACCAAATGTTTGGGCAGCTCCACCATATGTGCAGCAATGTACCTATTGCTGTCCCACAACCCAACACATCTCAGAGGCTGAAGGGAAGATAACATGCAAATGAGCTGGGCATAGATACCACCTGGTCAAGAGTTTATAGTTTTTTTCTTGAGCTGCACAGGTGTTGGCCAGCTTGAGGGTGAAGAGAAAACATTTCTCCTAGTCGACCTCCGAGATTTCTCTGCCCAGATCTCTTTCCCACATTATTTGGAAATGGCGTTTCCCTCCTCCCTTCATTTCCACAATCAGACGGTACATAGCAGAGATCTTATGACTCGGGGGGGAATTCTGCAGAAAGACTTTCTCCAATGGGTGGGATCCATCCGTACCCGACAGTCATACTCCGTAGACGTCAAAAAGGACCGAAGCTGTAAAAACTCCAACCAGCTTAAAGGTGTTGTCGGTGATCTCACTTGCTGATGCTTAAACAAGGGAATCCGTCCATGCAAAAGCGTCTGACCTCCTCGGGTGTCTTCCACACTCGCCCAGCACAAGAAGGAGTGCCTGAGCAGGCCTGGAGAAAAAGCCGGGTTAGAGAAAAGAGGCGTAAGCAGGCTAAGTTGACCGGTCAAAAGATGCCACGCACTCAACGTGTCACTGATCATGTCGAGCATCATGCCTAAACCGTGGACGTCAGAGTGGGAAATCCAGGGGAGGTACTTTAATGGAACTCCCAGACCGTCTTGTTCAATGGCAACCCACTGTGCATCAGCATTACTAAAATGCCAATCTAAAATTCTGGCCATGGAGGAAGCTAAGAAGTATGTCCTCAGATCTGGTAATCCAGCACCCCCCCAGACCTTGGTAAAGTGAGAATATCCATACCTACTATGTCCTCCCCAAACAAATTTGGTTACAGAAGATTGCAATCTAGAAAAGAAGTCCCTGCCAGGCGAGATAGTAACGGTATGAAAAATATATAACAATCAGGATAGGACATCCATCCTAATGACGTTCATACGGCCAAATCAGGACAGTTTGAGACGTCGATATGTGACTAGCAAAGCCTCAGTGTTAGTCAACAGGGATTGATAATTCAGTCGAAGGAGGGTGGAAGAATCCGAGGATACGAACACCCCTAGATATTTCATAGCATCCGACTTCCACTTGAAGGGAAAATTCTGGATCATGCAACAAACATCCCGCTGAGACAAGGAGATACCCAAAGCCTCGGATTTGGAACAGTTTTGTTTTTTTCCAAATTTCTGAATTTTTTTCACCACTTAGATACCAGTAAAGTATACATGTTTGGTATCTATGAACTTGTACCGACCTAAGGCATCACACCGTCAAGTCGGTTTTACCATATAGTGAACATGGCAGCTAAAAAACGTGTGATTGCACTTTTTTTGCAATTTCACCGCACTTGGAATTTTTTTCCAATTTCCTTGTACACTATATGGTAAAATAAATGATTGCATCTGAAAGTACAACTCGTCCCGCACAAAACAAGCCGTCATATGTCTATATTGACGGAAAAATAAAAAAGTTATGGCTCTTGGAAGCAGGGGAGCAAAAAACGAAAATGAAAAACGAAAAATTCCCGGGTTATGAAGGGGTTAAAGGTAGAAAGCATCTGGATTTAAATGTTTTATAGAAATTAGGTGAAAATCCATCAGGACCATGACCAGGACTTATTAGACGGAGAAGACTGAATAGCATTCGTATATTATAGAGGTTGGCATAAAATGCTCTGAATACCTCCAGTATCTCATCCGGGCTGTACTTGTCTCTATCTGTTTTAGTCCTGATGCAGGGGATGAATGTTGTATTTAATCGCGGATGAAGCAGGTGAGCCAGGGGCCAACCTGCATTTATTCAAGGTCGAGTAGAAGTAGCTCCTGGTCTTCTCAGTGTATCTCAGATACTTTTAGTCAAGTAGGTACAAGAGCTCCCACCTTCGCAGCACCAAATCTGACAAGATTAATTGTGACAGAGACTGTTTGTGGCTGACTTCTAGTTGATGGATCTGAGAAAGAAGATCATTTATAGCCTCAGCCTTGGCTTTTTTCTATCTAGAGCCGTGTTTAATAAACACCCCTCTTATGATGCATTTAAGCACCTCACATTTCATGTATTGTGGGGTGGAGTCCGCAGCGTGGACTTGGTCAAAAGTATGTATCATATCTCTCACTTCGGCTAGGCACGTCTCGTCTGTCAGAAGATTACCGTTCAGTCTCCACATCCACTGTCTACGGGAAGAGTCGGGCAATGTCATGGAAAGATATATAGGGGCATGATCGGAAAGGAAGATGTCGCCTATACTAGTGGAAGGGAGCCACGACAGGATTTGGTGACTAGTCAGTAAGAGGTCGATCCTGCTGTATGTGTTATGTACCTGGGAATAATATGTAAAGTCTCTGCCCTGAGGACCTTCAAACATCTAACATCTGAAGAGTGTGAAGGAGCCTTTTCAGTCCCGTCGGGTCCCCTCTCTTCGCCTAGAGGGACATGATCAGCATCAGGGGACTGCTGCGCTCCGTTCCCAGCTGCCACGTGAGTGGGGTAAGGGGTAGATGTTACCGCACACAGCAGGTCGTGATCCTTGCAGCTCCGGAGTCTGGATCCAGGATGGTGATAGTAGGGACTCACTACCGCCTCGGTTCCTCTGAAGGACCTTGCGGTCTGAAAACCTCATCGCTGTCAGCATTGCGGGCTGCCATTATGCGCCCCTCCGTCTCCACGAGGTGTCTCGCCGTGCTCCTGAGGTAGCGGGAGATGCCGGCGGCAGGGGACACCGGGACGTCTCGGAGGAGGGAGGATCTACAGCTCCTCATTTAGAGGGCACAAGGGGTTAAACAGGGCCACTGGATGGTGGCTACAAAGGCCTAATGACGGCACAGGAGCAGGAGTTCAGGTTTCAGCGTCCTCTCCCAGCCATAGCCAGGCCACGCCCCCAGATTTATCTTATTTTTCACACAGATTCCGTCTGTCAAAAAAATCAGACATCTGCTCTGCGTAATTGAATAACATTGGTCTGAGAGTTCCTTGTTTTTTTCTTGGACAGCACTCGGTCCAAAAATACGGTCATGTGAACATGGCCAAACTGCAGCAAAACACGAGTCATTGATGTTCCAGCTCTGCTACACCAGTTCAGCATCTTTACAGACCACTGTACCAGCTCTGTTACATCAGACATCTCTGCACCAGTTCTACTACATCAGTCATCAACTCTCTCACATGAGTGATCTCTGTTCCAGTTCTGCTACATCAGTCATTGCTGTTCCAGCTTTTCTGCACCACTTCAGCCTCTCTTCAACAACCTGTTACATCCTCATTACTACTTCTCCCTTCATCCTGCCACAGCAGCTCCACCTACAGTGTTGGCCAAAAGTATTGACACCCCTGCAATTCTGTCAGATAATACTCAGTATCTTCCTGAAAATGATTGCAATCACAAATTCTTTGGTATAATTATCTTCCTTTAATTTGTCTTCAATGAAAAAACACAAAAGAGAATTAAGCAAAAAGCAAAACATTGATCATTTCACACAAAACTCCAAAAATGGGCCGGACAAAAGTATTGGCACCCTCAGCCTAATACTTGGTTGCGCAACCTTTAGCCAAAATAACTGCGATCAACCGATTCCGGTAACCATCAATGAGTTTCTTACAATGCTCTGCTGGAATTTTAGACCATTCTCCTTTGGCAAACTGCTCCAGGTCCCTGATTTTGAAGGGTGCCTTCTCCAAACTGCCATTTTTAGATCTCTCCACATGTGTTCTATGGGATTCAGGTCTGGACTCATTGCTGGCCACCTTAGACGTCTCCAGTGCTTTCTTTCAAACCATTTTCTAGTGCTTTTTGAAGTGTGTTTTGGGTCATTGTCCTGCTGGAAGACCCATGACCTCTGAGGGAAACTCAGCTTTCTCACACTGGGCCCTACATTATGCTGCAAAATTTGTTGGTAGTCTTCAGACTTCATAATGCCATGCACACGGTCAAGCAGTCCAGTGCCAGAGGCAGCAAAGCAACCCCAAAACATCAGGGACCCTCCGCCATGTTTGACTGTAGGGACCGTGTTCTTTTCTTTGAATGCCTCTTTTTTTCTCCTGTAAACTCTATGTTGATGTTGATGTTCTTTGCCCAAAAGAGAGAGAACATTCTTCCAAAACGTTTTAGGCTTTCTCAGGTAAGTTTTGGCAAACTCTAGCCTGGCTTTTTTATGTCTCTGGGTAAGAAGTGGGGTCTTCCTGGGTCTCCTACCATACAGTCCTTTTCATTCAGACGCCAACGGATAGTACGGGTTGTCACTGTTGTACCCTCGGACTGCAAGGCAGCTTGAACTTGTTTGGATGTTAGTCAAGGTTCTTTATCCACCATCCGCACAATCTTGCGTTGAAATCTCTTGACAATTTTTCTTTTCCGTCCACATCTAGGGAAGTTAGCCACAGTGCCATGGGCTTTAAACTTCTTGATGACACTGCGCCGAAACAGGAACATTCAGGTCTTTGGAGATGGACTTGTAGCCTTGAGATTGCTCAAGCTTCCTCACAATTTGGTTTCTCAAGTCCTCAGACAGTTCTTTGGTCTTCTTTCTTTTCTCCATGCTCAATGTGGTACACACAAGGACACAGGACAGAGGTTGAGTCAACTTTAATCCATGTCAACTGGCTTTTAGTTATTGCCAACACCTGTTAGGTGTCATACGTAAGTTACAGGTGCTGTTAATTACACAAATCAGAGAAGCATCACATGATTTTTCTAAGGGTGCCAATACTTTTGTCCACCCCCTTTTTTATGTTTGGTGTGGAATTATATCCAATTTGGCTTTAGGACAATTCTTTTTGTGTTTTTTCATTGAAGGCAAATTAAATGGAGATAATAATACCAAAGAATTTGTGATTGCAATCATTTTCAGGAAGAAACTGAGTATTATCTGACAGAATTGGAGGGGTGTCAATACTTTTGGCCAACACTGTATAGTGGCTTGAATGCTGATGTAAATAAAATGTGAATTTAGGGAGCAATAGATGTCAGTGTGTGAATGGCCGCTGCACCCTATAATACTGGCCTGTAGTCACAAACCCTTAAAGAGGATGCAGGTGAATCTAGTGGGGTGGGGAAGATGTACTGGAAACCAAAGAAGCAAAGACAAAGTTACAGACAGGAAGTGGTGATGATTGTCACTTCACAGAACACTATCGCTCTTACACACAGTGTGCTCTTTCCTCTTCGTGCCTGGTGGTGAGCTCTGTAGAAACGCCAGACACACAGGGAGCCCTGTTATACATTTTGTGGAGTCATTCATAGGGTTCAGACATGAGGATCGTCTGCTGAAAAGTAATATTTCCTCTTTTCCTGGGCTTAATAGGTAAGTGACACGGCATCGGTAAATCAAGGTGGGGATTGTGGTGTAAGATCACATTTCATCGACCGAGAATCAGCTGATTTGTAGATGATGTGTTCAGAATCATCAGACTTCAGATCTCTATCATCAGATGGTATTTATTGGTAAGTACTCCTGTTCTCCTTTTCGCTTTAATGTCAGAACAGATGTAAACTATACATTTCATATTTAAAGTCCTGAATTGTAAAAATTCCATGAAAGGATGTGTATTGTGTATCAAGCTACAGAAATAGATGAATAGTAATGCATAAGTGTGAGTTGAGCAAGTGACCCGTGTATAATGGATTATCTAAGACTATATAGTCCCATTACAACAGGGGGGACATGACACCAATCTGCGGTGAGACGTGTTACTGTGTTTGGCCACTCTATTGTATTGCGATTTTTAAAACGGACTGTAAAGCAAATCTGTGTCTTTCTGCCATCTGTTCCTTATAATTAGAAAAGAGGGCTAGATAGGAGCTTCATTGGTGGCTGGGACAAATCATTGTAATCTATAAATTCTTCTCTGAAATTGTATAGTCACTCATTGCCCAATATATTCAGGAACTGGCCAACAATTTCACTGCAAGAGTTAATGTCCGTCCTCTTATTTTTCTAACTGCATTCAACAATGCCCCCTCTCTTTGTATAGTTTTATGCTATAAGTTAGTGCGAAGCTTGCATTTAGATCTGTGTGCATTGCAGTCATATACTATCGAGTAGGTTCCTTTATTATACCAAGTCTGGTAAGACAAGTGCAACCTTTATATCTGCTCAGGGACCATATACTAAAGGCCCACTGCCACCTAAATAACAGAACAGGGTGTTTCCTACTGTTTACTAAGTTTCCTAGGGACTGAGCTATTGAAGGTAAGTTGCTTGTATGTTAGAGATTTGCTACGAAGAAGTTTATAGACAAGGTGCCCCATGGCTTTTAGAGAATGTTGACGGAGCCTATATATTATATTTGAAAGACATCCATTTAATGGTTTTGACTCTGATATTGAGGAAGGGGACATTACTGTAGCACTGAACAATCATAAGAATCTGACCTTCAAAGCTAAAGCTAAATTTACTAAACATGACAATCTGATTATACAATTTTATATCCCACAGTCCAAAGTATTTCTATGTATGTGCACAGATTATATAGTGGAAATATGCGCAGGGAAGATGTTCTCTCCGGTTGGTCCTTCCCCATTTGAGCTTCTTATTTACTGGGACACAGTAACCACATGGTTGCCAAATGACCTTTGAGTATATTTTGGGTTGCATAAAGTTACATTTACACTGGCCGATAATTCTTCAAATTCTTATGGTAACGACCCATCATTCACGAGAATTGTGGAATGTGAATAGATTGTGCGACTGAATGATGTGTCCAAAAACGCTTGTTCACAATGCATGACATCGTTTAGGTGAATCAAAGAATTCTTGTTCATCTTTCAGAAATTTAGTAATGTAAGGGTGCGTTCACACACTGCGTATTTGCTGTGTATTTTTACAGGAGTCTCTTGCAGTTTTTGTAGCCAAAACCAGGAGTGGAACAATCAGAGGAAAAGTCTAATAGAAACAAGTGCTCCACTTCTGTATTTAATAACCTACTGCTGGTTTTAATCAGCCACTCCTGGTTTTGGCTACAAAAACTGCAAGAGCACTGGCGTAAAAGTATGCAGCAAATACGCAGTGTGTGAACGCACCCCAAATGTAGATTATTTGTGTGTTCAACAATTTAATCAGAAAAAAGGAAATTCAAGTCCTAAAAAGGGGTGATCGCGTTCCAATGCAATGAATACAGTGGAGGAAATAAGTATTTGATCGCTTGCTGATTTTGTAACTTTGCCCACTGACAAAGACATGAACAGTCTATTATTATAAGGGTAGGTTAATTTTAGCAGTGAGATAGAATATCAAAAATAAAATCCAGAAAGCCCCATTGCCTTAACTATATAAAGTTACATATTTGCAATTTGCAAAGAGAAATAAGTATTTGATCCCTCTGCTCTGGCAAACAAGATTTAATACTTGGTGGCAAAACTCTTGTTGGCAAGCACAACAGTCGGACATTTGTAGTAGTTGATGATAAGGTTTGCGCACATGTCAGGAGGAATTTTGGTCTGCTTCCCTTTGCAGATCATCTCTAAATTATTAAGATTTTCAGGCTGTCATTTGGCAACTCAGAGCTTCAGCTCCCTCCATAAATTTTCTATGGGATTAAGGTCTGGAGACTGGCTTGGCCACTCTGTGACCTTAATGTGCTTCTTTTTGAGCCACTCCTTTGTTGCCTTGGCTTTATGTTTTGGGTCATTGTCAGGCTAGAAGACCCAGCCACAACCTATTTTTAATGTTCTGGTGGAGGGAAGGAGGTTGTCACTCAGCATTTTATGGTACAAGGCTCCATCCATTGTCCCGTTGATGTGGTGAAGAAATCCTGTGCCCATAGCATAAAAACACCCCCAAAACATAATGTTCCACCACCATGCTTGACAGTGGGCATGGTATTTTTTGGGTCATAGGCAACATTTCTCTTCCTTCAAACATAGCAAGTTGAGTTAATGCCAAAGAGCTCAATTTTTGTCTCATCTGACCACAGCACCTTCTCCCAATCACTCTCAAAATTACCAAGGTGTTCATTGGCAAACTTCAGATGGGCCTGCACATGTGCCTTCATGAGCAGTGGGACTTTACGGGCACTGCAGGATTTTGATCTGCAATGTGTTACCAATGGATTTCTTGGTGACAGTGGTCCCAGCTGCCTTGAGATCATTAACAAGTCATCCCCGTTTAGTTTTAGGCTGATCTATCACCTTCCTCATGATCCTGGATACCCCACGAGGTGAGATTTTGCATGGAGCCCCAGATCGATGTCGATTGACACTCAGTTTGTAGTTCTTCCATTTTCTGACTATTGCACCAACAGTTGTCCCCTTCTCACCCAGCGTCTTACTTATGGTTTTGTAGCCCATTCCAGCCTTGTACAGGTCTAGGATCTTGTCCCTGACATCCTTAGAAAGCTCTTTGGTCTTTCCCATGTTGGAGAAGTTAGAGTCTGACTGATTAATTGAGTCTGTGGACATGAGTCTTTTATACATGTGACAATTTAAGACAGCGGTCTTTTTTTTAAATCAACTACTTTTTATTTGCAAAAATCCAGACAAATACAGTAATACAAGGTATAGTAGTTTTCCAATGTTTCAAAAAAATAAAAGAATAACCCCAAAACAACAGAACTAACCCGCTTTCCTCCCACCCTCCCACAACCTTTCGCGTCAGTTCAACAATAAAAGGATTCAAGTTTTCCATAGCATCCGTTTCCATACACAGGTTTACACTGCCCCACACTCACTCTGAATTATAATCCGAGCACTCTGTCTCTCAAGAGGCCAAAGGACGCGAGCACTGGGTAATCGAGCCAACTCCCCCATACATTTTCAAACTGATTTGGCTTACCCTGTTTAGTGTAAATTTTACACTCCATGAGTACTATGCAATTAACTTTGTTCATAAATTCTTGCCACGTCGGGGGGTTTTCATCAAGCCAGTGTAATGCAATTATCCAACGTGCAATGTACAACATCCTAATGACTGCCAATTTTCCCCATTCATCTGTCATCAGACCTTCCACGTGTCCCAGAATACATGTCAGCAGGTCACGGGACACATCCACTTCTGTCACCCCTTGTATGAGATTCAAGACAACTATCCAATATTCGGTACGCGACCAATCAGCTGAGCAGTTGCGGCCAGTTTTAAATCTCCTGCCAATATCGCGCTGCTCAGGTGATTGGTCGCGCACCGAGCAGGGGAGATGAGTGGGAGGTCAGCGACAAGCGCCGCAGATCTCCTGGCGGAATAGCTGTGATGGAGGCGCAGTTTGTGACCTTGCCATGAACAGTGGCAGTTCGTGGCAAGTGCCACTGACAGTGCCTGTGCCGTGATGCATTATGGGATAGGATTACAACACCCTCTGGCAATTTTTTAAGAAGAACGTGTGGCGCACCGTTATTGGTGCTCAGTAAAAATTTATAAGTAAAAATTTATAACCATCAAGAACAATACTTCGGCACACAAAAAAAGCGAAATCAAGTCAATTTTGCAATCGTGTGAGGAGTTTTATTAAATCACTCCAAGTGAATCCAAGAAAATCTAATATATAAAGCTGAATGTGTGTATGTGTGTGTGTATATCCGGGATTGGCATCTACACCGTCGCAGCTACAGCCGCAAAATGTTGCACAGTCACACGTCTGGACCCGAGAGCGTCATAGGCTATGTTGTTAGGCAAAATTTTAACCCTGCGCGTTCCAGTTCACCAAACAATTTTGCCCCTATCTACATAATGGGAAAAAAGGGAAAGGAAACGTGTGGGAGGAAAATCCACAGCTATCAGCTATAGAGACAAAATTTTGCACAGTTACACGTCTGGACCCCGGGAGCGTCATAGGCTATGTTGTTAGGCGAAATTTTAACCCCGCGCATTCCATTTCACCAAACAATTTTGCCCCTATCTACATAATGGGGAAAAAGTGACAGTTACCAGTTGACAGTTGTGAATGAGAGGGGCTTAATGACAGCGCCAAAGACTAACGGCACATACCAGCATATAGTCACTAAGGTGGGGCCCCAACATGAGATATTCACCACACACATGGGGCATGTATACACACCACACGCACACAAAGAGTAACAGCAAGTGTATAGTCGCTAAAGTGCAGCCCCAACATTGGATACTCACCACGCACCTGAACAAACACACACCACAAAGAGACACACACAACACAGAGACACCCCCACACCCCCAAGGGGACACACACACACTCTATAGCGACACATGCACTCACCCCACAGGGACACACACACCACAAAGAGACACACATAACACTGACACACACCACACAGACCCCCCCCCACAGGGACACACACACATAGCCACCCTATAGGGACACATGCACTCACCCCACAGGGACACACACACCACAAAGAGAACACACACACACACCACACAGACCCCCCCACAGGGACACACACACACATACACACCCTATAGGGACACATGCACTCACCCCTCAGGGACACACACACACTACAAAGGGACACACACAACACAGAGACACACACACCTCACACAGACACCCCCCCACAGGGACACACACACATACACACCCTATAGGGACACATGCACTCACCCCACAGGGACACACACACCACAAAGAGACACACATAACACAGACACACACCACACAGACCCCCCCCACAGGGGCACACACACATAGCCACCCTATAGGGACACATGCACTCACCCCACAGGGACACACACACCACAAAGAGACACACACACCTCACACAGACACCCCCCACAGGGTCACACACACATACACACCCTATAGGGACACATGCACTCACCCCACAGGGACACACACACACACACCACAAAGAGACACACACAACAGAGACACACACAACACAGACCCCCCCACAGGGACACACACATACACACCCTATAGGGGCACATGCACTCACCCTACAGGGACACACACACCACAAAGAGACACACACAACAGAGACACACACCACACAGACCCCATCCCACAGGGACACACACATACACACCCCAGGGACACACACACCACACAGACAGACACAGATGTGCACAAATCACCTCACACAACTCGCCTCATACGTGTGCTATCTTTATTTTCCAAACATAAACATCTGATTAAAAACAGCCAATGTGCAACACATGCCATATAGGGAATTAAGGCAGATGTCAGTCATATGAGCTGTCTATTATGTGTATGTGTGAGGTAACATATACTGCCCGGCCAGGGGGAGGGTTTACTGTTGGCTGGAGATTTATTAGGCTGCCTATAGCAATCAATCACAGCTCAGCTTCTATTTTCCTACAGGTCATTAATATGACATATTCAAATTCTATTTTGTTATAGCTAACAGCAGTTATTTATTAACCCGGGCGTAGCTGGGTACTACAGCTAGTTGTATATAAAGTAAGATCGTTGTGTTAACGTTTCGGTTCACAACTCGAACCTTTTTCAAAACTTATTTTCAATATTGAACAAAAGGTACAGTATCAGACAAGACAGGTTATCCATACTGGTGTTACATATACAAAACAGTGATAAAAATAAACATCATTCAACATGACTCCTCGTATTATTATTTAACAAAACACCTAATTTAGAGCTATAGTGATTTATATCATCTTAGTAGGCAGATAGTGAAGCCCACTGTCCCTAAATGGGCTTTATATACTCATTATATATATATATATATATATATATATGTGCACCGTGCTAGTATAAACAAAAGATTACCTATGGTAAGGGTTAACCAGGCAAACAGAGGATAATTCACTGTGGAGGAAACCACTTAATGCGGAATCTATGAGAGATCATCATATTACTATATTAGTACATAAAAATCATATGCTAACTCCTAATCCCATTCGGATAATCAGTATGCAAAACTAGTCCAAAAAGCAATTAAGCTAACATGTTATAGAGGAAAAAGGAAGGTACTTATACGACAGGAATAAAGGGCTGTTAACCCTATGTGGCAATATAGCACATAGTGTTGTAATCACAATGGTACATGGTTCTCCTATTGGAATTCAATAGCTTAGGCTGGCTTCACATTTGCATATGGAACGCTGCGTACCAAACGCAGCCAAACGCTTGCGCACATGCGGTCCTATGTTTAACATGGGAACGCATGTGCCTGCGTATGGCTGCGTTTGGCAGCATTTGCGTTTGGATGCGCATAATTTATGCGCCCTCCGACCGCGCTCCAAACGCAGCTTGCAGCATTTTTTTGTGCGTTCGCGGCGCTTGCTCTATCCGCAAGCGCACAAAAAATGCATTGATCTCAATGGGTTCGCAGTGTCCTCTGCATGACACCGCAGGAGAACGCTGCGGATCATAGGAGATCACCGACGGCCACCGGGAGATCAGCTCAGCCTCTGATGTTCTCCTCCTCCCCGCCGCCGGTAATCTGCTAGCGAAGTCGGCGGGGAGAAACAGCTGATTTGACAGCTGTTTGAATCTTCCCGCGCCGACATCTCCTCTCGGTGTCGGCGCGGGAGATTCAAACAGCTGTCAAATCAGCTGTTTCTCCCCGCCGACATGTCCCGGAGCTTACCGGCGGCGGGGAGGAGGAGATCTCCGGCGCAGATCTCCGCGTCCGGCCCGCCCCCGGACAATGCCGATTGGCTGCCGGGCTGCACAGTGATGTGTCCGCAGGCGGACATTATCCGCTGCGGACACATCAAAGTGTCTCTGCTTTTGAGTGCGTTTGTGTCTGCATGCCATCAGCATGCAGACACAAACGCAAATGTGAAGCCAGCCTTAAACAGTAAATGATAGTAAAAGGATTACACCAGTACCTATTGTCTGCTGTGTCACTGAAATCTGTATGGTGCCTATGGGGCTATGATCTGCTAGGGACCTATAGAGTGTAATCACAATTAGAATAATG